>OZ012661.1:64118917-64466940 GCA_963942545.1 Oxycera nigricornis | reverse complement strand
GGGCTCACCCTATCATGGCCCAGCGCTTGGGTTGCGGCATGGCTTTCGCATCTAGGTCTGCCAGTACTTTTTCAATCGAGGCCTTTACCTGCTGATAGTTAAATTAAGAAGAGGCCCTTCATGAAAACTCTTCGGAATTTATTTTTACTTCATGTTATTTTTCGTTCCTAAATCTTTCACTGAATTTTATGAATTAGCAATTACAATTTTTTTATATTAAATGCGTGAAACCACCTACAATTATAATTTTTATCAATACGCAATTATAATGTCCATGCAATCAGTAGAAATTTTATTTTTCTTATCACAAATTCATGAAATCACTAACAATTATAAATTGTTTCAATACGCAATTATGTTATGCATGCAAATAATAGGTTTTTTTTAAATCATAGATTGTGTTTTCTCAGAACAGATAGGTCTGGATCTATCATTCAGGCTTCCAGATCACTGCAGTGTTTTTCAGGCAGAAGTCATTCTAAGATACAAGGCAATAGACTGGTTGAGAGACCAGAAAATTTCTATAAAAAATCTAAACATTTTCCCTGACAATCAAGTTGCTATCCAATCACTATTCAACGTGTACATCTCATCCGAAATTGCAATGGAATGACAACTGAAACTGAAAGTGATGTCGCTTCACTGTGAAGTGATTCTATACTAGGTACCGGGGCATAATGATATACCGGAAAATTGCGAAGCAGATGCCCTAGCGAGAGCTGGGCAACCTCTAGCCTCCACAAAGCTAAGATTTAAGCAGCATTACAAGGGGATAGCAAATAGGGTCTAGCTACTCGAAAAAACCTGTAGGATAACCAGGCAAACTTGGGCACGCACTGAGCCCTAATCGCACCAAGCAGCTTCTCAACACGAGTCGTGAAATTTTAAGTTTCATCATATCCGTACTGACGGGTCATTGTCTGATTTGCAGACATGCATAAAGATTGGATGTTCCTTTCAACGAATTCCACCGAAGCTGCAGATCGGAAGAAGAGGAAAAAATGATCCAACATTTTCTGTGTGAATGCCCATCATTATCCAGCATACGCATGCTAACCCTAGGCTCACCTTTCCTGGACAGCATCAAGCGAGTAGCTATCTTAAACATTTAGCTGTATAGCCAGCTTCATATGAGAATCTAAATGGTTCTCATCATCCTGTAGCTAGGTTCTAGTGACATCTCAATCGTCTGTGGTATCATAATAAGCCGATTGTGGCCTAAGTGAGCCATCTTTTGATAAAGAAGGCTGCCACTACAACTAACCAACCAACCAACGGTCATATTAGATAACGAACGCCAGCATTTTAGAAAATGCTGATTCAAATGTAAAGCTATGTTTTGTTTTGGCTTGCCAGATGTGCAGACTCTGGTTTGTTAATTTGGCGACCCAAATTTTATACAGCCAACGAACTCATGTGTTTCAAAAGTGCGAGCGATATAGAATGACGAACTGCGGATGGGTTTACCATATCAAGTCTTTATACCTTGGTATCATCCCAGATTGCCTATCGGCGCCATTAATTCATTGTAGTCTCACCTATTCTTGTTGTCGTAACTTTCGACAATGGATTACAACAGTAGAAGGCAGTCTACGAACTTATTTATTTTTCCAAACGTTCCCAGCTCAATTCTCAGCCACATAACAGCATTATCGGTCACAAAAGTTAAAATTAATGCATCACAGTTCAAACAACGAATGTGCTATGACTTGCGATGACAAAAAACCTACAGGAAATGAAATGCACCGCTAAATTACAATAAAATATTTTGCAAGTTACAGTTTATAGTTAATAGTAGGTTCAAGCGCGGTGGGGTTTGAAAAGGGTACGGTCCCGCATATTCCTTGCTAACTTTTCAACTCCGCGGTGTATGGCATATATGTCTATGAAATTTTGAATAAATTCAGTAAACTCTTTTTTCAATTCAATAAAAAGCAGAAGAAAATTTTCAAAAAACAATTTTCCCTTTGGTTTGCATTTTTAGCAATCATTGTATACCTACTTTACAAGGCCAAAAAAGGTCAAGTTTACGAATGTGTTGTGAAGCCCCTGTGATATATATCGGTATAAATCCTTTGGCATTCAATAAATAAAGACTTGAAGTTAATAAAAAAATTGTTTTATTTAAATATATGTATACATATTACCACAATAGTGACGTCATCGAAACACAAAAATGGTTACCAAACGGTGCCATTGATTCCAACTGGAAGACTTGTCTGAAACACGAAAATCAGAAATATTATGTTTTTTTATGTTACTGGCTATCGTGTAAACCAATAAAAAAAAGTTTCCGGCAAAAAAAACAAAATGGCGTCGATTCAAAGAAAGTTGTCCAAAAATCATCATTTTTTTGTTAATTTGTGGTTTAATAAAATATAAAAAATAAAAATTATTAATATGTTTGATATTCACACGATACCATATTAGGAATAAGCTTTAAAAATTTCAAAAGGATCGGTTAAGTAGATTTTGAGAAATCACTGGCACCGTATCAAAAAAAGTAGTTTCGAGAAACACGCGTTTAAAGCGCTCCAGGTGTATCCGACGCCCTCGAAAATATCGAAATAAACATTGATGTAATGCTCAGATCATTATGAAATTTTAACTGAGCATTACTGAAGTATGTACTTTTCTTTAATCCGTAAAAAAATGATTTTTTTCTTGTAAAGTAGGTATACCCCTTAATAAATCAGACGCTCTAAAAAGTTCTCATCAAAAAATAAAGTTTTTTTAGAATTTCAAACAATACGAAAACAGGAAACCATTAAAGTTCAGTGTGAATAAGGGGTTGATACGAATAATACAGTAAAAGCTCCTTCTTTACGCTTCCCTTATTCGCGTTTTCACTATTCGCGGATTAAAAAATTGCAACCCAATTCCTATATTCGCGGCTAAAGATTTCTTTATTCGTGGATCTAATCGGTACATATTAATAAAAAAGATTCGGTATCCTAATAAAAAAGTCAAGCAGACCTTATTACAACTACGCCTAAAGTACATATGTTGTCAAATGCTATCGACGCTGTATAAGTGATATAGGCCGCGGTGTTTTTGAGAATGTAAACAAACAGAATGTTTAAGTAAAACCATCTTATTATGGACCAAGGAATAATCCAGGCCTTTAAGCTCTACTACATTAGACGAACCTTCAAAAGGACGAGATGGGTTCGAACAGATAGAATCAAATAACATTCAGGAGTTGCTTGAATCGCAAGATGAAGATTTGACTAAAATCGACTTGGAGGAAATGTTAAATCCGCAGCCCATTCAAGAAGAGGCTTCAACAAGCACTGGAAACGTGAGATTTAATTCGAAAAATCTTAATGAATGTTCAAGAATGGCAAATGAGCTTTGTGACTTCTTTATCAAAATTGATCCGTCCATGAAACGAAGTCTTTTTTCAAGAGGAAAATTGCTAATGCCACTGCTGAATGTCAGTGTGAATTGAAGGAGCTTTTAAAAACTGCCAAGCAAGAAAAAAATACAAAGTTCTTTAAACCATTGCCTAAGCCTGACGATAATAATTAATCAATACACTTAAAAACTTCAATTAAATAATTTTTTTTATATTTGTTATTTGTTTCGCCACCTAGAAACGTTTCCCCTATAATCCCATTTAAATTACTATTTCATATTCACGGTTTTCACGGCATATTTACCGAACATATGCCCCGCGAATAAAGAGCTTTTACTGTATTACGTTATTTCACTGATTCTAATGGCGTTGTTGTGGTGTCAATCAAAGCGTTTTAAGATTTGTTTGGAAGGTTAGATATTTTAAAGCGTTCATAATCAAAATTTTTCATAATAAAAAAGTATTCATGTAAAAACAATCAATATTTACAATGAATAAGTGGTTAATGTGAATAATATCCTCTTATTTCACTTACTCTAATGACGTTGTTGTGGTATCTTTCAATGCGTACTAGAAATTCTATCGTGAACTCTATTTATTCTCCTCCTTGATCAATTTTCTTCGTTCGATTTCGTCTAGCTGTATATTTCAACAATTCAATTTCTCTGTCCTTCTCCAGTCGCAGAGAAACGTAGCGGTAAAGACAACCTCTGAAATGCCACCACTATCAGCTGGCGTTCGCTGCCCTCTCGCGGAGTAGTATAAAACTACACAAATTCATGGAGGAAAAGATTGGAAACATCAAAATGCGAGACGGTAGGCACTACCTGAAACACTACGCACAGGATAAAAGCAGAAAATTATAATACATGTCAAAATCAGGAAGTACTTTGAAAAGAATAATCTCCGTATTCAGCAAAATTTGTCGGAACTCAATAGGCTTAACCCTTGCCAGTTCTCATAGATTTTGCAGACTTCTTGCAAAATCACTTGACTCTAGAAAAAACTAATCTTGCAATAATTTCATCAATTCGTTCTTTGGTTAAAGGCCTCGGCCAAATGCGAGCATCAACGTCGAACTACAAAAAATGACATAGAACACTGATGCTCGAATGACCCAATGAAAGCATCGCCTTTTGTCAGAAACGAAAACGAAAACTTACATATTCATGGAATTGCGATTCAAGGGTCGTCAATAAGATGCATGCTGTCTAAGGAAAACTGTGACAAGAAATCGCATTTCTCTAAAATTGTTTTTCGTTCTGTATTTTACAAAATGGCGAAACAGAACTGCGCTACAAAAGTGATTTATCATGACACTATCAAGTTAACCCAATATACAGCGAAAACACCGCTATGTCTTTCCTCTATTATCTTGATATTCAGGTGGAACTGTTGCACTTATCCTTCGCTGTGTGCCTCATTTTTCGGAAATCACTCCAAATAGCTATCCCTGAAAATATATTTTATTACCAATATTTGCTTTTCGCTTTTCAAAACTTCTAAGAGTTTCGATTATTTTGCACTAATCTACGAATTTTGGTTCCCCAAAAACAATTTGACAACTGATACCTAGTTTTTTCAGGCTTTCAATTCAATTCAAGCAATGTGATTTGTAAATATATATATTTGTAATCGTTTGGTTGGTTGGTTGTAGTGGCAGCCCCCTTTTTTCAAAAGGTGCTCAAAATAAGCCCATTGTGATACCACAAAGAAATAGGGCGCGGCACTAGAAGCTGTGAGATGGCGAGATCCATTTAGATTCTGGCTATGCAGCTAATATTTAAACTGGCTACTTCCGTGAGGCTGTCTAGAAAGGGCGAGCCTAAAGTTTGCATGCGTTTCCTGGATAGTGCTGGACATTCGCACAGAAAATGTTGAATCGTTTCCTTCTCATTCTCCAATCTCCAGCTGCGGCAGAAATCGTGGAAAGGGGCACTCAGTCTTTTTGCATGTCTGCCAATGAGACAATGCCCCGTTAGTACGGATATGACGAAATTTAATTTTTCACGGCTCGTGTTCAGGAGCTGCTTGGGGCGCTTTGAGCTCAGTGCGTGCCAAGTTTGCCTGGTTGTCCTGCAGGGGTCTTCCAGTAGCCAGGCCCTGTTTGCAGCCTCCATATAATACTGCTTGAAACTTAGCTTGACAGAGGTCAATGGATGGCCGACTTGGGGTGTTAGTGTATATTTCTGGAGCTCAGTGCCAACTCTCGCTAGGGCATCAGCTTTGCAGTTTCCAGGTATATCACTATGACCCGGTACCCAGCAAAGAATCACTTAAAGTGAAGCGACATCACGTTCAGTTGTGTGCGACATTCCATTACAATTTTGGTCGACACATTAGATAATGATTGGATAGCAGCTTGACTGTCAGAGAAAATTTTTAAATTTCTTGTGGAAATTTTCTGATTTTTCAACCAGTCCACTGCCTTATGTATTGCGATGACCTCTGCCTGAAAAACACTGCAGTGATCTGGTAGCCGAAAGGGTAGTTTTAGACCTAGCTGTTCGGAGCAAACGCCATAGCCAACTTTTTCATCCATCTTTGATCTATCAGTGTAGATGTCGACCGATACTTCTTTCCATGACCCAGTCATCTGCTAGTGATGACTGACTTGAAACCGGGTGAAGGAGGGAATCGGGGGAGGCAGGTCTACTTTCCCTGGCGTCGGTCCATTTCTCCGTAATATGGTGGAGTGGCTAATATTCCCCTCATGCCAGAGATTTGGACCTTTCAATCGAATCGCAGAACACTTGGCCTACTGTCTCGTAAGGAGCTCCGTGAGCCAATTCAATAGCATAAACAGTGCCTTTGTCGGGGTAGTGCGTAAGGCCCCGGTGATTGCAATAGCTGCAATCCTTCTGACCCTGTTTAGCAGGTTTGCATTGGATGTTTTTGCAATAGCTGGCCACCAAACAACTGCGCCATACAGAAGAATTGGTTCCACTTTCGCCGTATAGAGTCATGATACAATTCTGGGATTTCCCAATAGCTCTTTTGCAGCAGTAGATTGTGCATGCCGCTTTACGCGCTCTTTCTGCTGTGTTCGATTTCCACGCGAGTTAGGAGTCCAGAATTAGACCTAAATATTTGGCCTGATGAGATGGATTGATACTTGTCTCATCAAGTTGAGGTGGGACAAATCGTGGAATTTTGTATCTTCTCGTGAAGAGCACAAATTTCGTTTTCTGCGGATTAATCTTTAGACCGCACTCTTTGCTTCACTTGGTAAGAATACCTAGGTCAAAGTTTAGTCTTTCAGATAGGGTGTTAACAATTTTGCCACATATTGCTATTGCAACATCGTCGGCATTGGCTACGATTTTGCAGCCAGTCGCTTCTATTTTTGACAAGAGTTTGTGCACTACTAAGGTCCCTAGAAGGGGTGATAGCACTTACCTTGTGGGGTGCCTCTGCACGTTTGCCTTCTTTTCAATGTAGCTGGTGAGCGAGTGTACAGCTGTTCCAACCGATCTCCCCTTCGTGTATGCGTGTTGCGTATTGGAGAATGGTTTCAGAGTAGCTTTCAAATGAATCTCTATCAGCCGTTCCAGATTTTTCAACAAAAAAGCAGTGAGGTTGATAGGTCTATATTCCTTAGGTGAGGAGTGGGATGTCTTGCCCGCTTTGGGTATGAAGACTATTTTAGCTTCTTTCCACCGCTGTGGAATATAAGCAATCTGTAGACATGCTTCAAAGATGGCTCTTAGCCATGGAAGCGCTATATTGATTCCCTGCTGGATTTCAACGGGTGAGATGTTGTCCATTCCAGGCGATTTAAAGGGTTGAAAAAAGCTGATTGCCCAGCGTACGAGCCTGTCGTCTACAGGCACAGCGGTTGACAGGCAGTTCGGAGTCGTATGTAGATCAGCTTTGTCAGCCACATCCTCACTGCCCGGGAAGTGCGTGTCCATGAGAATGGCCAGCGTCTCGAAGCTGGATTTAGTCCAGACGCCATTTGTGTCTTTGATAGACCCCATAAGACCGTCATAACTTTTCGCAGACTACTGACATCTTCGGAGTGTTCTATTTCTGCACAGAAACTTCTCTGCGAGGTGCGTTGGGCTTTTCAGATGGAGCATTTAAACCCTTTCAGTTTAAATTTATAGGATTAAAGAACTTCCTACATTCCTTCCGCAGCTCCGCAATGCCACTATTCCACCATGGGGTCTTATATTTCCCCTTTGGCTTCGTTGGACTGCATGCAGACCTTGCTGCTTTATTGAACGCATATGTAAGGGCTCCAACGGCTTCCTCCAGACCGCCTATGTCTTCAATCTTTGGAGGTCCACCCTCTAGTGTAGACCCGAATACTGATTGGTACTTGACCTAATCCATCCTCCTTTTGTTGATGAAGGTTGGATTTTTCGGAGTGTCAAAAGCTACATCGAATATTATATATAGATGATCAGAGAACGAGCAGACTTGTTATACATGCCATCCTTTGATAGCGTGGTGCGAGTGCTCGTTCGTTCGAGTGATATCCAAAACTTCCCTACGGCTTGCCCTAATAAAAGTAGGATCCTCACCTTTGTTTACCAGTGACTCACTCTTTTTGTTCCTTTTAGTGCTTCCCCAAATGCGATGATGGGCATTTGCGTCCGCCCCGATTATCAATAGAATGCAGGCTGATGGGAGGTGGCAAAAATCGTGTGCCATATTGCAGAAAATCCCCCAAAGGGGTTTGGACTGCCATTCCACTGCTATGGCAACGGTGCCCTGGTCACTGAAATCGTACAAGGTTAAAAACTTCAAACCTTCCTTTATTACTCTCGGTTTACCTGATGTGTAGAGAGGTATTTCTTCCGTCATCGGAGAGAAGATCTGACTCAGAGGTCGTGTCTACTGATACTTTCACAGTCACCTTACTCCCACTCTCTTTAATTGGTTCCCGTACTGCCTTCCCAGTACGGTTCTTGCGATTTACTCGCAAGGTGATAGCCGAGAAATCGTAGCTTATCACCCCGCCCTTCGACTCCAACGGAGCTACCGACTCCTCGTTGAGGATTACGAGGGCCTCCCGCTGTCCATTGCTGGGCTCGCTTACCTTGGCTACCTTCCAGTTATCCACCGGAAGATCGGCATTGCTGAGCTTAATAAGCTCAACAATTTCCTCCGGTGTGGATGGCTCCGCCGGTATCCATGCCATAGAGCGAGGCCGATTCGGGATGTATTCCCTGGAGACAGCATCCAGCTTTGCTCCAGGCCAGACTTCTCCCAATCTGTCGATAGCCTGCTTGTACAGATCCGCTGAACGTTGATCCGTGCAGGCTATCAGATTTACGTGGTCCTGGTACCAGCCAGCGTCACGACAACTAAGTAGAGGGCCTGGGTTTGCCTCCAGTATGGGTTTGTACACCCGAAGAAGAGCAATTTCCAACATCTTCCAGGTTTACGGTGAGATGGTTCCATAACAGTCATAACAGAGGTTTTTTGCTGCTTTTTGACACCTGATGAAGAAGCGATGTTAGAGGGTGCGCCAGCAACTGTGCGGGCCGGATAATTTGCCGTTGCCTTGGTGTTGCCGCTAGCGCAAATCAGTTCACCTGAGGAGATCTTGCCCCTGACAGCCACAACTATCAGCCCACAGCATCAGATAGAGTCGTTTAGACGAAAAAGTTGCCCGAGAACAAAGTCGTACCGTGGTAGGTCATTTTGCGTTATCCGGGATGCACCACGAGGAGGCGAACTACCTTACATCCGTTATAATCGTTTATAAGTGCACGAATCCCGATCAAAGTTTTTAATTTTTTTCGTATTAAGAGCAGAAAATGCTTGACAAATGTATCCAAAACTTTAAAGCTTAACATGGAATGGCGGAAGAATGATTTTTTCCTGGAGGTTCCTTGGCTCATAGATGCTTTTTTCCCCTCTTTTTTATATGACTGTCCCACGGGAAAAAAACATGAATAATTAATCCACGGTAATTACCCGCCTATGTTGGCCAAAATGTCAGAAAATTTTATTGAGTTACGTTGATCGAACTATCTATGAAATAGAGCTGCCCATTTTCTGGCTGATATTTTGGAAGGCTTGTAGTGTATGCCTACTCGCATCTTTATTGCTTGGTTTGGAATTTCACTTGCATTAAAAATATATTGAGCTACACATTTTTTGGTCGAATGGAGCGACATCCCTCTCTAGCTATCTATGATTGCCCTAATGTATAACGATGTTTAATACTAAAAACTATTATTCTGATTAATCATCTAAACGCGAGTCAATTCAAACAAAATTAGTATACAAGAATGAGTGATTCATTACATTAGTATATATAATTTTACTAAAGAAGCTCATGCCGCAGATTTTTTTTTGGTACCTAGTAGGTATAATCAACCCACTTCCGTTCCCAGTATAAAAAATCGGCTTTAGATACTATGATGCTTGAAACTGCGCCTTTCTAGTGTAATAGCAAGGAATATTTCTCCAACAATTGTCATTTATATTTAAGTCAGGCGAACAGGTGTGCCAAGCCATCAACAAGTAGCTCTTAACGGTACCACTTATATGAATAGCTGTATTATTCTGCTGGAAAATCACTGGTTCGTTTGCAATGTACACCAAACCAGTAGAGAACTCCATATTTATAATTTTAAGCTATTTATTTGTTGCTATTTATTTTCGTCCCTGTCACATGAACATTTGATCGTTCCATCGTGCTAATGCTTACTTAGGAATCGTAAATTTTGAAAATAGTCTTAACCATCATCACCATCGAGATTAAATTTCTTTTCGTTGGAGAAATTTACCTGACGGCATTTTCACGCCAATGCAAATGTTTTTGGTGATGTTGAGTGCTCGTCGAGGATTTCCTTAATTTTTCTTCCTCTTATTTGGGGTGCACTCTGCTGCGATTTTACAAGCAATAAGTGAAGCATTTGATGCGATCTGTAAAATTGCCTCGAAGCAATTGCGCGTGATCTCCTTCAATTTTTTAATTGTCCAGGATATTAGATAACAACTGCCTTTCTACTTCTAGCAACACTTATCGCTGTAGCGGATATATTTCTATTTTTTTCTGGAGAGATTTAGAAAATCATTGATTTTTCAGGCGAGACCCATTTAAGAAAATGTCACGCAAAAGCGCTTCAACTACACTTCAAGATATTTTCAAACACAACAATTATAAAACCGACTTGTCTTTATTAATTTCAATTCAAAAATAAGATAAAATACCAACTGGGTTACCAACCTTGAGTTCTATCGTGTCCATACTGACGGAGCACTGTCTAATTGGCAGACACGCAGAAAGGTTGGGCGTTCCCTTCAACGATTTCTGCCGAAGTTGCAAATCGGAAGAAGAGGAAGAGACAATCCAACATTTTCTGTGTGAATGCTCGACACTGTTCAGGACACGCATGAAAACCTTAGGCTCACCATTCCTGGATAGCCTCACGGAAGTAGCCGATTTAAATATCGGCTGCATAGCCGGTTTCATACGAGAATCGAAATGGTTCTCGTCATCTCACAGGTTCTAGTGCCGCCCTCGTCTTTTTGTGGTATCACAATGGGCCTATCTTGGCCTAAGTGAGCCATCTTTTTGATAAAGGGGGCTGCCACTACAACTAACCAACCAACTGGGTTATCTTTTTGACGTATCTAAAAATTATAAAACTGTTTGCTAGTTGCTAGGACTTCCCAAAAAATATTCACAGTACCTGAGTATATACAATTGAAATCTGACACTGTTGCCCGATTTGGTCGTCAATATCAAACAAGAAGACGACACGATCTTGCAACTTCAGATCGGGATGAAATTGGGCATAAAAGTAGAAGATGTTAAGGATATTTAATCCCCAAAATGTTAGACGGCAACACCCGCCTATTTTGAGAAAATAAGCCTTTTGGTTTTTAGCGTTGTGTTGGGTCGGGAGTAGCGCGCCTGTGTTCCATTACTGTTAAGATTGGTAGTTTTATGGAAAATCTACAATGTGCAAATACTAAGATGTTTTCCAGTAAATCAGCTAGCTGTGTATTTATATTTGTGACTATGTGTGACTTGTACTATAAATTCATTCTTGAACGGTTGAATAATTAAAAATTGCTGATATAGAAGCAAAATTATAGTTGATGGTAGGATCATCCCTTGTTCCTAGATTCAACCCTCCGTCTTCTCCGTATCTTGATGCCAAGTTTGCAAACAGTAATGAACGAGGGTGTCGCTCATCATATCTAGCCATAAATGCGATGTTGTTTAGTAATTGTAGCATTTAGAAATTATGTACGTAATTATGTACAGATTAGAGTACGTACATGTCGCTCTGAGCGTGATACCTGTCGTTTGTTAAAGCCGGTTGGTAAGGTAAAAGTACATTAAAATGTTGATAATTTTTCAATAATATTTATTATTCATTATTGCCTTATCTGTTTGTGTCATTCTAAGCTTATTAAATACCTAAATTAAAAAACGAAGTAATATTTCGTAACGGTTAACTGTGCCAGAAACAAGCGCCTAATTAAATGAACACGTAAAGAACCTTTTTCTTTGAATACAGTGAATCAGCGTTTGAATAATGTTAACTTCAAAGGGCGCGTATCGGTACAAAAACCGCTATTAAGTCAAACAGAATGAAAAACGCTTAAAGTGGGCATTAAATTATTTTAGTGAAGAAAGAAAAACTTAAAAAATATTTTGAATCGAAGAGTCTGTTTGAACTCTTTGGTTTAAAAAGGCATATTTACGTTCGTCGAAACGCTGAATAAAAAGTGTTGCCAGATTGCATTGTGCAATGGTCAAGCATGGCGAAGGATCAATTATAGTCTAGGTTTAGTTCTCTGATAATGGCGTGGATGATCTCTTGAAAATTGATGGGATAGTGAAGAAAGAGATAATTCCGTCTCATTTGGTTTTCGTTTGCTTAACGATAGGTTAGGCAGAACAACGACCCCAAACACAGCCTCAAGCTATGTAGCGATTTTTTAGGAGTAAAACAATCAGCTGACATTTTCAACATTATGAAATGTCCACCGAAATCCATCGAATTAAATTTGAGAGGGAGAGCTTTTCAAAAAAAAAACGAAATTGCCGTCCTCCTTCAAAAGAAAAAATATGTTATTTGTTTTAGAGTGGTTGAGATTTTACGAGACACAATTCAAAAATTAAAAGCAAGAATGCCCGTATTGTAAAAGACGTAATGAAGAGTAAAGGTGTGTTTTTTTAAAAATAAAACTTCCTTTTAATTTTGTGAATATTTATTTTGATTCGGAATCGATTTTCGACCGTAATCGTTTGGTCTTCCTCAGTGATTGTAAAGGTGTTTTTTTTAATACTGTTAAAGTAGAATAAATATATATCTATGTTTGGATTAATAAGAGTGATGTGTATTTTACAATATGTGTTGAATTATATATATTTCACCGCATTACTATTATTATTTTACCGTAATTATTAAGATGATCACATTCGCATATTTATTCATGCTTCTTGTAAAAAATAGTTTCAAAACACTCCAGATATCTTAAAACGTAAAAATATGTTGAAGATTATGATTTTCAAACCGATTACACTAGTTTTCCAATGCACTTTGTAGTTAAAAACAATGTGTGACACTTGAGTTCCACACGACCAGCTTGCCTGTAAGATTTGATAATTATTAATAATAAAAATTAAAACATAAATAACTAAAATAATATACCTGAGTTAGAAAAAGTGAAAATATATGGGCTGTTATTTGATGAACACTCTTTAAAGCATTTGGTCTTAAAAAATTTTGGAACTGCTGAACTTAATTTGATGAATATCTAATCAGTTCATAAAGTCATTAAGATGCTATCATACGACTTTCCTTCCGCCGGATTTCGTACGAGAAAAAAATGATCACACAAGTCTATAAATAAAATGATTACTCCTACTATTCAAGTATGTATATAGACGAATGAGTTATAATAAATCCCTCGTCCTACATGCAGGTAGATACAAATAAAAAAGACCGAGGCTCCATTGGCATGGATAGTTCGTAGTAATCACCCATAGTTTACTATGGGTGATTATAGTAGTAATCACCCATTTTTATTTGTATCTACCTGCATGTAGGACGAGGGATTTATTATAACTCATTCGTCTATATACATACTTGAATAGTAGGAGTAATCATTTTATTTCTAGTAATAGGAGCACTATCGAATAACTATCAGAAAGTTATTCGATAGTTTTTACTATCGAATAACTCTTTCTAGTGAATGAAAAAGACTATCGCCAAAAACGATCGAATTACTTTTTTCAGTGAATGAAAAAGACTATCGAATAAAACTATCGAATAACTTTTTCTGGAGAATGAAAAAGACTATCGCCAGAAACTATCGAATAAATTTTGCCAATGAATGAAAATGACGATCGCTTGAGACTATCGACGCCCATTGTGCAGTGGATCTACACAATCAATCAGCATTTTACTATAAACTAAACCCACAAATCAAAAGTCAACGAGCAGTCGTAGAATATACAAATGCATACTCGTTTTGCATTACACATAATCTACTCACACGAAAGTCCAATTCATGTTGTCACTAAAAATAGACACATGAATGAATGTTTTTACTAACCCATCGCGATCGCACCAGACTAAGCGGCGCTTAGCGTTGGCAGGTGCAATGTACGACATACTTACACACAAAGTACGTATATTCTTTGTGAAGAAACCTGAGTACTCATTACTCATGGACTATTATGAGTGTTGCATTTTAAATTGGGTCATATGGAAAAATGCTGATCGATATTTTGATTGGTAGAATGAATTTACTATATTCAATTCTTCCAGTTTTAGAGTAGGGATTATGTATTAAGTAGAACAAAAATATTAGAGTAGGGATTATATGTTAAGTTGTAAAAATTGTATAAAAGGAAATTGTAGAAAAGAAAATATAGTCATAGTCATAGCGTACTTTTGACTCGTTTCAATAAACTCATTAATGCCGTAGTTTGGCAAAACGCTCGAGCCGTAACTTGGCTTTAGAAGCGCCTCAAATTATAGCGTAACCAGTCGCTAAATAAAAAAGTTAGTAAAAATATCGGCTAGCTTGGATCTTGAATCCTGCGCCAGACATGTGGCAATTAACTTGCCGGTAGATACCCCAATATAACCCTGTTCCCTCACTAAAAGTGCGCTTTACTTATACAGCGCTAAATCACGGATCTCCCTTGAAAAATACAAGATCCGGCGTTCGGCGTCCAACACCGAGAAGGCAACAGAGAAATCTCCTGCGACGAGCAATCTTTTACATGGCGATCCTGCGACCCACGAACCTGCAACCCACGAACCTGCAACCCACGATCCTGCACTCTCGAAACATGTACCAAGGCGATTCTGCCTATACGATGCTGAAAGTTTTTTAATAAAAAATTCAAATTTGAATGTTGACGACTAATACAGCGACCGAACATGGAATTTCGACGTGAGATAATGGAGTTGGAACTTCAACCAAAAATATGGAAGACAGTTGCAAATAGGAAAAAGGCGAAGATGAAGAAGAATTTTGTGCGTTATTTGCGATTAAAGTAACAAGTAATTTAATGATGACTTAAGAATTTAACGGCAACGACCAGCATTTATAATTGTACACTAGTTACTTCAAGCCGAACTTTAATTGTATATAAATATGAAAAAGAATAGCATTTTAATTAGAATTTGTATTAAACAAATTAGGTAAATTTTACTGTAGCATAAAATAACTACGCGAATTTTTATGAAAATTGTCGCAATATACACTTTATGTTTGAAAGGAAAAATATGATTAATGATGTTGATAATGATTGATAAATTTATAGAATTAACTATTATGTAATTGTTAATTGGAGACGAGCACTGAAATAACACTTTAAAAAATAATGTATACAGAATAACGGGTATGAGCATAAATTAAGGGTATGAGCACAAATTAAGGGTATGAGCACAACTGTCAAGAATACAAATGAAACTACAATGTCACTCGGAACTATCAAACTAAAATTCAACATTGAAGAAATTACTATATCAAATACATTTCATGCGGTAGATGAGAAATTCCCTATCGAAACTGATGGCATTATAGGACGAGACATGCTAATCAAGTATATGTGCAAAATTGACTACGAAACATATACCATATCCTTCAGTACACAAGACAGATATAGTGCTACCAATGTACACTAGAAAAGCTAACATGGCACATATAACAATTCCCGCAATAACAGAAGCGATAATACCCATAGACGTAGACAGATCAGAAGACAGCATAATACTAAACAAAGAAATCGAAAAAGGGACATTCTTAAGCAATTGCATAATTCCAGCGAAAGGTATATGTCATGTGAAAATACTCAATACTAACGAACATGACATAACTCTGAAAGACTTTCAAACAGAGGTAGAACCACTGAGGAATTATGACGTATTAAAGACAAGTGGGAAATTTGACAAAAAACGATTAAACGAACTATTAAACGTAATTAATACCAACAGTCTCGATGAACAAGCAAACAAGAGCTTGCAAGAAATTATTATGGAATACCAAGACGTTTTCCATCTGGAAGGTGAATACATCACAAAAAATAATTTCTACCAACAAAAACTGAACACCTGCGACGAAAACCCAGTCTACATAAAAAATTATAGATTACCACAAACTCAGAATGACGAAATTCTTAGGCAAGTACGGGAACTAAAAGATAATGATATTATCGAACAATCCACAAGCCCGTACAACTCACCATTGTTAGTAGTACCTAAGAAAAGCTCGGATGACACCAAGAAGTGGAGATTAGTCGTTGATTTCAGAAAACTAAACGACAAACTGGTGAACGATAAATTTCCATTAACAAGGTTAGAAGACGTCCTAGATAAACTAGGTAGGGCAAAGTACTTTTCAACCTTGGATATGACTAGTTCGTTCCACCAGATCGAGCTAGAAAAAGAATCAAGACCTTTAACCGCTTTTTCCACCAATGATGGACACTACCAATTCAAAAGATTACCTTTTGGATTGAAAATATCATCAAACAGCTTCCAAAGGATGCTCACTATTGCCTTAATTGGTCTAAGCGACTCAGCATTCTTATACCTAGACGACATCATGGTTTTCGGATGTAGCATGAAACATCATAATGAAAATTTAAGAACAGTTTTACAGAGACTTCGTAACTACAATTTGAAGTTAAATGCAAATAAATGCAAATTTTTAAAATCAGAAGTAGTGTATTTAGGACACCTTATTACAGCAGATGGTATAAGAACAGACCCTGCTAAGCATGAAGTAATCAAAAATTATCCCATCCCAAAGACCGCGGATGACGTGCGAAGATTCGTAGCTTTCTGCAACTATTATCGACGCTTCATACCAAACATTGCAGAAACGGCAAAGAGTTTGAACTCTCTTTTAAAAAAAAAGCACCGTTTGTTTGGGAAGAAGAACAGCAAAAAGCATACGAACTTTTAAAACGCAAACTGATTTCACCTCCTATACTTCAATACCCAGATTTTGAAAAACCCTTCATACTTACTACAGATGCGTCAAATTTCGCACTAGGTGCTATACTATCACAAGGAGAAATTGGTTCAGATCTACCAATCTCGTACGCGAGCAAATCCTTAAATAAGCACGAATTGAATAAACCTATCATAGAAAAGGAACTATTGGCGATACATTGGGGCATAAACTTTTTTAGGCCATGTTTATATGGACGGAAGTTTATAGTCGTATCAGACCACAGACCTTTGGTATCATTGTTTACACATAAAAATCCATCTTCAAAACTTACTAGAATACGTCTAGATCTATCGGACTCCTATTTCGAGATCATATACAAAAAGGGTAATATAAATACAAATGCGGATGTGCTGTCAAGAATACAAATCAACACTGAAATGCTAAAATCCATGATACCTCCGACAAACGATGCAAATATTAGCAAAAAGTTATTGGCGATAACAAGAAGTAAAACGAAAAAGGTACAAAGTGAAAATAAGAATACAGAAATCGACAAGCAAAGTGGCAACCAAAACGAAGAGATTGATCACCTCCATGCGTTTGATTGCACTTCTTTGTCAGATATTAAAGGGGCGATGAAACTAAAATTTTATATGCTAGCTAGCAAGAAAAACAAGAAAGATGATATATCTATAACTAAAGAGAAAGATTTTATAGTAGTGCGCTACAGTGATAAAGTTGTTGAGAAACCAGTTTCCTTCAACGATAAGCTGAAAGTTCATGATAACAACAATGATAATTCATACACGAAATTAGTTTCTGTCATGAAGAAGTTGTTAATATATTCAAAGAACAATAGCATAAATGCCCTATTTTTATCTTCTAATGATAATATATTCAGGTACGTACCGAGAAATGAATTCAAGAAATTATTTAATGCGGTGCAACGGGAAGAAAGTTATAAGTTAAAAATATTAATATACAGACCGCCCATACGAATTCAAGACGTCAAAAAGCAAACTGAATTAATTATTGAGTACCACAATTCGCCACATGGAGGACATACAGGAGTACATAAAACTTTGTTAAAATTGAAACAGAGATATTGTTGGAAGGATATGAAGAAAATGGTCAAAAAACATATAAACCAATGTGAAAAGTGCAAGATGAATAAAATAACTAAGCACACCAAAGAGAAAATGATAAAAACCGAGACTCCATCTACTAGCTTCGAGATCGTAAGCGCAGACATTGTTGGCCCGTTGAGAATTTCCAACAACTACCGATACATTCTTACTATTCAGTGCGAATTAACGAAATTTATAACTGCCATACCCATAGAGACTAAGGATGCTACCACAGTAGCAAAAGCTATAGTAAATAAATTTATCTTATTATACGGTCATTTCAAGATTCTAAAAACGGACTTAGGGACAAAATTTACAAACAGTCTGATGAAAGAAATATACGAGTTACTACATATAAAACAAATATTTTCAACCCCTTACCATCATGAGTCGTTAGGTGTAATAGAAAGGAACCACCGCGTATTAAACGAATATTTACTGTCCTTCGTTGATAACAACAACTGGAACGAATGGATACCTTTCTATACATTTTCATATAATACAACTCCACATATTGACACAAATTATACACCTTACGAACTGGTATTCGGCAAACTATCCTATTTACCAAATGACATTTTAAGCGATCAAGAAGAAATATACAATTTAGAGAATTACAGAAATGAATTAAAAATTAGATTAAAAATGTCTCTAACAAAAGCAAAGGGCTTAATTGAAAAAGCTAAAATGATTAGAACAAATAAAGAATGTTATTCAAAACCATTAAACATAGAAATAGACGATCTTGTTTTATTAAAAGTAGAGAACAGAAGAAAACATGAGAAACCGTATAAAGGTCCATTTAAAGTACTAAGTAAAAATAATGTAAAAACACTATTGGAAATAGACAATACGAAAAAAATGGATACACAATAATAGACTTAAGATTTTAAAAAAAAGAGGGAATAACAATGTATAAAAATATAATATAAGACATGTAAAAATATATATAAGTCTCGATTTTGTACCCAAAATCTCACCTCAAAAGGTTAAGGGTGTAGTGGATCTACACAATCAATCAGCATTTTACTATAAACTAAACCCACAAATCAATAGTCAACGAGCAGTCGTAGAATATACAAATGCATAATTTACGATCACTTTGTAATGCTCACTTTGCATACTCGTTTTGCATTACACATAATCTACTCACACGAAAGTCCAATTCATGTTGTCACTAAAAATAGACACATGAATGAATGTTTTTACTAACCCATCGCGATCGCACCAGACTAAGCGGCGCTTAGCGTTGGCAGGTGCAATGTACGACATACTTACACACAAAGTACGTATATTCTTTGTGAAGAAACCTGAGTACTCATTACTCATGGACTATTATGAGTGTTGCATTTTAAATTGGGTCATATGGAAAAATGCTGATCGATATTTTGATTGGTAGAATGAATTTACTATATTCAATTCTTCCAGTTTTAGAGTAGGGATTATGTATTAAGTAGAACAAAAATATTAGAGTAGGGATTATATGTTAAGTTGTAAAAATTGTATAAAAGGAAATTGTAGAAAAGAAAATATAGTCATAGTCATAGCGTACTTTTGACTCGTTTCAATAAACTCATTAATGCCGTAGTTTGGCAAAACGCTCGAGCCGTAACTTGGCTTTAGAAGCGCCTCAAATTATAGCGTAACCAGTCGCTAAATAAAAAAGTTAGTAAAAATATCGGCTAGCTTGGATCTTGAATCCTGCGCCAGACATGTGGCAATTAACTTGCCGGTAGATACCCCAATATAACCCTGTTCCCTCACTAAAAGTGCGCTTTACTTATACAGCGCTAAATCACGGATCTCCCTTGAAAAATACAAGATCCGGCGTTCGGCGTCCAACACCGAGAAGGCAACAGAGAAATCTCCTGCGACGAGCAATCTTTTACGTGGCGATCCTGATACTAATCATTTACATGGCGATCCTGCCAATCTTTTACAATTGTATCGAGTCATAAATGTTATGGTGGTCAATCATTCAACACCATAGTATTCATGGTCACGTTGGGCGCCACCCTGGTTTATTGCCTTTTGCCGACTTGGCTTTGAGGCACGAAGAGGAAGCATGGTTGATTCGAGAAACAAAGGATGATCTTACCATTAGCTATGATTTTGCTTCGATTACAACCGTTTTTAAGACTCTATCCGTTCAAAAATGAGTTTCTTGTATAATTTGACAATGAGTTTCTTGTATAAATGATCGAACAATTTGCTGATTTCTCAAAATAAATGTTTTTGCAGTTGAACATTGCTGATTTACCTTAAAATAATTACATCCACGAATATTGAAAAGAACAGTACCCACCGGTGATCGAACACACGACGACGACAATTATTCAAAAAGAAAAACAATACCCCGACGGGAATCGAACACACGACTCCATGATCGCGAGCTGGTAGTTCTGCTACCTACACTGGACCGCTTCTGCCAGATGTAAAAACTTAATAATCCATTAGCGACGCTAAAAACTTCAAGGACGTTTTTCTCAAAAAACGGAGGAGTGTTGCGCTCTATTATTTTAAGGATCGAATATCCTTGACGTCTTCTACTTATGTGCCAAATTTCGTCCAAATCTGAGATTCCATAACCTGAGCCTCTCCTAGTCAGTTAAACGTAATTATTAACTGGGATGTTGAATGTGCGGACCTTAGACGTCACACCTAGTGGTTGTCTTCATTCATTAACATCGACAATGGTATCTACCGTTCTGATAAAAACTATCGATAGGCGATAGTTATTCGATAGTTTTTTCAACTATCGATAGTACTATCGATAGTAAAAACTGAATTACTGATAACTGCAACATCTGATTTTTCAAAATATTGATTGTCAAAAGTGCGAATCTCGTTTAAAAGATTTTTCTTAAAACATTTTTAAAAGTAATATTTTTCTGACATATTTTATTGACTTTTTAATTCGGTACATGAGTATAATTTTTTTTAAAAAATTGGATGAATTCGTAAATTTTTTTGCACGTGTCGACTGATATTCCAACGTCGTTTATAAAGCGTTTTGTTCTTGCGGTATCATGCGTGACATTACAACTTAAAGTTACAATAAAAACAGCTGAGTTTACGGCTAAGAGTCGTTTGAGCTTGCCTGGACTATCTGATGAGTTAATCAGTTAAGATTCTTTCGTATTTCAAATTGTAATTCTTAAGTTTTTCTGCACTTTTGTATTTTTTTCTGATTTCAGTCTTAAAGCGGAGTCAATCGATGTCACCATAGCTGATTTTGATGGTGTACTTTTCCGTATTTCTAATATTGGTGGTGATAAAACTAAAATTCGAGTAAGTAAAAAGCAAAGATTGTAAAAAGATTGATTTCAAAGGCCACTTATTGCAGACAAGCATATCTCTTAAATTTTACAAGCAGTTGCAAGAACATGGAGCCGATGAGCTTCTAAGGAGGGAATATGGTGATTTGCTTATTGATAGTGAGGAAGGTAAGCACGAATATTTTATTAGAATTGCATATCGTGATTGTATATTGTGACTCGAATTCGCAATGATTATTGCTGAACCTTTCTTTATATGCCATGAAGGTATACCGCAGTTATTGTTGCAAAATTGAAAAATTTAAAATATATAACAATGTTGCAAATATTGTACTCTCACCATATAAATTGAATAAGAAAAGTATAAATGCTTACATATATAATGCACATTTGTATATTTAATCATTCGATTTCCCCTAGCAAACCATATGTTCATAGGTGCATATCTCCTCTCATATGATTTGCATTGAACACACAAAAGTATTAGTTTTAAAAATAAACTTTTATTTTTTTGTTATTTTTTCTAACTGTGTTGTAAAAAAATAGTTTTGTAAACATTAACAAGAAATACTCACCCATGAACAAAATTCCCGAAAAACTAATTTATTTTGTAGGCCTTAATGAAACCACATATGTTAATCGTTTTGTTATTCATACACTGAGACCGAAGAGGATATTGTTTACACGTATGCTTGGTTGGTTGGTTGGTTGGTTGTAGTGGCAGCCCTCTTTATCAAAAAAAAAGCTCACTTAGGCCAAGATAGGCCCATTGTGATACCACAAAAAGACGAGGGCGGCACTTGAACCTGTGAGATGACGAGAACCATTTCGATTCTCGTATGAAGCCGGCTATGCAGCCGATGTTTAAATCGGCTACTTCCGTGAGGCCATCCAGGAATGGTGAGCCTAAGGTTTTTATGCGTTTTCTGGACAGTGTCGAGCATTCACACAGAAAATGTTGGATTGTCTCTTCCTCTTCTTCCGATTTGCAACTTCGGCAGAAATCGTTGAAGCGAACGCGCAACCTTTCTGCGTGCCTGCCAATTAGACAGTGCCCCGTCAGTATGGACACGATAGAACTCAAAGTTTCACGACTCGTGTTCAGGAGCTGCTTGGTGCGTCTAGAACATAGTGCACGCCAAGTTTGCCTGGTTGTCCTGCAGCTTTCCTCCAACAACCAGGCTCTATTTGCAGCCTTGATGTAATGCTGCTTAAATCCTAGCTTTATTGAAGCTAGAGGTTGGCCGACTTGGGGTGTGAGTGTATACTCCTGGAGCACAGTGCCAGCTCTCGCTAAGGCATTCGCTTCGCAATTTCCCGGTATATCACTATGTCCCGGTACCCAGTGTAGAGTCACTTCACAGTGAAGTGACATCACGTTCAGCTGTGTACGGCATTCCATTACCATCATGGATAGTGCTTGGATAGCAGCTTGACTGTCAGAGAAAATATTCTGGTTTCTTATGGAAATTTTCTGATTTCTCAGCCAGTCTACTGCCTTGTATATTGCAATGACCTCTGCCTGAAAAACACTGCAGTGGTCTGGAAGCCGGAAGGATAGTTTCAGGCCTAGCTGTTCCGAGAAATCGCCACAGCCAACTTTTCCGTCCATTTTGGAGCCATCAGTGTAGATGTCGACCGATTCCTGCATCCCACCTCTTTCTATTGCCCACTCATCCCTGGCTAGGATGACTGACCTGAAACTATGATGAAAGCAGGGAATCGGGGGCGCAAGGTCTACTTCCCCTGGCGTTGGTCCATCCCTCTGAAGTATTTTGGAGTGGCCAACATTTCCCTCTTGCCAGAGATGTAGTGCTTTTGATCGAATCGCAGAGCACTTGGCCTGCTGTCTCGTAAGGAGCTCCGTCGGGAGCCAATTTAATAGCATAAACAGTGCCTTTGTCGGGGTAGTGCGTAAGGCCCCGGTGACTGCAATAGCTGCAATCCTTCTGACCCTGTTTAGCAGGTTTGCATTGGATGTTTTTGGATTAGCTGGCCACCAAACAACTGCGCCATACAGAAGAATTGGTTCCACTATCGCCGTATAGAGCCATGATACGATTTTGGGTTTCAATCCCCACTTTTTCCCAATGGCTCTTTTGCAGCAGTAGATTGCGCATGCCGCTTTTCGCGTTCTTTCTTATATGTTCGCTTTCCACGCAAGCTTGGAGTCCAGAATTAGACCCAAATACTTAACTTGATGAGACGGTATGAGGCTTATCTCATCGAGTTTGGGTGGGAGAAATCGTTGAATTTTGTGCCTTTTTGTGAACAGCACAAATTTCGTTTTCTGCGGATTAATCTTTAGACCGCACTCTTTGCCCCACTTGGTAAGAATACTCAGGGCAAAGTTAATTCTTTCAGATGGGGTGTTTACGAATTTGCCCGATATTGCTATTGCAATATCGTCTGCAAAGGCTACGACTTTGCAGCCAGTCGCTTCTATTGTTGACAGGAGTTTGTCCACCACTAAGTTCCACAGAAGGGGTGATAGCACTTACCTTGCGGGGTGCCTCTGCACGTCCTCCTTCTTAGGATACTGTCTCCTAGTGTGGAGTTAATGCTCCTGCTGCTTAGCAGTTGTACAATAAACCTAATCAGGTTACCATCCACAATGTTTTCCTCGAGTGCCTTCTCAAAAGCCTTGTGGCTGATATTGTTGAAAGCCCCTTCGATGTCTATAAAAACCGCCTGCGTGTATTCTTTGACGCTTAGCGATTTTTCGATGTAGCTGGTAAGCGAGTGCGCATTAGAGAGTGGTTTCAGAGTAGCTCTCAAATGAATCTCTATCAGCCTTTTCAGAGTTTTCAGCAGAAAAGAGGTGACGCTGATAGGTCTATAGCCCTTAGGTGAGGAGTGGGATGTCTTGCCCGCTTTGGGTATGAAGACTATTTTAGCTTCTTTCCACCGCTGTGGAATATAAGCAATCTGTAGACATGCTTCAAAGATGGCTCTTAGCCATGGAAGCGCTATATTGATTCCCTGCTGGATTTCAACGGGTGAGATGTTGTCCATTCCAGGCGATTTAAAGAGTTGAAATGAGCTGATTGCCCATCGTAGGAGCCTGTCATCTACAGGCACAGCGGCTGACAGGCAGTTCGGGGCCGTATGTGGATCGGCTTCATCAGTCACATCCTCACTGCCCGGGAAGTGCGTGTCCATGAGAATGGCTAGCGTCTCAGAGCTGGATTTAGTCCAGACCCCATTCGCATCTTTGACAGACCCCAAAAATAAGGGAGAGCTCGTCATAACTTTTCGCAGACGACTGACATCCTTGGAGTGTTCTATTTCTGCACAGAAACTTCTCCACGAGGAGCGTTTGGCTTTTCTGATGGAGCATTTAAACTCCTTCAGTTTCAGTTTATAGGAAGACCAGTCATTGGATTCTTTAGCCCGATTGAAGGACTTCCTACATTCCTTCCGCAGCTCCGCAATGCCACTATTCCACCATGGGGTCTTATATTTCCCCCTTGGCTTCGTTGGACTGCATGCAGACCTTGCTGCTTTATTGAACGCAAATGTAAGGGTCTCAACGGGTTCCTCCAGACCACCTATGTCTTCAATCTTTGGAGGTCCACCCTCTAGTGTAGACTCGAATACTGATTGGTACTTGACCCAATCCATCCTCCTTTTGTTAATGAAGGTTGGATTTTCGGGAGGGTCAAAAGCCACATCGAACATTATATATAAATGATCGGAGAACGAGCACTCTTGTGATACATGCCATCCTTTGAAAGCGTGGGGCGAGTGGTCGTTCGCTAGAGTGATATCCAAAACTTCCCTACGGCTTGCCGTAATAAAAGTAGGATCCTCACCTTTGTTTACTACGGCTAAGTCATGCGTTAGAATAAATTCGAAGAATGACTCACCCCTTTTGTTCGTATCGGTGCTTCCCCAAATGCGGTGATGGGCATTGGCATCCGCCCCGATGACTAGATGGATGTTCCGTGCAGTGGCTTCTTTGACGATCCTCTGCAGGTTGATGGGAAGTGGCAGAACATCGTGTGCCATATAGCAGGAGACAGCCCAAAGTGATTTGGACTGCCTTCCCACTGCTATGGCAACGGTGTCTTGATCACTGAAATTATACAAGGTTAGAAACTTCAAGCCTTCCTTTATGATGATACAAGCTCTCGGTTTACCTGCTTTACTGAGGGATACTGTATTGTATCCCTTCATTTTGAGCCCGCAAACCCGGTTTCCTACAACCCAAGGTTCCTGGGCCAGTATTAGCTCCTCTCCTTTTTGGACCAAGTGGAGGAGCAGTGCGGCGGATGCCGCCTTAGAATGATGGAGGTTTATTTGTAGAAACCTCAGCATCACGACACAATGTTTTGTCCGCCTCCTCGTCAGATAAGGACATCTCCTCCGCCTCAACCCGGTCGAGGGATTGGAGAAGGTCCCCAGCCAACTGCGTGGTGGAGGTGGTGCTTTTTCCGTCGTCGGAGAGAAGATCTGACTCAGAGGTCGGGTCTACTGATAATTTCACAGTCACCTTACTCCCACTCTCTTTAATTGGTTCCCGTACTGCCTTCCCAGTACGGTTCTTGCGATTTACTCGCAAGGTGATAGCCAAGAAATCGTAGCTTACCACCCCGAGCTAGTGCGTCCTCGTTAAGGATAATGAGGGCCTCTCGCTGTCCATTGCTGGGCTCGCTTACCTTGGCTACTTTCCAGTTGTCCACCGGAAGATCAGCATTGCTGAGCTTGATAAGCTCAACAATTTCCTCCGGTGTAGATGGCTCCGCCGGTATCCATGCCCTGGATCGAGGCCGATTCGGGATGTCTTCCCTGGAGACAGCTTCTAGCTTTGCTCCGGGCCAGACTTCTCCCAGTCTGCTAATAGCCTGCTTATATAGATCCGCTGAGCGTTGATTCGTGCAGGCTATCAGTTTAACGTGACCCTGGTACCAACCAGCATCACGGCAACTAGGTGGAGAGCCTGGGTTTGCCTCCAGTATGGGTTTGTACACCCGACGAAGAGCGATTTCTACCATCTTCCAGTTTGACGGTGAGATGGTTCGATCGCTGCTACTCCTGTCGATGACAGCTCATACCAGGCTGCCCTTAGCCACTTCGCTAAAACTCCTGCCCTTGCCAGGATTGGGCGCGACCAATCTTGGTCTTTGGTGACCTGCAGTTGGGCACTCGGTTGATTTAAGGCTGCCTCACTAGACCTACATTTTTTGTGAGTAGCCCCTTGCTTTGCTAATGAGGCTTTATGAGTCTCTACTGTTGCCCATTCAAGCGAGATTTTGTCCTTGTGGGAAAGCCCCTCAGGGAGTAAATCTTTCAGCCTTTTCAGGACTTTAATGGCAGACCTTCTGTCCTTGTAAGCCGCAACTGAGGGGTTTTGCTGCTTCTTAACACTTGAAGTGGAAGCGGTGTTGGAGGGCGCAGCGACAATCGTACGGGCCGGCTTATTCGCCATTGCCTTGGTTCTGCCGCTAGCGCCAATTGGCTTACCTGAGGAGGTGCTTGTCCCTGGCATAGCTGCCTTGGTACATGCACCCCTCGAAGAAGTGGGGTATAGGCTGGTCTTTGTCCGATTGGACGTCATGGTCTTCTTCCCACCAGAAGGACGCGTCACCTTTGTCCACTTCCCTTCCGGGCTGGGTGGATTAGCCTTACTCAATTTTTCTGTACTCATTGCAATCGGGTCCGCCAATTCGCAGCCGCTATCTCAACTCGTGCAGTTTCCCTGAGATCCCGTGGTTTTCTATGCCGAAGCAGGGAGGTCATGCGAGGGCTGGCACATTCTCTTATGAGGATATGTGCTCAGAGCCGGGCCAGGAACTAATCAGAAATCTGAACTCAACTGAACCTACACGGCCAGACTAGTTGCGACGAGTTTCGAACGTACCGCGAGGCCTGCCAGGGTTTTACCGGGACGGAGGCAGCAGTGACATTAGCCTGAAAGCCATTTCCGCAAGATGTCACTCTTGCGTACTCAGGTGACAGAATACCACCACTACCAGCCCAAAGCATCTAAAAGAGTCGTTTAGACGAAAGAGTAGTCCGAGAACATTCGGGGTCGTGCCATGGTAGATCATTTAGCGTTGTCCGGGATGCACCACGGGAAGGCGATCTACATTACATCCCCTACACGTATGCTTAGAATCCACTCGAAAACATTTTTCGTCTATGTACTAATATTACATGCTTCTACACTCGAATATGCAGCTATTGCTACACGTGAAACAACAATATGTACCTAGTACTTTCAGATGTGTTGATACACGGTTTTTTGTTCATAAAATGAAAACGACAAGAGATTTTTCCAATTTTTTTTTTATTTATTGGGTCATTCAATAGCTACAAATTGTAGAACTTATTCGAAATGACCGCCTTGTGCTTTCCAGCACGAGCGAAGTCGGTCCGGCCACTCATCGATCGCACGACATTCATGGGGAAATTGGCCACTGCTCGGACGAGTGCGCGCTTTAGAGACTCGATATTTGGGTGTCGAGTAGACCAAGCCATAACTTCTAACACACCACTATTTGTAGTCCAATAGATTCAGGTCTGGGCTAGCCGATGTTCGGTAGAAATGAAGTCCGGTACGTTTTTCTAGCCACTCTTGAGTCGTTTTTGCCTTGTGGGCTGGCGCAGAGTCTTGTTGGAAGATCCACGGCTTGTTTGCAAATAATATCGTGTTGAGAGGCTCAACAACCTTTACCAAAACGTCGTTTTTCACAAAAATGGAGCTCGGTGACGCCGTCATAGGCGACTCCCCAACAGACCATCACAGAAGCCGGATGGTGGCCTCTCTGAACTTTCGGAACTAGTTCCGATGCATGTCGTGATGGCATACATTCTATCGTTCTGTTTATTGAACGATTCTTCTACGGTGAAAATTTCCCGTCAGTGAACAGAATTCGTCTGTGGTCGTTTTTCGCGTGCTGGCGACGTAACGCTTTCGATTTTCCTTTAATGCTGCAGTAAGAAAGTGCCCGGTGTGTCTTTTGTAGGCCTGCAGTCCCAAGTCATGTTTCAGAATGCGAGAAATCGGAACCGGCGAAATTTGCATCTCTCGCGACAAAATCTTCTGCTTGCGCTGCGGTTTTCGGTGAATTCGCATCTTCACCGCCTTGATGGCTTCTGGCGTTCTCACAGTGCGTGGACAGCCGGATTTCGAATGCTCGATTACTCCACCAGTATCCTCGAACAACTTCACGGTACGATACACAAAACAACGAGTAACTCCGAGCGGTCACATGGTCCGAAAGATATCGCCTCTATCCATGCCACATTTTTTTAGACCAAGTACAACAACACGATTGTCGATCGAGCCCCATTCCATGATTGTAAACAACTGACGCCAAAATCCTTTCACGCGGAAAAGTAGCATATATGTCACTTGTCAAATAGCAGTGAAAACGAAATGAATGCGTTCAGTGGTTCACTCACAGTGAGTGCGTTTAGTTGTGTATCAAAACATCTGAAAGTACTAGGTATGAAAGAGTGTGCAAACTTCGCCAACTTAGCCATTGCTACAGGTGAAACCACAGTACAGTAGAACCTTGATTATCCGGGTCTTCGATTAACCGGAGATTTTTCTTCTATTCGTTTTTTCTTTAATTTTCCTTTTTCATCTATGTATTCATTTTGTCTTTAATTTTCCGGAGTTGTGTTTGAATGTTCTAATAAAATTTAAATGTATTATAAAATGAAATATGAATCATTTCTGAATAGTAATTATGTATGAACTTCTGGTGTTGACAGTTTTTAAAAGAATCCTCCGTCTAATGTTTACGTTTGAAAATTCAGCGACACTCTTCCCATAACGTTTTACGTCGTAACATCTTTCAGCAAACAAATTCGATTATCCCTGGTTTTCGATTATCCGTGCACCTCCCTCCCCATCATTACCCCGGATAATCAAGGTTCTACTGTATGTATAAAACAGTGCACAAACTTTGAGAGAAAAATTTATTTCTTCTCTAGGAGATAATTATCTCAAAATTATGGTCCCAATTGTTGCAACCGAGTCGTTAAGATTTGATAGCAACCTAGTTTTGATTTTCTTCGTAGACAGTAAAACTTCACATATAAAAACTACTAACTTTTATTTACTTTAACTTCTTTTTTTTTACAACTGCTGATTTTATTTTATCATTTGGGTGCCATCATCGTGAGCTATTATGCATGTTGTAATATTAGATTTATAGATTTCAAAAAATTAAATAAGCGCTAATTACAGTGGCAATTGAAGTGCCGATATTCCTACGAGTCGATTATGGCGAAGTACCGAATATGGCACGAGAGATACAGTGACTCAGCTTATTGATCAAATCCTGGATCGAAATTGCGAAATGACACATATGCTTGTAAATAAGAACAATTTTTTGGGTAATCGTCTGATATGAAAGACTTAATATTCATTAACTGATGCATATAAAATATAACAAGGAACCCAACCGATAAAAATATCAAAACAATAAAATTTTAACCTATTTGATCAAATTGTTGACTTTCACATTCAATACTTGGTATATCCGCCTTGAAAACGGGGATAATTCGATTGGGCATGCTGTCAACAAGATTTGTGCATGTTTGGGATCCGATTTCACCCCACGCCTTCTCAACCCGTGCCCCCAGTACGTCCAGTGTCGACGGAGTTTCCTTGTATTCTGCTAAAGCTCTTTTGACTTTTACCCATATCTGTTCTATGGGGTTGAGGTCAGGAAATTGTGGAGGCCAATCCAGCACATGAAAATGGTGCAGTTCCAACCAGTTTTTGGTTAATTTAGCGGTATGCTTCGAATAATTATCATGCTAGAAGATGACGTCCGGAACGTTTTTGCCCCAATTGTGAAGGCTTGCGAGCAGACTTCGGTCCAAAATGTCCACATAGTCCTTGGCGGTCATCCTGCCCTGAACATGGAAACACTGCCCAACTCCATTTCGAAGCATGCATCCCCACAGCATTATGCTTTCACCTCCAAATTTAATTGTTGGTGTCACATGACGTGGCTGGATGCTTTTCTTGGAACTTTTCCAGCACCATTGTCTTCCATCTGCGCCATAACGGTTAATTTTGGTTTCATCGGACCTAATAACTCGTACCCAATCTGTATTGAAATTTTTGTATTTTTTAGCAAAATCGAGGCATAATTTATTGTGACGTGCGGTGAAAAATGCTCCCTTGTAGTCGTTTTAGCACCAGGATATCATCACTTAGACCGACATTTCCTTCAGCCCATTTGGTGCATACATTGAGAGCGTTGAAAGCTTCGCTGTTGGAAACAGTTCGCCGAGTCGAAACCAAGAAGTCATCATCAGATTCGTCCTACGGGGATCAAATTTGGTTGAGAATTTCTTCGTCAGACAGTGACTTAAAATTTTCCTCACTTGTTCCTTGAAGTCAATCTGTAATATGCTCGTTTGTCAGGGTAAAACTCGCCTCACACTTCTCGAAAAGCTTTTGCACAAATAAGGAAGTCAATTCTAAAGCCGAGTTAACTTCTTCAGAATGGCCAACCATGACTTCTGAATTGAAAGCAGGGTGCGTTGGCCAAACCTTTTTCCAGAAACACTGGATAGTGTCACGTTTGACTTTATTCCAGCTATGAGCTAGATTGAAAACTACGTTTTTAATGTTGTTGTTTTTTTTCAAAAAAATATTTATTCCATTAGTTTGTTTTATTATATCAGAAAGCAGTGATTTTTTTAACTCATTTTTATCTGCTGGATTACATTTCGGTCCATGGGTTGCAAGAGCGGTTTCGTGTTTGGAGGCATGTAGAGGACTTGAATTTGCTTATCTTCGAAGTGTAGATCCTCTGTGTTAGGGTGTCCAGGTGCGTTATCTAGAAATAGCAACGCTTTAGCAGGCAAGTTATGGTCTTTTGAAAATTTTCTCATAGTTGGTATAAAATCGTGCTTGAACCATTCAGCAAAAATTTCTCGGAAAACCATCCTTTGGTTTTTATAGGTGACGGGTAAGAAAGATACGTTTTTAAATGTTCTCGAATGCTTGGTTTTTCTTACAACCAGCAACGGAAGTTTGTGTGTGCCAGTCGAATTCGCACACAGCATGAATGTCAATTTGTATTTTTTCCTGGGGCACTTTGTTCGGACGAGTGCACAAAAGTCTTATGCGGTAACGTTCTCCAGAACAATGCACTTTCATCCGCATGGTAAACTTGCTCTCATAAAGAAGACCTAATTCTTGAATTTTTAAATCAAATTTCTCCAGAAAGGGGTCCACAGCTGACGCATCACTAGATAATTTTTCGCCCGTTAAAGTCAAAATACGAACCGCAAACCCTTTTTTTAAATTATCAAGCCAGCCATTGCTAGCTCTAAAATCGTTTTTTTCGTTTTTTTTTTCGTAAAAATGTTTTGTAGTACCAAGAATTTTTGTTGTTTACATCTCGCTGTGAACACGTGATGATTTTCCCGAAGACGCCGGATTACAGAACTTGCCGGATTATCAAGTTTGTACTGTACATCTTTAACTCAATGTGGGTCCAAAATGCTTGGTATCTTACAAATATTTTCAAAGAGTCAGGCTCTGTTCGCAGCCTCTGAGTAGTGCTGCTTAATGTTTAGCTTAGTGGAAGGTACAAGATAACATATGGATTGTTAGTATGATCAAATCAAGAAGCTCCGTGAAAGTTCTCACTAAGGCTGCTGCGTCGCAGTTTCCCATTATATTGCTGGGTCCAGGTATCACTACACAATGTACGGATAACAGGTCCTTTAGTCTGGTGGTACGTCAAGTCCCGGGAATAACAATAGCTGCAGTTTTTATTTTCTTTAGCTTCTTATGGTTTGATAGCCTTGTGATAGCTGCCCACCAGATAACTGCACCATAGTAGTGTAAGCTGCACGATCGCCTGTATCGTACTCTACGATAATGAAAAATGTTCGGAAATCAACGCCCAAATGAGAAACCTAGTGCAAAAAATACCTAAGATAATCTAGTTGCCTCGAATTTGGTGCAGTAGACGTCATCTTACAAGCAGTTATTTTTTTACAAAACAAGTCCCAAGCGCAACACAACAACAATTTGAAGCATAATTAATTTCTGTTGGACTTAATTTTCCTTAAACCTGACTCTTAATATATAAAAAAAAATTTCTTACTTACTAATCTCCATTTAAACTTCTTGAAAAGAAAATGTAACCAAACATGGTTAAATAACTTAAATATCCAATCAAATTCTATCTTTCGTAATTCCTTATCTACCCAAAGTCGTTCGTCTAAATTTCTCCAACTCAATATCGCTCGTTATCACGTTTTCCAGATCGTCAAGTAATGCAATATATAGGTCAGTTGTTTCTACGACTTTGCGTACGTTCACCATCGCTTAAGGAAGCAATAGATCCTCGGCAGAGTGTCTGGGCAATTCACAAATGCATAGCGACCATCATCCCTAACGTTATAGGTCGTCGTATTGCTTTTCCTTATGAGTTGTGTGTGATTGTTAGTGAAACGAAATAATTTACGTTTCATAAGAATTTGAAATTGTGATTATGACTTTGTAGTAGCTGAATGTCTATAATCCTCTTCATTATTTTCAGGAGGAAAGATATGATGGACTTATAATCCTAAGGCGAAAAGTAAAAAGTCTTGCCCACTTAAGATAAAAAGACTTGAGGATTCGCTGTTGGATTTCAACAGATGAGATATTATCCATGCGAGATAATTTATAAGGTTGAAAAGAGTTGCTAGCCTAACAAAAAAGACTTTCATTTACTGTAAATGGAGCTGAAAGGCGATTCGGAAGTGTTTATGAGGATAATTGATTGCCCGCATTCAACAAGGAATAAAGTGTCTTCGAGTTGGATTTTATCCGCACTTCATTCGAGTTTTGTAAGAGAACTTAGGCATGATGGCGAAGTGGCCAAGATATTCTAAATTCGCACAGAAATTTATACAAGAGCTATGTTTCCCCAGATTTGATGATGTACGTTAGCATAGGCTCCGATGATAACATGTATCGCACGTTCGGTGACTTCAGTAAAGATTCGTTTCAGGTATTCTAAAGGTGGCAGTACTTCGTGTGCCACGTAGTACGAGACAATCCGTACTGGGTTGAATTTCCTTCCACTTCCTTGCCACTGAAATTGTGAAGATATCTCCACGTTGTCTTTGTTAATATACAGGTTCGAAGTTTATCCAGTTAGTTGAGAGTTACTGCTATGTCTGCTGTTCATATTGAATCCTTGAACCTTGTTTTCCACAACCCCAGGCTCCTGAGCTAGTACTTTCTCGTCTGCTTTTTGAGACAGATGGCAAAAATTTGGTCCATTGCATCGGCAGATATGGACATCTCCTTCATTAGATATTAGAGGATATTCGCTACCACTTCCGTGTTGGAGATGGTAATTTTGCCGTTTTCAGAGAGAAGACCCAACTGCCCCTAGAGATATCTGCCGAGACTCTCGCTGGAATTTCACTTTAATCCGTTTGCCTGTTGGCTTTGCCGATGCAATCTTTCTTGTAGACCCTAGGCTAATAACTGAAAATCCGTACGGAATCACCTTAGTACAGACCCCCAGTGAATCCAATAACTCATCATATATAATGACTAGTTCTTCTCTTTGCCCATTGTTCATCAATCTTACAAACCTTCCAGTTATGCAACAGAAAATTTTCATTGCTAAGTTGGATGACCTTGTAATGTTACTGGTTTAAATGTTACCGCATCGTCGCTCTGTCGCTTCCGTTGCCTATATTCCTCTAGGCTGATGCGAGGTATATCTCTAGAATACAACCTTTAAATTGTTGTGGGCTCGATAATCTCGGGTATACCTACAGGCAGTGAGTCTGCCATATATTTGGCGCAGAAACAAAGTCTCAGGGGGCCGATATGTCTACTTGTTTAAATTGCCGAGAACAGATGCAATTTATTATCTGCCGAACTAGAAAGGCAGTCTTTGCTCAGTTAATCAGAACTAAGAACTTTGCCGCTGGTAGGCAATGTCGCTAAATAAAACAGCAACCTTAGTTCCTTGATCGTGGATTAATGAGGATGAGCCTAAGCCCAACTCGTTCTTTTATTGTAAATTTTCTTAAACTAATACATAATATATCCCTACTCTAAATAACTAAATTAATAACCGGAACCAATCACGCGCGCCGTGTTTTGGTTCTCACGGTAACGTATTTCGTGTTCCCGAATCAATATACATATCCCATATTATTCAATTGCAATCATGACCTACATTTATTGCACTCGAATGCATATGGTTAGCAAAGGGCATTAGTCCCTACCCAGAACAACATTAATTGGGTCAGTATTTAAAACACATGACCATGTCTTCAAGTATGCATGAATCATTGAGGTGGGTCGTGTCTGAGTTCATAGCTAATTATCGATGCTCATACGTTGAGTACAGGGGTACTCTATGAGTTTATCGAAAAGTAGTGCATGTAAGAATTGTATGTATGATTGATGGCTATGATGTTGTATGGTTTGTATATGTAATACATGGTATGTATATGTACTGCAGGTGGCCAAGATGTTGTATGGTTTGTATATGTACTACATGGTATGTACATGTACTACAACCTTGTGGAGCTCCGTGTGTTACGACGTAGATAGAGGATGTCTATAATTGAGTATTGAAGAAAACTAAACGCTTATCTAACGATACAAACGATTTATTTCTCTAAAACGATAATTACAACTTCAAGTTTCGTAATCGACTGCCACAAGCCAGGACCGGTTCTGACCTGCTCGATGCTAGCGCCATGGTTTCCTGCAGCGACTGTCCGCGACACTTTGCCTACACCTACAACCTCAATAATGTTCTCAGGTGACAATGATTCAGCCGGTATTCATGTTTTGAATCTGAACCTGTTCGGTATATAATCTTTGGAGACAGTTTAAACTTCACTCCAGGCCTAATTTACACCAGCTTGTTGATAGCCTGCTTGTATAGATCCGCCCAGCTTTGATCGTCAAGTGCCCTGAAACGAGCCACTGTTCCGACGTTTAGGCGGCAAACCAAAATTTGACTTAAGTATACGCCTGTTTACCTCGAGCAGAGCAATTACCATCCACTACTTTGCCGGTGATGCTCGATCGCAGCTGCTCTGGTCGATATCAGCCCATACCAAGCATTTCTTAACCATATCACTAAATGTTTTCCCGCTCTAGGGTTGATAGTGACTAGCCTTGATCACTTAGAGGCTTGTGTTTGATTTTTTGATTGTTGTGCATGATTTGACTTTTGTCGCTTAAGAGTTAGATAGAGGCTTTGAGTGTTTTTAAAGTCTTTATGCCGCTTCAACGTCAGTTTCTCTTTTCAGGGTCGTGAAGGCATTCTTTCTGATCCTGTCCGCTCGTGCGGAGGGATTGCATGCTTGGAAACACCTAACGTAGAGGCGTTGTTCGTGAGTATATTGGCTGCTTTTTTATGTCGGCTTTCTTGCCGTTACCTCAGCTGTTCCATGCACACTACTTTTAAATATTCTTGAAGTGGTTCCAGTGCCAGCCATAGTGCCTTAGTGCTGGCTAAGGCATGACAATTTTCCTTTCAGGAAGTTTCACTTTCTTCCATTTCCTTTCAGGAACGAGTGAATTAGCGTCGTATTCATTATAATAAGGTACCCCCCAAAGCTATCTCTGTTCGTATGTGTAACTCCCCAAATACCCCATTGGTCTTTATGCAAATGCAGGGAATTCTCGCGAAGGTTGGCACAATCCCTTATGAATAAATATGTTCAGAGCAGGAAATAATCAGGAATATAAACTCAATTGAACCTACAGGGTCATCTTAATGACGACGAGTTTGAACCTACAAGAAAATCTGACAGGGTTTTAACGGGACGGAGACCGCTGTGGCATTACTCTGAAAGTCATATCCGCCAGTTCCGCATACTGAAATAACCAGGACAAAGCAAGAAACGAGAACATGTCAGGTCTGCCGTGTTATATTATTTAGTGTTATCTAGGATTCACCGCGAGCACGCGTTCTATCTTACATTCCTAACGTAGGTATGACGAGAATAATTTATTACAACCAATTTTTTATTTAATAAAAAACTAAAAATGACTTCAAAAAATATTCGATCTGATTTACACTTCTGGCAATCAATGCTTTAAATAATTAGTTGCTATCGACTTATCAAATAAAAAAAGTGTTATATTTTTTAAAAAATATTTACTTAAAAACAAAAAAGAAACAATTAATATTTACAACGAATAAGAGTAGGTACGATACTAGAAATGTTATATCATTTCACTTACTCTCATGAATTATTATTAAGAGTATTATTAATATAATTTTTAATATAATACATAATTACTGGGAAGTTGATCACGTAGGTCTTAAGGGACGCACTTCGCGGCTTGGTTCATTAATATTTGATTTGTGGTTTCCTCTTGTGCGAAATAGCCATTACTACACTCACAACCAAAATCTTGCGATTTACCTCCTGGCTGACAAATGACATGATGGTTCCCAATTGGTTCTTTATGTTCCCATGGTTCTCAAGAAGTTCGTTGTGAAAGTAAATACAACGAACCGTTCGCGAGTTTTTTGGTTCGCAAATGTATACGCAGCTTTACATAAAATGAAAAATGAATGAAGAAATTGAAGATTTGTTTGAGAATTATGCATATAAATTTGAATTTTCAAAAGTCATGAATTGAAAGTTGGAAACTAATTTTTAATATCAATATTTTTTTGACTCATCAAATTGCAAAATATTTTCACTCTGCAGTATTGTAAGGGAAAAAGATAAATACACAATGATAAATACTGTAAATAATGTTATGAGCAATTATTTGATTTTTTTTGTTATAAATATTTGTTTCAATTTTATTTTTGCAGGCTATAATGTTTCTGTACTTATCAATCTGGAAAGAATTCCAGCAGACTGGGAAAGTGTAGCTGCGAAAGTAGGGCTTTTGAAAAGAAACTGTTTTGCTTCAGTGTTCGAAAAATATTTCGATTTTCAAGAAAACGGGCAAAATGGGCAAAAACAGGCGGTAATTAACTATCGCAACGATGAAACCATGTAAGTTTAGATTATTTCAGACACTTTTTCTAAGGTGAGAACTGCTTTCGTCAATTTCTCATGAAGCACACAACGCTAATAAATTATTATTCTTTGAATATTGTATAATACTTATTATTGCACGATTTTTCCAAGAACCAATTTCATATCTAATAAAATAAATATGTAGATCTTCTAAAATCAATTTTTAAGATAACCAACTCAGTTCGAAGTTTATGAATAATGTTTCTCATAAAATTAATGCTGCAACAACTGTCATACATGTGAAAGGAAGAGGTACCGTAAATAATGAATTGTTTGTTGTTGGCACCATTTCGACCATCAGCCACTTGCTGTTGCACAGAAAAAAAACTACACTTGAATTCTGATCTTCGACCAGTCAACACTGACATGTTAGTGTGTATTTTATAGTTCCGATTAAAAAATCCTCAAGAATCCAAAAAAGACACTCTCGAATTCGTGGTAGAAGCGCTCGAAACGGGTACTACGTAACTTTGTTACGACCCCGACAATAACCACTTTTGACGTGTGGTACATGCGGTCTGAAGACCTACGTAACGGATTCCGGGAAATTGAATGATTTCGTCAAATTCAGGCTTTTATTACAAAAACTCAATACCATCGCTTATTGCAAATGCATAAACCACATTCTTCCAGCATATCCAGGAGAAATCAACTTTGCAGGTATCGTGATCAAGTTGGCTCAGTTGTTTTGACTACAAACCTCTCAGTTTAATATTCGAAACAACTGTTTGTAACTAGAGAAAGGCCCAACAATGGATTTCATCTCATATGCGGGGATCGTAAACGAACAGTCCGAACGTTTAATGTTCGGTGTGCTAGCCTTTAATCAGTTCAAATGTCTAATTTTTCTAATGGATCTCAAAATAACGTTGTATTACAAAATTCGAACGAAAATCCTTAGCAAATTCGAAATTATAGCGGAGGCCACTACGCTTGGCGTTCTATCTCTATCACGGGAATGTCACCGATTGCTTAACATGAAAACGGATACAGCGTTGAACGAAAAGGCCATACATTATTAAGTAAACTGATTGTACAAACACGACGAACAAAAACCGGGAACTAAAGCGACGCCAAAATTTCCTTGTTGGTTTTGTATCAGTATGCATTATTTGCGCGTTTACTCTGAAAGTAAGCAAAATGCGACCTTTGTAATATCGTGGACCACGAATATTACAATTCGAAGAAAAACCGCGATGTTTCGAAATAGAAGCACAACGCTACCAAGGCAAGAACAAATTCAAAACACAGTCGAATGGAATTTTTATCACAAATATAATTGCATCATCAAAACGTAAAATCAAGGGCATGAAAATTCATTTACAGTTCGATAGGCATCAACTATGCAATTATTTCTCAGCGAAATTTCAAAAAATTCAACTAATCATATGCTGTGAAAGTGCTTCACGCAGCATGTAACTATCGTTGGCAATACAGTTTGAGTGCGATGTCAAATTCAGAGGCAAATACACATCTACAACGTGTTTCGTAACACCGATAGGTATTCCAAACGCCTTGGGATTAAACTGTATAGATGAACTTCAACAGGTGACATGGCAATCAGCAAGATCTGCAACAAAGTGACAGCTGAAAACGGTGGAAAGTGTAAATACGATAAAAACATACATGTTGCTGTTTAAATTATCTTTTCCAGACGGTTTTAACGACAAATTAGGAAAATGCTGCAAAACTCAAGCACATTCGATTATAGAGCTGGATTAAGAACCAATTATTCGAACAAAGCTAGTCTACGAGTTGCAGGACTGCTAAACATCATCATCCGTGAATTACTTCGGTTGGCACCGAGGTACTAATAGTCGTAATTCAAAAATCGAATGGAACAAGCTGCATTTGCGCCGATTTTTCGGATGGATTGAACGCTGCTCTCGAAATTCTTCAATTTCCACTGCCGGAGTATATTTTTTCGTAGCTGGTCAACCGTTTCAGTCACATCAACCTTTCAAATACATTTCTGCAAATTGAAGTTGACAAAGAATCGAAACACTGCTAACAATAAACTCTCAGTTGGGGATATTTCGTTATAACCGAATGGTTTTCGCTGTTAAAAGTTTTCCCGCCACTTTTTAACAAATATCGAACAAAATACTCCCTGGGTCGGTTAGCGACGCAGCGTACATTGATAATATATGATGACAATATTTCGTATCAGGAAAACGCCAAGAAGATCACGACCGAAGTTTACGGGATGTTCTTTGTCAAAGTCCAGACTATGGATTAAAGCTAAAATGAAGTCAGTCATATAGGATACGTCTTCGACATGAATGGACTTCATAACTTCGCTCTTCCTAGAGAGTTATAAATTTTATGGCAAATTTATAAATCAAATGAGGCAACATAGAGAATCACTAGATGAGCTACTCAAGGCGACGCACATCGATTACGCTAGCCTCATCGATAAAAATAATATTTTGTCGTCACAGGCGCACTTTCAAATTGGCAAGAAATCTTTATGACGAAATCCATCACGTCTCAGAAGACGCAAGAAATTTTTGCGAAACTTTTACTCGCCTGGACTATCAGAGTCAATCGTGTCAGAACACAATTTGACTAATATAATCAAAAAACGGTGTCACGCATCTTCGATCAAGTCTATACTACCCAATGTAAAATGGGCTAGATGAACGATTGGTGGACTCAAAAAGTCGAACGGGGAGGGCTCGACGAACGAAAATTTTCAAACATTCCTGCAATGCTCTCGATCAAGACTTAATCGAAATACACCAAGCAACAAGTTGGCATCTGTGGTTTTGTTGGGCAGAAATATTGGAATCAGATTACATCTGACCAAACCAAAATAAGCTGATATTAAACAATACAGGTAAACGAACGAATGCAACATACATTCTATTGAAAGAAAGATTCGAAGTGAAAGTCATTTAGCCGCCAAGACAAGGTGTAACGCTGCTATACATTCTAAAAACAATAATTTTAAGTGAATGTCAGGAACGAGCCGGCAAAGTCATGTTCAACATTGAGCTCTTTACTGAACTGAGAGAATGTTACAACAATGCTTCACTCACATCAAGACCGCCATCACTCCCATCACCACCGTCATCACCAACAACTTGAGCGCAAGCATTTGAATTATATGACAACCTACTTCGTCAACGAGTTTAGAAAACAGTCTGAATGTCATCCCGGGCGCTAGTGCAAAATAATGATAAGAAGAACATGGTCAGAGAGTTTCTCAATAAACTTCTAGCGAAAATTTTGCTTTTGAATTTCAAATGTGATAAAGTGAATTCATTTGTATAATGCATTTATGCCAAAAGAGTTTACAGTGAAACGCTAAATGTTTTATGAAATATTCAACAATAAATTTAAAAATGAATTTCGCTTGTCAGCTCTAGATATACCTATGCACTGGATGCACTTCATGGAATAACAAAATAAAATTTAAAAAGGAACCATTGAAGACACTGCCGGCAGTTACTGAGAAAAGAGTACACAAAATATTTCTGAAATATTTTTATGATCACTTGAAGAACACTCCGGCGAAGTCAGTATCATATTGCTGCGACATTCAGTAACACCAACCACTACTTAAGACTCCCAGGCGGCACTTTACAGTAGACAAGTTTGCTTGTGTAACTTATGTACAACGAGTAGGATGTAAAAATTTTATGTACGCATGGGCAAAATATGTCACTAACCTGGGTTCCAAGAAACTTGGTTCTGGAGTGCATAATTTTTTATGCAAAGAAATTCCAGCAGATTATAATAGAATCTGTGTTGGCTGTGGTGGTTAAAATCAAAATAGGAAACACCCCAATATCTTATGATGTTTTGATCCTGCGGAAAAGCACTGGAGCATCCTATAAAGGGAAATATATCGATATTTGACGATGCTGAGTCTAAGAATCATTAACTCAAAAGTAGCCGATCCATAAAAAGAATACAGCTGAAGAAATGTATTGATAAAGTAGTGAAACTGAAATATTTGAATTTTTACTAGATAGGCGAAAAAAAATTCTATTGGCAATGCATGACATACAAAAGCGTGAAGGTGGTATTAGTGCTGCTATATAGGATGTAGAGAACCTCTTAATAGTTAAACAGTTTGAAGACACATGACACGAGTTACCCCAATCCACTTGGTACAACTATGATATTTTAAATTATAGCATAATGTATTTGAAAGTCAGAAAAAACATAATTGCAAACGATATTGAGATTTTCTTTTGTATTTCTATCGCTGCACGGTCGGGTATTGAATGTTAAAAGTTGGGCAAAAATATTTGCGTATATGTTTCTGCTTGAAAAGTCACGAACATCCTATATGAACTGTATGCAATGCAAATAAAATGTATTTAAAGTTAAACATAAATATCTAGCTACTTTAGCATAGTAAAAGTAATGTTTTTTGAGTAAAATTTATTAATTTTGCTAAAATAACCTTGCGGTACCTATTAACCTATCACAGAGACATTAACTTTTATTATTTGCCCTATAATAATAAAACGGATCTTTAATTTATTTCCTAGAAATTATTAACTACTACTGAAACTGTAAATTAAATTATTTAAACACTTTAATACTAAATATTTATTTTCATACTTAAAAAAGTAAATAATAAAACATAACGGTTGGCACAGTATACAAAAGTGAATACAAAAACAATAGAAAAATAAATATCACTCTAATTCACAAGATGAATGAGAACCATGACTTGAATCTGAATCTATAGCTTTTGGTTCGTCAGGAGGTTTTAGTTAACCGACTACCTCCCTAGAAAGCGTTTTAAATTTCTTTCGCGGTAATTGTCTGAAGCTAGTAATAAATGGATCGGATGAAATCAGCAAATTATTTATCACATCTTCATTGGTCTTGGTGCGAGATATTTTTCTCGAATAACTTGCTCTGCATATCTTCAAATTTTTGTTTCGAGCTCCTGAGCCTCTTCGCTCAGTTGACCAATAAGTAATAAAGTTTGTGATATGACTGCAGGTCCGTGAACAGTAGGAGGCATTATATACCAAGAGTATAGAACCACCAAAAATTGTGCTGTTTCCTTACTGTACGCTTTGAATTTATCGGGGTCTATTTGAAACTCACATGTGATCACCTGCATTATTATGTAGAATCTGTGTATTACATTTTCGTCGATACCAGTGATACGGGCAGAAAAATTGCCGTTTTCGAAAAAGCGTCTAGCGGTATTACCATCGTTGGTATTTCCTAGCCCTACTTTTAGTGGATCTATCAGTAAACCGCATTCGTTTTTAAATGCTATTTGAAGTTTTTTTCTTCTTTAATAAATTTCTTGTCCTGTTATCCACGAGCTTGCCATTTTTTCAATTGAAGCTCGTATGACAAGTGAATCAGACACTATAAATCGTATCCAGGCATGGAATCTAGACAAGCCAAATGTTAAGTTTTCTTCTATTGTTAGTGCTGATAGACATTTTTCTAAATTATTGAAATTCTTTCTAATCAGACCACATATGTAGCAACGTTGAGTAAATTTTGTTTCAGAAACAGCATTGCAGATTTTGCCATCAATCATTGTAAATAATATTTTATGTTGCACTTTATATTCATGATTTTTAATTTTAAATACTGTGGGTTTCACGGTTCTTCATCGACGCGGTTTTTTCTATAGCTGTATATCAACTGTTTCCCGCTCAAAACAAAATCTTATGGGACGGCAGTACCTAATTGAACTGGGACGGGGGTTTAGCCATAGTATTTTCGCATCGTTTTGTTTGGGATTTACACTGATTAACTGTAATGGCATCAACGAAGTTAGAAATAAGCTTGCATCAGTATCGTCATGGTTATCACACTTTTGTTTATATTGGGTCATATTTGTGCCATCAACCCCCCTTTTTGATGTAAGCAAAACATTTTTAAAAAAATTTCATCCACAGTTTGAAGCATCTCGCCTTAAAGCTTAATAAGTCTCAAAAAAGTGTGGTCCAAAAGTGCTTGCAGTTTAATCTGAGCGCATGTCGATGTGATAGTAATACTTTCCTTCACTATACAACACTGTTTTTTTTTTACTTTCTGCACAAAGGTATATCACGGGAACTTGTTTTTTATCCTTTACTCGTACGACATTATAATGATGTCTTGTTAAACGAGCTTCTGTCATCATAGCTAGTGTCTCATCGCAAGATATCTGATGCATGTCGGTATCTGTTAAATGCTTTCCTGTACTTTGAAGCTCGAGTAGGAGTTAAAATCACATCTCGCTCTACTTTAGAAGCATCAGAATGACCAGATGCTCTGAAGTTCATTGTGAAGCATATGCTAACATTTTGCCAGAAAAATCACTTCTTAACGAAACAGTCTTCCTACGCTTAGTACAATCAGAACTGTCTTCAAATCTGGTCTTAGGTCGACCAAGACTTTTAGATGAAGACATTCGATATTTTTCAAATTTAACCGTTCCTTCTAGCCATAGTTTGCTTTGTTGCATAAATCTATCACTTTTACGATGCGATTTAGCCCATCTTTTTTATATTCGTTCTGAAATTTGGCGAATATCTGTTTAAGACCCGGTAACTGGGCATCTGGGCAGTTAGTCTCTGTTTGAAGGTATTCAAGTAAAAGTATTAATTGTTGTTGGCATATTTTTGAAGTATTCTTCATTTTCTCAATAAGAGCATTCCTATTCATTTCCCAGATAGTACATGTAGACTCTACAAACAAAATAAGAAAAATAAAACTTAAAATTTAAAAAAAACATTTTTTTGTCATTCCCCAACAATGTACAATACTATTTCGAGTATTTGAAAATAATTATTTAAAAAAGGCGCAAACTTTTTTTGGTTTTCCAAACAGGTAATGGATTTTAAACTCGGATCTATCGAGTAACTCAAGTAAACAACTCAAATAATTGGAAAAAAATACATTTTTAGTGTTAATGGTCTCAATGAATTATAACTAATAAAAAACTGATAAAACATTACTCATTAGAGTAATTTTTTAAAACAAAAAATCTACATACCTGCATCAAACGAGAAACGTTTAACATGAAAGATGTAGCCCGTTGAAAACACAGTTCGATTTAGGAGCGCAGTCACCAACACAAGCAGTCTGGAAAAGGTACAAGTTGCGACTGTCTTAGAAACAAATGCCTGCTTATCTACAAGCTTGTTGTTACGGCGTGATATGCGGGCAGGTATCAACTAGCTCTAAGCGAGACATAGGTCATTTTATCCGTCTTCCACTGTTTGGACTTTTGGCCAACTTTTCTTTAGATAATTACCCCTTCGTGCGCTGGGAGAAAATAGGTTAAACTCATTAATCAGTCAGTACAAACGACATTGTTTAGGTGTCAAGAGAATTAAATAATTCAAGAAAGCTCATCTATTCAGTTACATATAATATCACACACACACATGTGTGTGAGTGTGTGTGCATATACATGTCAAATAAATTCGATTATACATCTTTCAGTAATTTTTATTTTTGTTTACCTAGTTAAGCTGATGGTAAGCAATAGTTGCCTATACATAAATCTATCACAGTGCAAGCGCTGCAGTCAACTATTTTTCTTTGAATAAAAAGTATGTCGATGTAGGTAGACCAAGTATTCTACTCAGAATCTTATTTGATTCTTTCCAGCTAGCCTCTTTTATACAAAATATTAACCTAATCTACTATGTACAAATTTTGACCTAAAATTATATTCCCATAGTACCGACGCATTTGGTTGTAATAAATTATTGATACACTTATGCCTCACACATTGACCCAATACTCATAACACATTGCAAGGGTTCAAACGCCTTGCTTAATGGTCATCAAAACAGCGCCATGTTCATTTAACACTTTTCACTCACATTTAGGTTTGCAAAGCTCTGTAAGCATTTCTTACTCGTCGGACCTTTGTTTATGATTCATAAATTCAACGCTACGTTTTTGGTCGTTGTAAACACAAAGCATAATTTTGGATTTGCCTTGCGGTACTACATTCATTCTGAGTATGTCATAACGATGCGAATCGTGCTTGGCGTGAGCATTGTGTTAAAGATGGCACGTGTGTTTACATATCGTAGAGGCATATATATCAAATCACATAATTTGGGCGGCCAGTTCACAGGTCCATTTTTTGAGATGGTTTGTATGTCATGTCGCGCCATCCTGTTAAAACCATTTGTCCCTTAGACGAGTGGCATTGATGTTGCGAATCAAAAAAATACGAATCATTCGTCGGTACCCTTGGTTCCGTCTTCAGATTTGAAAAAAAGGACCAATAATGTCGCCGGCATGCAAACCGCACCATACAGTGACTTTTTCCGGATTTAGTGGGGCTTCCAAAGTTTCTTGAGGCTTCTTCTCACACCAAAAACGAGAATTTTGATTTACAAACCCATTAAGCCCGAATTCAGCCTCACCGCTGAAAATGGTTTGACGATAAAATGCGCTTCAACTTCCAACTCATTCTCAGGCAATTCAGCGAACGTACGATGCAAAGGATGATCCAATGGATCTTACATGGCTTTAATTCAAGATCTCTTCTCAAAATTTTCCTTTTAGTGGACGTGCAGAAGCCAAGTTGTTGAGAACGGGCAGATAACTTTGCTGAGAACAGCGTCGAATCGTCACACTACTCTATACAGAAGCAAAAGATACCTCGGTATGCCCTGTAAGAGATCGTGTTGGATAATCATTTTCCAATAAAGTATTTGCGGACATAAATCGTCCTTTCGTATTGCGTATCAGCTGCTCAGATAGACGATTATTAGCACCATAAATTAGACGGAATGATCTATTAGTTTTGCGCAAAGAATGCGATCTTCAGAAATAGATTTCCACTATTTAGAGACTTTGTTCGGGTGTTTTTGAGCTTTAATTTGTCAAAATGACAGCGAAGTTTCAAAGCTACACTGATATCCCTGTTGAAAGCTCTATACCTCTAAAATACAACCTGTATATATTGACTTGACTATATTGACTTATTTATATACAGCTGCGGTCAAAAAAATAGCACTGAAGCTATATAAATAATAATTCACATAACCACTTCAGATTTATAAAGTTAAAGTACTCTCCTGCGAAAGTATGCAAATCAATTTTTTTAATCCACTCTTTTAAAAATTAAAATATATTTTGTGAAGAAACATCAGGATTTGGTCGTTCAAAATAATAGCACCATAAACACAAATCAATGAAAAAACTTAAAAAATTCACAACCATTTTGGAATTACCGTATTAAATGATAGAAATTATAACTATAGAACTAAATTTAATTAAAATTAATATTTAGTTAGTTGTTCTTTGTTAGCAATAACTGCTGCACAGCGCCTTTGCATGGAATCAACTAATCGCTGGCACCTCTCAACAGATATTGAATTCCAGGAATCTTCACTCACAATCCAAAGCTCATTTTTATTTGTTGGTTTGCGAATTGAACTACTTTTCTTAATATCCGCCCAAAGATTTTCAATTCGGTTGAGATCAGGTGATTGTGCAGGCCACTCTAATAAAATTATGTAGTTGTCTTCAAACCATTTTTTAATTTTTTTGCTGCTATGCTTCGGCTCATTATCTTGTTGGAAGACCCATCTGAGCGGCATTTCTTCCGAAGAATACGGCAGCATGACATTCTGCAGTATATAAACATAAACGGTTTGATCCATGATGGTTTTGGTCCAATGTATTGGGCCAACACCGTAATAAGAGAAGCATCCCTATACCATGATGATAGCACCTCCATGTTTTATGGTTTTTGTAGTGAACCTTGGGGTCGTATTGTGCATAAGAGGGTCTTCTAACATAACTAAGAGATCCTTTATCACCGTATAGCACAATTTTACTTTCGTCAGACCAAAGTATATTTCTCCACTTCTCCAGTTCCCAGTCCAAACGCGTTTTAGCAAACATATGCGCCGTGCAATGTTTTTAGCAGTTAAGAGAGAAACTTTCCTTGGACTACAGGCTTTAAAATTATTTTGTCTTAATCGTCGACCAACTGTTTCTACACTAGCTGTCACATTGAGCTCATTTTTAAGCTGCGTGGCTGCCATGAATGGTTCCTTTTTGCTTAACCGTATAAGTCAGTGGCCCAAAAAGGCGACATTGCCCTCTTTCGAGCACGCGTTTCGGTTTTTTGCTCAAATAATTTTGCATTTCTTATCATTTTATTTGAACAATTCAGGGTTTTTCTGATTTCGATGTACGCTTTGCCTTCTGATATTATCTGTTTAAAAAAAAATTCGTTTTTCCGGTGTGCGATGTTTTCCACGTCCCATATTCACTTCACTTTCACTAAAATTGTTAGAAATTGAATGTAATTGCGATATAAATATGTCAGTTTAACCTTTCACAACAATATTTTGACATCCGTTTGAATAATCATTTTTTTCAATGGTAACTTTCAACGGTGCTATTTTTATGACTGCACTAAATTCCACTTATTGATAAAAGACCAACAAAATCAAAAGTAATCGTGGTCGGTTTGAATGAATTGATGTTTGCTCTGAGAGAATATTACTTGTCTAACGGTATTTTAAAGTGACGGACACTACAAGTGTCCATGCGAAAACAAAATCGTCAAAAGTAATCAGAGACCTTATACAGTGCTATCGTTGACTTTGAATTTGTGTAACGTCCTCATCCGTGAAATGTGAAGTAGATGAAAACGGCTTGAATCGACGAAGATGCATTATATATTCAAAAGCATATCCATGCGGTGGGCTAAACTCTCAACAGCGTATCTAAACGCTAAACAAAAAACGACGAACCGAAGATAAATGTAAAAGTTTTACACTTTTTGTGAGGCATACTTAATTAAGCATTTTCAGCATGTTCTGGTAGTAACTTTGGTATTTCGGGTTCTTTGCTTAAATGGGTTTCTTCTTACCTCAAAAATCGGACGCAAGTCGTTAGATTTCAAGGAAATCTGTCAAGAAAAATTCCAACTTCTTCTGGAGTGCCACAAGGCAGCCATCTCGGCTCACTCTTATTTAATATATTCATATCTTATCTGTCCTCAGTTCTATCTAACATACCCCATCTTTTATATACCGATGATCTGAAAATTTATCACGTAGTAGCATCGCACTCTGACGCAACTTTCATCCAAGCCAAGCTTGATGCATTAGAACATTGGTGCTCACGGATATCTTCACCTCAATATTGGTAAATGTCAAGTGATGAGCTTTGCTCGCAAAAATACTATTGACAGTTACACATATTCCCTAAACCGTACACCATTGACCAAAGTGGACCAAGTGGTTGATCTTGGCATTGTATTAGATACAAAACTACGGTTTCACTTACAGTACGACAAGATTCTCGCTAGTGCTTGGAAACAGCTGGGATTCATTAAAAGACGGGCAAAAGAATTTACGAACTTGTGGGTTACTAAATCCCTATATACAGCATTTGTACGCCCTCTTCTCGAGTACGCTTGATTTATTTGGAACCCAGCGTTTGGAGCTGTTAGTGATCGAATTGAATCAATTCAAAAGCAGTTTTTACTTTTTGCATTAAGAAATTTACATAACCCAGCTGACTTTGATAATTTACCTTCTTATGAGCACCGTCTTACACTACTCAATTTACTTTCGTTATCATCTAGAAGGACAGTCCTGACTTCGTGCTTTGTGTTTGACATTATCAGAAACGTTATCCGTATCGAATCATTATCTGGGAAAATCTCATGCAATGATGCTGTAAGACGTACCAGACACACTCGTATGTTAGTTGAGTATCAACATCATACAATATACGGACAAAACGAACCGATTAACAGATGCTGTAAGATATTTAATAGTGTTAGTAACCACTATTCCCCATCCACTTTTAAACGGAATCTGTTTAACGCACTAGCTAGCCAGCCATATCAACAAAAAAAAATCAGAAGTAAAGAAAACACGGAAAAAATGAATTTTATGTATATCTTCGCAAAAAAAAGAAGAAATTTGTTAATATTTTTAAAAATAATGGGGAAAAAAACGAAATGAATATAGTCCGTGATTTTACAATATTTACTATTGTAATTATAATATATATGTGTAGAAAATGTACGATAATAAGAAACAGTTGTTTTTCTCTTTGAAGTTATACATCCTTCTATTTCCTGTTGATTGTACAATTCAATGCAATATTGATTGTCCTGTTAAGATGAACTAATTATTGGTTCTTATAAGAAAAAAGAAAAGAAAAAAATTATTATATTTTTTATAAATAAAAATGTATGATTAGTATAAGTAGTTTTACTTTTTATAATTATTATATTTTCCTAAAAAAACAATGGATTAAAAAACACCCTTGAGAGTTTCCTTGAGGGTCCTCCATTTGGTATTTGATTTTTTGGTAGGTTAAGACCCAACCCCGGCTAATGCGCAAATCACATGCGGATATGCAAACGCTAGGCCATGGCTGAAAAACTCCACTGAAACTCGTTTTCCTTTTAGGATTGGCACAGCGGCTCGAGAGATTGTTTGCTCGCGCGGTAGCTTATCGTTTTCTGAATTTTGTTTGCGGGTTAATCTCGGTATTTATGTTAGATTTGGGATTGATTGGGATAAAGTAGAGGATTTTTAGTACTCTCGGCTATGCGTTAAACGCGTTTTCATCTCGGTATACGTGCGAGAATTTTTAAGTGAAGGAACGTAGGAGGTATAGCCTCAAAAGCTTATATGTAAATTATACTGAAAACTCATTGTTGAACGGTTGCGGTGCAATCAAACAACGGTTGTAATCGAGCAATATCATAGTTGGCGGTAGGATCATCCCTTGTTCCTAGAATCAATCCTGCGTCCTTTTCGTGTCTCATAGCTAACTCGGCAAAAAGCAATAAACCAGGGTGACGCCCAATGTGGCTAGCCATAAATACTATGGTGGTCAGTAATTGTGACATATAGTAGATACTAGGGACGTAATTGTTTAACAGTTTCATAATTTCGGATTGCTCGAAGCGAAATCCTTGCCGGATGATCATATAGGCCTTAGTTCCTAGAATCCAGTCTTTGCTATCTCCGTGCTCAGTGCCAAATTGGGTAATTGGGTAAATGAACGAACAGTTCGCTGATTTGTAAAAAATAAATGTATTTGTAGGTGAACATTGCTGATTCACCATAAAAAATTACATTCACAATTATTCGCAAAAACAATACTCACCCCGGTGATCGAACACACGACGACGACAATAATTCAAAAAGAAAAACAATACCTCGAGCGGGGATCGAACACAAGACCCCTTGATCGCGGGCTCTTAGCACTGCTGCCTACACTGCACAGCTTCTGTCCGATGTAAAAACTCACTAACCCATAACCGACGCTAAAAACTTTAACGGCGTTTTTCTCGAAAAGGGGGGAGTGTTGCGGTCTAATATTTTAAGGATCGAATATCCTTGACGTCTTCTACTTATCTGCCAAATTTCATCCAAATCTGTGACTACAAAGTCGGAGCCTCTCCTAGTAAGTACAAAGATTTTCTCACAATTTCATTACTTTGTTTTCTAAGTTCATCGAGTGCTTTTGTCGTTTTAATTCTGTCTTTTTCTATTGCTTGTGTTTATTGTAATTTGTTTGTTGACTGTAGTTATAACGTTATGGTTATTTTCATCAACTACCTTTAAATGTTCTGATAGCTCCTGTCTGTCGTCATCGTTCATTGTACCGAATAACCTTTTTTATACCGTACCTCCCAAATTTGTTAAACCTCTTTTCTTTCTTATATAAAAAGGCATTATGAATTTGTTTTTTGCTCTAATTGTAGTTCGTATAAAATTTTCATTGTCTATGTCGAATTGGTTTACGTTTTCCTCGATTTGTTTTAGTGTATGATTTATTTCCTTAGGCTCAATAATGTGTAATAATGTATTTGTTCGATTAACTATTTTTACTTCTCGCAGATTAACCTGTATATACCCTGCTTCTTCGTATATTAGATTAACTTGTGTAACCCTAGTGTTATTGGTGTCATCATGAGGAATATCATTATGGTGTTGAATATCTGTGAATTACAATGGTCTCTTAATATTTGTAACATGAACATTTTTCAAAGATTTTATTCTATAGTAGGGTTCACTTTTTTGTCTAAGTCTTTTAAAGTTTCTAATCGATCCTACTAATCTATTTTCAGTATAAATTTCTCTATTATTATTTCTTTTCAAAATTATATGATTTTTTGTTTTATTAATTCTTTCTTGAAGTTTTTCAACTTCTACATATTCATTAAATTTCTTAGGGGTACACCTAACTGTCGAATGATACCGTTCGTTATAGTTTCCTATAGCCATCTGTATTTTCGTTTCTACTGAGAGTTCACTATTCTTAATACCTGTTATCTTTTCTAAGAGGGTTGAGTGTAGTCTCTCGATGTCAGTATCTCCAATGTGACTATTTGGCTTTGTATGATGAACTTCAACATTTTCGGCTTTAAGGTATTCCATCAATTGCTCCGCTCTAAATTCATTGTCCATTACTAATTTGTTTGGTTTCCCGAATTTAGCGAAATGTTTCATTATGAGAGATTTCTTCGTTCTCCAGTTTCGATCTGTTATGCAATAAGCTGCTGCAAATTTGGTTAATTTGTCAATTAGTATGTAAGAACTTTGTTTTGATAGGTTTCCTATCGTACTTAATTCGTTCTCATTTCCCACATTTGTTTATAACTAACCGAATGTGTTGTCTTAATTTAGGAAAATATATTTTATCTTTTAATTGTAACTAGCAGAATCCAGCACTCGAAATTCGAGTGCAATGATGCTTTTATTATAACTGACTCTAGAAATTCGATCGAATAATCATCAATCTCGCTTTCACAAATTTAAGTTAATTCAAAAACCTTTTTCCAAAATTTCCTTAAAAACGTGTATTTAAACTATTAAAGCAGATGTACATTTCTTCTAACACTCCCAGACTTCTAACTAATTCCCTAAATCAATAAAGTTTCGACGAGTTATACTAAACCGTGTTTCTATAATAAATAACAGACACTACTCCTTATACACGATTCCCAATTTTTTATTACAAATATATATTTCGGACATAAGTTGTGTCCTTCTTCAGTGTTACACTGTGTCTGAAGACGAATGTGGCATAATCTATCTTAAATATCTTAAACTTATTGTTAATTAGACCCCCAGGTCTTTACCGGAGCCCTGGTTTAACTTGATCTCAAAGGATTAGTTTAATTAGCTCCGAAAAACCGTTCCCAAGGTCATGATTCAAGCGTTTCGATTCTGGGATTCTTGCTATCATCAAACTCTCATACGCATCCAGTTGGGACCGTTTGTGTACCATTTTCAAACATTTTGAGTTCGACGGGCAGCCGTTGAACGATCAGCAATAAGCGGGAAACTAAAAAGGATTTTAACGAGATTCAACATAGATGCGACAATAACAAGCCACAGATTCAAATCTCAAACATTGCTAGGCACAACTAAGGATCCACGAACCTCAACGGAAAAAAGCGGTATATACGAGGTTTCTTGTGCGGAATGTGACAAAATCTACATCGGACAGACTATAAGGCCGATCCAAAAAAGAATGCAGGAGCACATCAGAGAAGCTGAACTAGCCATCAAAAATGGAAGGACGGAGGTCAGATCATCGGTGGCAAAACATATAATTGAGGAGGGCCACACAATCACATTGTCGAACTCAAAATGTTTGAAAATGGTACACAAACGGTCCCAACTGGATGCGTATGAGAGTTTGATGATAGCAAGAATCCCAGAATCGAAACGCTTGAATCATGACCTTGGGAACGGTTTTTCGGAGCTAATTAAACTAATCCTTTGAGATCAAGTTAAACCAGGGCTCCGGTAAAGACCTGGGGATCTAATTAACAATAAGTTTAAGATATTTAAGATAGATTATGCCACATTCGTCTTCAGACACAGTGTAACACTGAAGAAGGACACAACTTATGTCCGAAATATATATTTGTAATAAAAAATTGGAAATCGTGTATAAGGAGTAGTGTCTGTTATTTATTAATTCCCTAAGTTCTGTGTTTCTATTTCAATCCCAAACGTTTTACATTTTCATCGCAAAATTTAATCAGCTTAATTGCTCCATTTTCTAAGTTAATATTCATTCTAATCCCTACAGGTACTCTACTCTATCTACTCTATCTCTATAGTTTCCCTTATGTAACCTGGTATATCCCACTTTTTTCTCCTCCTTCCAGTTTTTTTTTTCTGTCGATATGCTATTTTTTAGTTGAATTCCGATCTTTGGTACCACTTCGATATTTTATTTTTTAACATGCGTTTCAAGTCCCTGTGCATATCCGAGAATGTTATGAAGAAGTCTGGGTGTGCCAGACGAAATGGTTTTTGAATTTAACTTAAATCATCAATCAATATAATAAAACGGCAAGCTAAATTTGTTTTTCTATTGTGATTAAATAATGTTTATGAATTTTAATAATGTTTAAAAATCATTATTCAATTATTGGCGCTTCAATGCGTCTCGAACGTATAACAATGCTAAGCGTTTTGCGCATGTCATCATTCGATTTTCACATTCTTGAGATCTACCAAACCGGTTGTTGTAAATAATGTTAGGGAAATTAAACATCATTTTTAAATCTTGAAAGTTTTCTTCAACTGAAAACGCTTTTTTGTGGAATGTTAGACGACCTTCAGCAAAACAAACTAAAAAAATATGACCAAATATTGATGAAATGTCCGTATACATTTGCATAATGAACGGCGACGCTATACACAGGAATGATCCTCAGAGAGAAAGCAATCACACAACACCGAACCAGTGAACGCACAATCCACATGAACGGTATAAAGTGTGAATGAAAATATTCCTAAATGTGGTGAAGTTTGATGATTAGCTTCCAAAAAAGAAACTAAAACACTTGCAACAGTCCTAGATATGAACCCGGGACTCCCGCGTGCAAGGGCAAATTGCCACTTCATGCACTAAACAGCCTATAGCAGATCAGGGTTTTTATCTTGGTAGTGAAGGCTAGTATACCATTCGTATTTATCGCTGTGTGAACGTTCAACGATGTGAATGATTGGTAAGAAAATCTATTTTCTATTTTTTCTTCTATATTTTCCGAACAGTTTTTTCACAAAAATACAATTCAGCACATCTACAGAATATTCTCTTTCCATTGATGTATTTTTTACGAAAATCGGTCCAGAAACAACGGCTAAAAAAGTACCATAAATTTATGTTTACCGCAGCGACGCTAAATACAATACACACGAATGGTCCCCAGAGAGCAAGCTATAACACAACACCGATCCATTGAACGGCTAAATACAATACAACATGAACGGTGTAAAGTGAGAATGAAAATATAGCTAAATGTGGTGAAATTTGAAGATTTAATAGCTTCCAAAAATGAAACTAAAACAACTGGACCAGTCCTAGATACGAACCCGGGACTCCCGCGTGCAAGGGCAAAACACCATCGCATGCACTACACAAACCATACACCTTTGGAGTCTCTATTTTGATACTGAAGGCTAGTATACCATTCGTATTTATCGCTGTGTGAACGTTCAACGTTGTGTATGTATTAGTAAGAAAATATATTTTCTATTTTTTCTCTATATTTTCCAAACAGATTTTCACTAAAAATACAATTCTGCACATCTACAGGATATTCTCTTTCCATTGATGTATTTTTTTATGAAAATCGGTCCAGAAACAACGGCTATAATGGTACCACAAAATTCATGTTAGCCGTTTAATTATATGGATAACATTCCTTTATTCCGCTCTGCATGGATTCTTTAGTGTGATAAAGCGATAATTGTTTATGAAGTTCTTCTTCAGTTAATATTTCTTTAGCTGTTTTAGAATATCAAATAAATTTTGTACTTGAATCTTCGAAAACATTAATATAAGGTTCAACTGAATTTTATGGTACTCTGTGTCAGCTGCTTCTGAATAGATTCCTGTATATCCTTGTTTAATATATCATTTCAACTTATCCCTTATTACACTTTCGTTATCTAATGGATTTATTTCAATTATTATTCTATATAATGTGGTTATTTCTTCGACGGGACTATAGGTTAGTATTATTTGCGTTTCATATTTATTGACAATATCTTCTTTTATTCCTATGTGGTCTAACCTTTGTTCGTCGTGCATTGTATCCGACATTTATAGATTTGATTCTGAATCATTTTTAGTCTATTATTATGTACAGTTTTTTGGTTACCCTTTATATTTATTGTGGTATTGACATTATTCGTACTTACAACTGTATATGGTCCATTTTTTCTATTTTTAGTTTTAAGTAATACCAAATCATTTTCTTTCAAAACTATTGGGTTGTTTTTGTTTTGATTTGTAGTTCTATTTCGTTTTAAATTTTTTAATAATGTTCTTGCTTTTGAAAATGGATGCCTAGTCTAATTTTTAATTCATTCGCGATATTTTCTAAGTCGTACAATGTATTATTTGATTTTATCAAGTCATTGGATGGATAAGGTAGCTTGCCAAACATCAATTCATGTGGTGATTAATTGTTATCCACATGTGGTGTGGTATTATTTGCAAATTTATAATATTGTATCCATTTATCCCAATCCATATCGTTTGTGAAAGCTAACATATATTCATTGAGTACGCGATGATTACGTTCTACGGTGCCTAAGTTTTCATGATGGTATGGTGTAGGAAATATTTGTTTTATGTGATGCATTGCGCATATCTCAATCATTAGTTTTTTTGTGAGCTCTGTATCTTGGTCCGATTTAAGAATCTTGAAAAGATTACATTTTAAAATAAAATCGTTTACCTATTAACGTTAGTCCAACCGATTTCGTAAAAGTTCGACTATATCAATAGCAATTGTTTCGAAACTAGGGGACGGTGTGTCTGTATCAACCATTTGTTCTTTGGTGTGGCGAGTTTGTTTGTTAATTTTGCATTGCTCGCAATTATTAGCTTAGCTTCTTATCATCTTACTCATATTTTTCCACCAATATCATTGTTTGAGTTTTAATGTAGTCTTTCTGATTCCAAGATGGCCTCCGTGTAGCATATCATAATATTCTTCGATAAGTTCTTGTTTTACTGCAGTATCTTTAATGTGTTTCGGGAGTTCATCTTTGATAATGTTTAATTCCACGCGATTGTTTAGTTGCAATTTGCTCATTATAGTTTTAAATTCATTTCTATCTAATCCTTTGAATATTTCATCTTTGTTGGTTAAGGTTAGCGTGTGGATATTTATTTTAAGCGTTGCATCTAGTTGTTTCCACATGTCAGATACGTATGTCGTGTTGAGTTTATTGCTGTTGAGTGTGTGCTTTGCATTAGCTGATGAAGATGTAACTTGTAGCTTCGCTTTAACAGAAACTACAATCATTTTATCTCTCATACGTTAAATTCTAAATTTATTTGAACTGTGCGGTAAAAATTTAAATGCATTTCTGACGTCAGATAAAGATGGGGCATCCCATACTTGAAGTTGATCAGGTTCGGTTTTATATTGAAATTACCGTCTTTAGTGTGCACGATATTAGTATTGTCTGGCTCTCGTTTAGCCAACATAACCCTAGTTATCGCCAATGTTTTCTTTATTTTGTCATCTTGTTCTAATGGCATCATGACTGTTTCCAAATTAGTTAAAATTTTGGATAGTGCGTTCGCGTTAGTGTTCATTTTACCCTATGGGGCATTTCACGTGAAACCGACAACGAAAAAAAAGTGAGGTTCTGAAATTCGTTCATATTGGGCACATTTGTACTTCTAGGGTATATGAATGTGTACACAAAATATTTTTGTTATTTGATGTTTAGTTGTTAAGATATGGGATTCTATAGAATTCAAATTTTCACAGCAGGGGTTTTTTGAAATTTTATTTTCATATTGATGCAAATTATAATCAAATAATAAATGTAGTGTTTTGTATAGAAAATTTACTGTTCTTTTTGATTTTCGAATGAGATTTCGAGTTTGAATCTTTTTTCTATATTTAAACCGGAAGTGAATATTTAAAATATTTTTTTCAATAACTTCGACCATTTTATTTTTTATTTTTTACTGTAAAATAAAGCTTAACATGTATACAATTTACCATAAAAATTTCAGAATGGGATCTAAATTAGTTTAGGAGATGTATCAATTAGAGTTCGTGCATGTCGCACTGAGCGTGATATCTGCCGCTTGTTAAAGCTGTTTGGTGATGTAAAAATACATTAAAACGTTGATAATTTTTCATTAATATTGATTATTTATTGTTGCCTTACCTATTTGTGTCATTCTGAAGTTATTTAATACCTAAATTTAAAATAAAATGTAATACTTCGAGAGAAATTATGTGTTGAAACCATTTTCAAAATAAAACATTATTTTAAGTGTTTTTTTGTCATATTGTGGTGACAAAATACGAATAAAAGCACCATCTCTTAGTTACAAAAAAAATCAATTCATCAAAACGAATCAGAATTACATAATAAAAAGAGATAAAAGCGCAACGCTTGTTTTCCATTATTTTTTTCATTGTTGTTCTAACCTCCTAGTGAGCTACGTTCGTTAATAAGTTTTATCATTTTGATTGACTTTTTTGTCTCCCTGCGCTGATCGGCACTTTAATCCATTAAATTTACCAGCTCCAAAAGTTTAAAGATATAAAAAAAATCCTAAAAGTTTAGATGTAAAATGAAATGGAAATACTTTACAATTTAATTTTAAATTTAGGTATTAAATAACTTCAGAATGACACAAACAGGTAAGGCAACAATAAATAATCAATATTAATGAAAAATTATCAACGTTTTAATGTATTTTTACATCACCAAACAGCTTTAACAAGCGGCAGATATCACGCTCAGAGCGACATGCACGCACTCTAATTGATACATCTCCTAAACTAATTTAGATCCCATTCTGCGATTTTTATGGTAAATTGTATACATGTTAAGCTTTATTTTACAGTAAAAAAAATAAAAAATAAAATGGTCGAAGTTATTGAAAAAAATATTTTAAATATTCACTTCCGGTTTAAATATAGAAAAAAGATTCAAATTCGGAATCTCATTCGAAAATCAAAAAGAACAGTAAATTTTCTATACAAAACACTACATTTATTATTTGATTATAATTTGCTTCAATATGAAAATAAAATTTCAAAAAAAACCTGCTGTGAAAATTTGAATTCTATAGAATCCCATATCTTAACAACTAAACATCAAATAACAAAAATATTTTGTGTACACATTCATATATCCTAGAAGTACAAATGTGCCCAATATGAACGAATTTCAGAACCTCACTTTTTTTTCGTTGTCGGTTTCACGTGAAATGCCCCCTATGTGAATATAATGTCAAAATCATAATCTGAAAAATCTAGTCGTATTCTAGTGAGCTTAGAGAATGGTTTTTATGAGAGAATAATGATACCAATGGTCGGTAGTCACAATGAGTTTTCTGTCGTATAGGTAAGGTCTAAAGAAGTTTACACCCCTAATGAATTGCGAATGATTTTTTTCTCAATTACTGGTTTATTAATGTCATGCTTTCCCAATGATTTACTTGCATAGGAGATAGGTAAATCGTTTCCAATCTCGCCTTGTGACAATACTGCTCTTAGAGCATAGTATGGTGCGTCTGTTGTTAATATGAGTAGCTTGTTAAAATCTGGATATTGTAGTATTGGAGGATTCGTTTGTTTTTCAAAGTTTCGACAGCTTTTTGACAATTTTCACTCTACGTGAAGGTAGTGTTCTTTTTCAAAAAGGAATTGAGACAGTTTGCAATTCCAGTAAACTTAAGGATGAATCGTCTATTATAGTTGCGAAATACAACTTACCGCCGTGCTTCATCTGTATTTTTTGGAACAGGATAGTTTTTAATGGTTTCGCATTTCGCGGGGTCAACTTTTATACTTTCGTTTATAATTAGATGTCCCAAGTAAACTGCTTCGCATCTCAGAATCTGGTATTTATGTGCGTTAAGTTTAGGATTGTATCTCCGAAGTCAAATGAGAGTGCCTTTGAAATTTCTGTTATGGTGATCGATGCTACAACCAAATATTATGACATCGTTAACATATAGAAATGCTTCAGAGCTCAATCCTGTTAATGCAATAGCTAACATTGTTTGAAAGCTATTTGATGAAATTTTAAGTCCGAAAGCTAAATGTTTAAATTGGTAAAAACAATTTCCAGTGGAAAATGCTGTTAGCGGTCTGGATTCCTTTTCCAACTCAATTTGATGAAAAGAGCTGGTCATATCAAAGGTAGAGAAATATTTGGCTCTGCTAATTTTATCTAGGACGTCTTTCATCCGTGTTAAAGGAAATTTATCGTTGATTATTTTATTATTTAATCGTCTGAAATGACAACCAGCAATGGTGAATTGAATGGATTTATGGATGGTTCGATGATGTCGTTTTTCTCTAATTCTATAACCTGTGTCTCTATTTCTTCTAGTTGAGCATGTGGTAATTTGTAATTCTTAATTTACACGGGTGTATTATCTGAAATACTGATTCTTTGTGTATAGAAATTCTTAACTGATAGTTTTTCAACATCGAGATGAAACACATCTTGAAACTCTGATAATTTTTAATAAATTCCTTTTCACCTTTTTATCGTTAGTTTACGTTTTAAATCCGTTAAAGAGCTTTTGTAGTCTTAGTGGACTATATTTGGTTTCAGTGTTGAATATCTTTTGAGTGGATGCTGATGTTTTAAATACATTATATTTTTTATAAAGTGGCTCGGTGTCTACCGTGAAACAGTTGATTTTTATGGGTCACCATTGGTATTCAGACTTTGACATGACATATTCCCTTTGCAGGTATTATAGAATTCTCTATGGAGACTTCCTTTTGTATCTCTTTACTGAAGATGAAGCTGTCTTCTTCTCGTATTAGATGTATGCGTATGATAGATTCTGATCTTGTGGATATATTCAAATGAACAATATATAATGGTTTAGTATTATGCGGTTATGTTTAGTTGTTCCAAGTGAGCTGATTGACGCGCTTGTGATGATGCCAATAAGCTTCCATCTATCATTATTGTTTATATTAGCCGGTATAGTATTGTTATTTTTACATTTGTTCTTACACTGTTATAATAAAGTTTAATATAATTTTCACAATTTTTAGATATGTTGTATACTTTATATCCGGTAAGGATGTTTATTTTTCCCGTTTACTCTTCACAATACCTTGAGAGTTTCCCTGGTTGTGTAATACATTAATGTGTCGAGTAAGATTGGTGTAATCGTTACGTTTATTGTTGTTGTTAGGAAAATTATTTCTGTTGCCGTAGTTCCTAGTACTACCGTGGTAGTTATTAAGAAAGTTGTTGTTAAAATTATCTCTTCTGTGATCTTTACTGTATCGAACTCTACTAAAATTGTTATTATAATAACCATAATCGCTACTATTACGATAGTTATTTCTATATTTACTATCTATATTGTTATGATATTTTCTATGAGTTCTGTTGTAAACTTACATTATATTTTTTGATTGTTCATGTTACGTTTTTCTAATTCGATTGTTAGGTTAGTTGCCTCTGTGATATCTTTAAGTCTTGCTGAAAAAATGTTGTTACGATATTGTTCGCTCAAACCATTGCGAAAATTATTCAGTACTTGGTTTTTCTTTTTCTTCGTTAGGCACTGTAATTGACTAAATTCGAAGGTTAAATCGAATATTTTAACGAAATTGGGGATGTGTTTCGGGACGATGATGTCCTACGATACGGACATCATCGTCCCGTAAAACATCCCCAATCTCATCTTTTCATTTAAGAACAACCAATAAAAAAGAAATATTTTTTTTTTGTTACAAGATCTTATGATTGTATACATGAATCAGCTAGTGTTAGCTCTAACATGCTACTTTGCAAATCTTAACCTAATATTAGACGCTGTTAGGGTCCTTCCCTAAGCAGCTTGTTGCTTTGAATGCTGTATTAAGATCGGCTTATGTTGATGAACTCCCCACAAAGAAATACATGGATGGTGGCCCAGGTGGAGGGTTGAGTTGGTGCTTCCTATGGTTGACCGAAGTTATTTGAATATGGTTTTCTACACCTTAGCTTGCACAGTTTAGTGGGTCATTTTTCCTGCTCCTTGCAAATTTTTTGGTTACAAAGATGCTTCTGGCTGATTGGTTTGGATGTTCTTTCAGCTTAGTCAGGTATTTTCTGCAGTAGTTGGCTATTTCTTCTTTGACCTCTTTGGTTTTTGTGTCTCTAAGCAATATTTTATTGTTGACGTATCTCGGTGCGCCGGTCATTCCCCTGATTATTTTCGATTGTGCCCGTTGTATTATTTCTATCCTAGATTTTTTTGCTGCCCCCCACAATTGGATTCCATAGGTCCATATTGGCTTTATGATACTTCTGTAAACTGCTAGTTTTGTGTCTAAGCTCAGCTTTGCTTTCTTATTAAGTAGCCAATACATTTTTCTAAAAGTGAGATTAATTTGATCCTTTTTTTTGTTTATATGTGTTTTCCACGTTAGTCTTCTGTCTAGATGAATGCCCAGGTATTTTACTTCGTTAACCAGTTTCACTCGTTTGTTGTTGATTTCTATTGGCCTGCAGGTTCTCCTTTTTAGAGTGAAGGTTATTTGTTCGGTTTTCTCTTCGTTTAATTTGATGCCCCACTTGCTCGTCCAGTCGGTGATTTTGTACACATGTTCTTGGATGACACGGGCTGCTGTATTAGGGTTCTTGTGCGTGAAGATTATAGCTGTGTCGTCAGCGAAAGTTGTAGTTGTGATCTTCTTATCCGTTGGTAAGTCCGCCGTGTACAGTAAATATAACACGGGACCCAACACGCTTCCTTGCGGAACTCCTGCATTGATCTCGTACGTTTTGCTAGAGCAGTTATTGACAGTAACCCGAAATTTCCTGTTTGAAAGATAGCTATGTATGATGTTGTAGAATTTGGTGGGAAGTAATTTTTTGATTTTTATTAGCAAGCCATCGTGGTTAACTTTATCGAACGCCTGAGCTACGTCCAAAAAAAGCCCAATACAGTATTCGTTGTTTTCCATTGCCTCTTTGATTTTCGTGAAGATTTTGTGAACCTGCTCTATTGTACTATGTCGGCTTCTAAATCCAAATTGATGGATAGGAATGATATTGTTTCTGTCTAAGATGTTTTGAAGCTTGTCCAGGAAGAGTTTTTCGAAAAGTTTGGAGAGGATTGGGAGTAGACTTATGGGTCTATATGATTCCACCCTGAACACATCTTTGCCGGGCTTAGGTATAAAGAAAATTTTTGCTAACTTCCATTTTTCTGGGAAATAATCAATTCGAAGAATGGCATTGAATATAAATAAGATTCCAATTTTACCATTCATGGGAAGAGCTTTTATCATCTGGCCGGTGATGTTGTCGTGGCCTGGAGCCTTTTGCGGATTTAGATCTTGTATTTTTTGTGTCACTTTGTCAAGGGTAAAGCTGATTGGTTTTCTCCTTTGGATTTTTGGTTGTCTTTCGATGTTCGTCGTGTTGGGTTTGAAGACCATTTCGAGGTGTTTCGCGAAAGCCTCTGCTTTAACTTGGTCTTCGTTGATCCATTTGTTATCTCTCCCGAGTATAGGCATGTTCTGTTGTATAGGTTTTTTAATGCCTTTTGTTGCTTTCCAAATGGAGTACCCTGAGTCGGGGTAGTGGTACAGGCCTGCTGTATACTCATCTATTTTCTGGTTCTTTTCTGATTCTAGTTGGTTTCTAAGCTTTTTGATGGCTCTCTTTAGCTCTATTTTAGCTTGCGGTGATTTTGTTGCGAGCCAGTGCCTTTTTGCTTTCCTTTTAGTTTTAAGTAGTTCCAATATGGTTGGGCTGTGAAGCTCGGACATTCTTTCTATTACTTGGCGGTCAGGTGTGGCGTGTTGGGCGCAATCCCTGATGGTGTCGTTGAGATAGTCAAGGGCGTTTTCTATGTCCTCCTCAGATTTCAGTTTTGCGTGTGGGCAGTAGTTATGTTTGAATAGCTGCTGGAATTTTGGCCAGTTTGTTTTGTTGTTTGTTAATTTATCCTTTTTTTCGGTGAATATGAGTGTGCTGTTGAGATCTATGATGGTTGGAGAATGATCGGATGAGAGGTCGTCAGTGGTTGTGGCGTTAAAGAGGTAGGGGTTTAAACCCTTGGAAAGTCCGAAATCTATTATGTCTGGCCTTTTGCGTCTGTCCGCTGGCCAGTGGGTTGGCTTTTTGCCAGTGATGCAATTTAAATTGTTTTCATATATAGTTTTTTCCAGTTGTCTACCCCTTGGAGACTTGGTTCTTGCCCCCCAAAGTGGTGATTTTGCATTAAAATCTCCTGCGACCAGGAATCTGTTCCCCATGAGTTTGATGAATTTGTTGAATTGTTCTTTTTTAATGATGTATTTCGGTGGGCAGTATACAGCAGCGATATTTATAGTACCTCCTAGCTCCATAAGCTTGATGGCTGTATATTGGATCTCCTCTGCTTGGTTACTGTGTATAGGATGGTGTTTTATTCTATTCCTGATGAGTATGGCTGTACCCCTATGGGCCTTGTTGTTGGGGTGATCATTTTTGTAGAGTGTGTAGCCATATATTTTAAAGTTGTTTTTGTTGGTTAGGTGGGTTTCTGAGATTAATATAACGTCAATGCGATTTAGGGTCAAGAATTTTTCTAGTTCTAATTTATGGGTGGTTAGCCCGTTCGCATTCCAATGGGCTAGTTTGATTCCCTTCATTTGATGAGCTCGCTTAGGATTTCTGTTTGCCTGTTCATCATGCTTTGCATTTGTTGCATGGTGTGTGTTAACTGGTTGATGTTGTTAGTTAAAGTTACTAGTATTTGCATTATACTTTCGCTTTGGCTATTTGCTGCTGGCTGTTCGTTGTGTTTCAGGACATTTGCATATGTGAATCCATCTCTGGGTGGTATTTGGTGCTGTATTGGGGCAGTATGTGCTGTGTTAATTGTTCTGGGGTTGTAACTGTAAGAGTTGGCTACATTTTTGTTGTGTGATTGTTGCTGTTTTTGGTTGTTCTGGATGGCGATGTATACCGAACAGCCTTTGTATTTTGCTGTGTGATTTCCGTTACAGTTACTACATTTTTTGCTGGAGGCGTCGGTTTTCATCTCCGGGCAATTGGAGGTTTGGTGGTCTTTACCACAAGCGACGCATACGTTTTTGAGCTTGCAGTATGCTCCCGTGTGGCCATATTCCTGACAGTTTTTGCACTGGACTGGAGCTTTGCGCTTGTACGGTTCTTCTATGGTCACTTTTCTATTCAATATATATCGTACCTCGTAGATGGGGTGGGTTCTTCCTTTGGCGGACTTACTGCTTTCAGGCAATAGTTCGACTCTGAACATGGGTTGTGGCTGCTTATACCTATTTAGAATATTATGTACGTATTTTGTTTTATTGCCGAGCTCTTCAAGGTCTTGCTTGATCTCTTCAACTGGGACGTTGTAATCTATGCCTTTGATAACAACCCTGAGGCCTTTCTCGCTCTTTAGTTGGTACGTATAAGATTGCATTCCTTTTTTGTTTAGCCAGTCTGCTATTCTGCAGTAATCCACTTCTCGTTGGACTTGAATCTTCGTTTCTTTCAGTTGCCCTCTTTTTAAATCGACAACGTAGAATAGATCTTTGTTAATCAGCGATTTCACACTATGTATTAATTCTGCATTATTTTCCACGCGCACGTAAATTGGCGGTGGTTTAGGGGCTGCATCGGCTTCGTCGCTTAGTGCAGCATATCGATTGCTATTGTTTGCAATACCTGCAGTATCTGGGACACCCGAGGTTAATGTTTTTTTACCTTGCAAAGTGTTGCTAGAATGTGCTTCTCCGGCGTTTAATTCGGCTCGTTTACGTTTGCGCGAAACTATTTGGAAGTATCGTTGGATCCCTGCCGGTGTGGATGGTTTGGCGCTTGGGTCTGCATTTTCATGGTTCTGCTGGTCAGTGCCCATGTCCTCCCTCTCGTCTTCCTCTTGCGGGGGGCCCATTATTTTACTTGCATTTGTTGTTGCACTGTTTTCTATTGTACCGTTGATTCTTTTATTGTCACTTTTCTTAACCGTATCGATTGGAATCATACGGCGCTTATTAGTTCTGCACTGGTTATTGCACTGTTTATTCTTTTATTGTCACTTTTTTAACCGTATCGATAGAAATCATACGGCACTTACTAGTTTTGCACAACTTGATCACTTTGTAAAAACCCTTTGTCACTTGATCGCACTTCAGCGTTCTACCCGAGCTCTGCAGAACACGTCCACTCGCGTCGGATGCTTAATTGCGAGAAATAATTGAAACTATTAATTCTCTACGAGACCATACTGCATCAGGTCCTGATGGTATCTCCGTTGATGACCTCAAATTAATCAAAATAAATATTGCTGATACTCTCGTGAAATTAATAAATAAATGTATTAGGCAGGGAAGATTCCCGGAATACTTAAAAATCTCTGCAGTTATACCGATTTTTGAAGGGGGCGATGAAACTGACCCAAACAATTATAGATTATCCTCACTCTTGAATTCCTTAAGCAAAATCCTCGAAAAAATTATAGATTCTCGAATCAAAGAATTCTTATTGCAAAACAAAATCTTGGATAGAAACCAGTACGGATTCCAGGCGGGCAAAAGTACAACAGATACCATTCCAAATGTAATTAGATTTGCAAACGAATACTTGGATAAGGGCCACTACGTTGCAGCAGTTTTCGTGGACCTAAAGAAAGCCTTCGACACAGTTACACATGAAACTTTAATCACCAGGCTCGGTGAATATGGAATTGTTGGAAAAGCAAATAAATTAATAAGCAGTTTCTTGACGGATAGATTTCAAAATACACTAATTGGTGTCAAAAGCAAAACTGCTGAATTTAGCATAGGTGTTCCGCAGGGCTCGATCATAGGACAAACTCTGTTTCTACTTTATATCAACTCCATAAAAAAGCAGACCTTGTTGCGAAAGTGTTTATGTACGCAGATGACACTGTGCTCGTATACTCAGGTAAAACTAATCTCGAAATTGAACAAAAAGTTAATACTGGCCTGGACAAGTTTTGGTATTGGCTTCTACAAAGTAGATTGGCAATAAACGCGGGAAAACAAAATATATTATTTTCAAAAAAACCTAAAAATCAATGACACAAGCTTCCAGAGAGTAGAACAAATAAAATATCTAGGACTTCTAATAGACGAGAAACTAACATGGACTCCACATATAAATGATCTAAGGGAAAAACTGGCTGCCTTCATTGGTCTTCTACGTCGCTTCTACTCCTTTCCAAATAAAAAAAATCCAAATTATGTATGCGCATCTCCTTTCCAAAATTTCCTACGGCATCATGAATTGGAGCCAAACCTCTAAAGGTAACTTCATGACCATCTCCAAAGTAATAACCAAGGCATATAAGACCATTTACAATCTACCTATGTCAACTCCAACGAGCGAAGTTTGCAAAACAGCCCAAGAATTGAATTTGCAAGGCATGATTTCCATGGAAACAGCTAAATTCATACATAAGAATTTACACCGTAATGAGTACACCACTGTGAAATTAGATAGAATTGAGGGGAAAAAACACTTACAGAATAAGAAACATGAATAATATAGCTATAGCAATTGTCAGAACTGATTGGATAAAAGAAGACCCCTTCAACAAAGCAGCTAACTTTTACAATACACTACCGGACAAAATTAAAAACATAGCGAACCTAACTTCCTTTAAAACGACACTAAAAAAATATCTCCTTCAGGATCAACTTTCGAAGTAAGTTACAAGTAAAATCAGCTCCACTAAACTCAAAACCAAACATGTAATCAACAGGAAATAATTCATAAACATATAGTCTGAACTATTAATCCAACTAAAAGGACACTAAAACCTACAGATTTGGTACTATCCCTTATACCGATTCTTATCGTCTGGGAAATACTGTCCTAAAATTTTAAATACGGAGAATTACTAATTGGAGATGGAGAGAGTGATTGAAGATAACGGAGGTGGTTTTAGTCGGTAGAAATCCGGCATGCCGAGAGGCAGGAGCTGATTTCCATCTCTCAACGTTGAAAAAAATTGTACAGCGGATGTTTTATTTTGCGGTAAGTTATAGAATGTAGTTTTCTTCTTGTTACTCCTGCGTTTTCCAATTTCTCTAATTTGGGTTTAATAGTGCTTTGTTTATATCCGCTGTTTACGGATTCTTTCGCGTTTTCTAAATGTTTTTTAACTTGTGTTATGAGATTTAGAATACTTATCTGCTCAAGGAATTCCAATTATAAACCCAATTTTTAGAGACGTTTTCAACACATTTCTTATTATGTCTACAGTAGCCCCTTGACTTACGTCGGAGTTAGGTTCCAAAAATTTGCGACGTAAATCGAAAACGACGTTATTCGAGGGTAGAATCAACATTACGCGATAAATGCATATAATTTTATTTTTCATATGAACAAACATCTGTTCTATGAAAACGGCGACGCAAGTCAAGAACGGACGACGTAATTTCAATTGTTTGGTCTCAAAGTAATGAAAGAGGTAAGTCGAAAAAAACGTTTAAAAAGAGAGGCGTAAGTCAAGGGATTACTGTATTATAAATGGTCTGTATTCAGCGAATACACTGACGTTCGTTGAGCTCAGTTTCCCATTTGGCTTCTCTTGATTGTTGTCTCTGGCTTCCAGTTTGGCTGTCTTTAGCAGGTGAAGTTCCGTTGCGATTATTTTTACTTTTTGCTGGAGTCTCTGCTTTTGATCGTCATTGAGATCTTTAAGATCTGGAACAACTCAGCTTTTTGTTTTCGCATGTGTACCTTTTTTCCACCTCTTCAATTTTTACTCTGTTGCGGTGATTGATGGGTCGTTCAATAATTTTTTTGGTGCGCTCTCTATATTCGTCAATTGTTATCCGTTGCGTTCCAACATGCTTCAGTTCCTTTAAGGGGGTAGCATTATATTTGGGTGCTTCCCGATTGAGACTGGTACGTTTACATTTCTTCAATAAGAGCCGTTATTTGTTAGAGAATTCTTCCTTCCGGGGTCTGAAGAAGATTCAGTGTGTTGCAAGATCGCCATGTTGTGAAAATGTTTTGTTTTCATAGTTGTCGACCAAGAATAACGCACGATGTGTTTATCAAGGAAATTTATTGGAAAAAATGTAACTGAAAAAAACGTCAGCGAGATGGTCCCAGCTCACGTATTGGATGGCATTCTCAAAAGGTGTGTTTTGTCGGCGTGTAAAACGCACAACTTGACTATTGGCATATTTGGCAATTTAAGTTAATTGATTCCATTTACCTTCGGACCTACGTAGCTGCGTTTTTCGCAACCTTGCTCAGAAAGTAAAGTAATGAATCCTTGTTGTCAGATTCTTCCCTTTATATGCTGCACAGATCACTTATTACTCGCTACAGTTTTGTTTATTCAATAAATCATGAATAATTTATTCTAAAAAGGAATGGCCTTCTAGGCCCAAAAATCATGGTTCACTTGAATCTAAAGTTCTTGAGATACGCGTTGTACATCAACCGCATTATTTAGTCTTCTTTGCTAATGACACATAAATTACTGTTGAAATGTACGCGACACAAATGAGGGCTAGACGTTTAGTTGCCAAGCGCACACAATGAAATCTAATATGAATCTTATGGCTCGAGTCTTAATTAGAGCGTACTTTATGTCATGAATGTTTATTAGTTATGTTAAATACTACTGAACAGAAATTCAGGCTTATAAATGTACCATACAAACTGACTGAATTGCGTACGAGAGAATTAAACAGCTTAATACCTGTTTCAGGTCTAGAAAAGGCAGTCGCTTTCTTAACAATACTGTGAAGCGACGATTTTGCACGACAGAAAATGAATGAATGAAAAATGTTATGCTATGTTATGATGAATGATCGTCAAAATAGCTGGTGAATCTTTTAGGATAGCTAGTTTAAATATCAATACACAGCGTGCTTTTATGTCAACGATCGTGAAAATGGCCGTTGATCCACAGTGGGAAACTAGAAAAGATCAATACACTACAATAGTGTAAGTATTTTTGTTGTAAATCGGTTAGAATTTGGTAAAAAGGTTAAGGCTGCAAAATAATCGAGATCAGTAATGAGACGAGTACCAAAGTGTATTATTGATTTTTCGAAATTACATTTAGTCAGTCAAAAGATCGCTTTTCTGCCACCTATTAAGTGCAACTAGGCTTCAGCCGTATTATAGCATTTTCACTTCATCTTTGATGTTTTTGGGAGCAAATTGGTCGATTGAATAAGCTCCAATTTGATTTGGAAACTCGTGAACTTCATTCATATAGTAACAAATTGAAATTTGAAGTTGCAGTAGAAGTGCTATCTAAGATCGCTGCGCAGTCACTATTTTAATTTTGAAACTGAATAAAACATACTCGTATTCTTATGGTATATTTTTATGATCAAAAATGCCTTCGTCAATCTAATTCTTACATGATGATATTGCAGACCAAACATAAAATCTGACATGGATATACAAATCACACTAGGAGTTTGTTGCGACTGATGTGCAACGTGTGTGTCAATAACTGAATTACAAGTCCACGTAATAGCACCAAGTTGCTAGCCTTGCGGGGGCGTCGCTGCCTCTCAATCGCTTCAGCCGCGAATTTTGTTCTCTTTTTTCTGCTCTGGTTAACACTTTCAGTTGGAATGTGGATGGAATTTTCATCGTCCAGGATAGCGGTTTTTCTTTCAACTCGGCAACTGAGAAATTTCGCGTCCAATTGGAAGTCAAGCTGCACAACATTTGTAAACCGGAATGTCGGAGTCCCGAACAAAGTATGAGAAGATAAAAAGCGCGTATCGAGATATAGTTGCCGAATGAAATATTTGAGTTTGAAACTAGTCTTTTTGTAAATTTCTACCAAGTCCATTCGCACTGGAGACCAGTTAGTGAGTGCAGAGTAATTTTCTGTGATTAATTGATCGTGTAGCGACAATGAATTTCCCCATGAAAAGTTCTTCAAAAATTGTGGCTATCAACATTACATTCTACCGTTTTTATATATTGGTTGGTTGGTTGTAGTGGCAGCCCTCTTTGTCAAAAGGTGGCTCACTTTGGCCAAGATACGCCCATTGTGATACCACAGATCGATAGGGTACGGCACTAGAACCTGCAGGATGACGAAAACCATTTAGATTCTCGTATGAAGTTGGCTATGCAGCTAATATTTAAATCAGCTACCATACTTTCGTGAGGCTGTCCAGGAAAGGTGAGCCTAAAGTTTGCATGCGTTTTCTGGATAGTACTGAGCATTCACACAGAAATTGTTGGATCGTTTCCTTCTCCTCCTCCGATATGCAGCTGCGGTAAAAATCGTGGGAAGGGGCACCCAGTCTTTCTGCATGTCTGCCAATGAGACAATGCCCCGTCGGTACGGATATGATGAAACTTAATTAGTTTTATTGGTGAAAGTAAGTTTACGACATTTGTTAACATTAATAGTTAGGCTATGTAGGGCACACCATGATTGAAAGACACTAAGAACACGTTCAAGTATATGACAATCATTGACAGAAGAGACGGTTCTGAAGATCTTGAAGTCATCGCCTTACAATAGGCAAGGAGACTAAACGATAAGAGGCAAGAACAAGAGGCCCCATAATGAACACCTAACAGAGTAGTAAAAGGATCTGAGAATTCACTGAAAAAAGCCTCTTTGCATTGGCGGGCCGCTAAATAAGAAATAAACCACCTGTGCAAAGAACCGTGAATACCATACACCTTCAATTTGTTTAGCAAGATTGTATGGTCAATGGAGTCGAAAACCTTGGACAGGTCGGTGTAGATGCAATAAGTGACTTCTGTTGCCCAAGGGTTTAGCCGCAAAATCAGTGAATTTCAAGAGGTTTGTGAGGGAAGAGCGACCACTAACAAAACCATGTTGGGTATGTGCGATCGATTGTCTAATATAGGGAAATGATTGTATTTTATACTGAGCGTCCAAGTATTTTTGAGAAATAGAATAGGATAGCAATGGGTCAGTAGTTAGTAGGTAGAGAAGAATTACCTGATCTGGATAGGAATAATATGTGAAATCTTCCAGTTATATACCTTCAGAGAGAGAAAGTGGTCGACAAACGGAGGACGAGAGGGTAGTAATAAATATATTGGGGATACCATCGGGACCGGGATTGATGTGTGGATTAAAGTTTCTGATAAAATTTTCTATGTCGCACAGTGTGTCGTCCTGAACAAGCTAGGTGGACAAAATTATTTTTCGATATTGTTGAATTTATATCGATTGGTTTGGTAATATTACAAGAATATAAGGCATAGAAGTTAATAATACGCTTTATTTTTGAGGATCGCCATAAAAAAATAAAAAAATTCAGAAAAAAAATAAATTTTATTTGAAAATATAAAAATACGAAATACCAATAAATGACAAAATAACCTAAATAACCTAAAAGCCAATACAAGCATTAAATAAATACACTGTGTTTTTCGGAAATACAAATTGAATACAAAGTAATAATAAAAGAAAATAATAACATTCTATAACTGATCTTCGTTCTCGGAGTCGTCCGAGGTATCAGGCAGCTGATAGTCTATCTCATTTTGAGACGCAGGCGCTGGTTGCGAACGTGGAAGAGATCGAGGCTCTATTATAGGAGCTATAATCAGCTTTAAGACCCTACGCGATTGAACAAGGTTTTCAACTCGACGTTTTCTCGTTTTGAATGATGCCTCCTTGAATTCCTTTCGAGGTCTTTCAGAATGAGTAGCAACTTGAAATGATGTAGAAGGTCGCAGTATAGTAGTAAACACACGGAAATTAATGTCTTCATCTTCCAACCAGCTTTTATACTTACTAGGAGAGGCTCCGACTTTGTAGTCACAGATTTGGATGAAATTTGGCAGATAAGTAGAAGACGTCAAGGATATTCGATCCTTAAAATATTAGACCGCAACACTCCCCCCTTTTTGAGAAAAACGCCGTTAAAGTTTTTAGCGTCGGTTATGGATTAGTGAGTTTTTACATCTGACAGAAGCTGTGCAGTGTAGGTAGCAGTGCTAAGAGCCCGCGATCAAGGGGTCTTGTGGTCGATCCCCGCTCGAGGTATTGTTTTTCTTTTTGAATTATTGTCGTCGTCGTGTGTTCGATTACCTGGGTGAGTATTGTTTTTGCGAATAATTGTGAATGTAATTTTTTATTATGAATCAGCAATGTTCACCTACAAATACATTTATTTTTACAAATCATCAAACTGTTCGTTCATTTAGGTATGTAAATTATACTGAAAACTTATTTTCTCATAGTTGAACGGTTGCGGTGCAATCAAACAACGGTTGTAATCGAGCAATATCATAGTTGGTGGTAGGATCATCCCTTGTTCCTAGAATAAATCCTGCGTCCTTTTCGTGTCTCATAGCTAACTCGGCAAAAAGCAATAAACCAGGGTGACGCCCAATGTGGCTAGCCATAAATACTATGGTGGTCAGTAATTGTGACATATAGTAGATACTAGGGACGTAATTGTTTAACAGTTTCATAATTTCGGATTGCTCGAAGCGAAATCCTTGCCGGATGATCATATAGGCCTTAGTTCCTAGAATTCAGTCTTTGTTATCTCCGTGCTCAGTGCCAAATTGAGTAATTGGGTAGCAATAAGAGAAATGAGTTTTCAATATAATTTACATACCTAAATGAACGAACAGTTTGATGATTTGTAAAAATAAATGTTTTTGTAGGTGAACATTGCTGATTCACCATAAAAAATTAAATTCACAATTATTAGCAAAAACAATACTCACCCCGGTAATCGAACACACGACGACGACAATAATTCAAAAAGAAAAGCAATACCTCGAGCGGAGATCGAACACACGACCCCTTGATCGCGGGCTCTTAGCACTGCTACCTACACTGCACAGCTTCTGTCCGATGTAAAAACTCACTAACCCATAACCGACGCTAAAAACTTTAACGGCGTTTTTCTCAAAAAGGGGGGAGTGTTGCGGTCTTTTAAGGATCGAATATCCTTGACGTTTCCTACGTATCTGCCAAATTTCATCCAAATCTGTGACTACAAAGTCGGAGCCTCTCCTAGTTAGTCACGAAACGCGCCTTTGACTTTCTTGCAGCAACCCATTTGGCAGCAAATTTCGACGAATAGCTGGCCAATTTCATTTTGATATCTCATTGTGAGTCCACATTAATATCATTTAAATGAAATTTAGTCGAAAGAAACTCGAAAACTCTGTTTTTCTCAGCCTTTTCATGTTTGAGCCATTCTTCAACAAAACTCAATTTTTGAAATAGAATACATGTGGGGCATTTCACGTGAAACCGACAACGAAAAAAAAGTGAGGTTCTGAAATTCGTTCATTTTGGGCACATTTGTACTTCTAGGGTATATGAATGTGTACACATAATATTTTTGTTATTTGATGTTTAGTTGTTAAGATATGGGATTCTAAAGAATTCAAATTTTCACAGAAGGGGTTTTTTGAAATTTTATTTTCATATTGTAGTAAATTATAATTAAATAATAAATGTAGTGTTTTGTATATAAAATTTACTGTTCTTTTTGATTTTCAAATGATATTCCGAATTTGAATTTTTTTTCTAGTTTTAAACCGGAAGTGAACATTTAAAATATTTTTTTCAATAACTTCGACCATTTTAATTTTTACTTTTTTTACTGTAAAATAAAGCTTAACATGTATACAATTTACCATAAAAATTTCAGAATGGGATCTAGATTAGTTTAGGAGATATATTAATTAGACTGCGTGCATGTCGCTCTGAGCGTGATACCTGTCGCTTGTTAAAGTTGTTTGTTGATGTAAAAATAGATTAAAACGTTGATAATATGTCAGTAAAATTGATTATTTATTGTTGCCTTACCCTTTTGTGTCATTCTCAGGTTATTGAATACCTAAATTTAAAATAAAATGTAATATTTTGAAAGAAATTATGTGTAGAAACCATTTTCGAAATAAAACATTATTTTTCGTGATTTTTACTCATATTGTGGTGACAAAATACGAATAAAAACACCACCTCTTAATTGCAAAAAGAATCATTTCATCAAAACGAATCAAAATTACATAATAGAAAGACATAAAAGCATGAAGGCAAGCAACGCTCGCTTTTTTTCATTGTTGTTCTAACCTCTTAGTGAGCTACGTTCGTTAATAAGTTTTATCATTTTAATTGACTTTTTTTGTTTCCCTACGGTGATCGGCACTTAAATCCATTAAATTGACTGGCTCCGAAAATTTAAAGATATAAGAAAAATTCCTAAAAGTTTAGATGTAAAATGGAATGGAAATATTTTACATTTTATTTAAAATTTAGGTATTAAATAACTTCAGAATGACACAAACAGGTAAGGCAACAATAAATAATCAATTTTACTGACATATTATCCACGTTTTAATCTATTTTTACATCACCAAACAACTTTAACAAGCGACAGGTATTACGCTCAGAGCGACATGCACGCACTCTAATTAATATATCTCCTAAACTAATCTAGATCCCATTCTGAAATTTTTATGGTAAATTGTATACATGTTAAGCTTTATTTTACAGTAAAAAAAGTAAAAATTAAAATGGTCGAAGTTATTGAAAAAAATATTTTAAATGTTCACTTCCGGTTTAAAACTAGAAAAAAAATTCAAATTCGGAATATCATTTGAAAATCTAAAAGAACAGTAAATTTTATATACAAAACACTACATTTATTATTTAATTATAATTTACTTCAATATGAAAATAAAATTTCAAAAATCCCCTTCTGTGAAAATTTGAATTCTTTAGAATCCCATATCTTAACAACTAAACATCAAATAACAAAAATATTATGTGTACACATTCATATACCCTAGAAGTACAAATGTGCCCAATAGGAACGAATTTCAGAACCTCACTTTTTTTTCGTTGTCGGTTTCACGTGAAATGCCCCATGTGCTCTGCAGAATATCAAAAAAAATGTTTGTACTCAATTGCGCTGGCTATTACACATATATTTGCCAGCAGAAAAGGTGCAGCTAGGATATATAAAATTTAGCCTGGATACATGTGTGTACATATTATTTACAGACTTGCAGTTGCAAAACGACGAAAAATAACCAGTATTTTTCATGTATCTTCAAACATTTTTTTTCATATTGTTTTACTAGCTGAGATCATTTTATTAATTTAAGAAATGTAGTACTTATCCTCCAAATTACAATCCATCACTAAAAACTTCCACACAAATACTCACTGCCACAGTTCGATGTTTTCCAAAGTATCGCCAAAATATAACTGACCTATTATTCCATTTCACTTACATCATTAGTGTACTTTTCATCCTTATGACTGTGCAGTCTAGGGCATACAAAATCTTGCAATGAGGTGTTTAGGGATGTTGTTCACCTTACTTAATCATCCATTAGTGAGAACTTGGAAATGACTTTTGTCCACCTAGATTGTACGTATGACACACTGTTTGTCGTCATGAAAAATATAAAAATTGAAAGGAACAGAGCACGAAGGAGCAGAAGAGGAATATAGAGAAGGTCTCGGAAGAGAAGAAATAAACAGAAAACATGTTCACAATTTCCTTGGGGTTTTTGGCAGTGCGGCCGTTATGGGATAGTTCAGCTGGAAAAGGAAGATTGGTGGAGAGCGAACATACGACCAAAACATTTTGAATTCGTCTCTACATACTACATACGTCTTCTAGGCGTACCAAATATTCGTACTACCTCTTGGCTGCACGTATGAGAAACTTCACGGCAAATCGGCTTTGGAAGAAGATATTTAGGTTAGCAATGGCCTTAGTTTTGCGCCATTTTCTACGTATTATATTTTAAGTGCGCACAGCTGGAACAATCTGAGTAGAAAATCAAAAAGGAACGTTAGATTTCGCAGGCGACGTTAAAGGAACGTATTAACTAATAAGGTCATTTAGGACAAAATAAAGAGAATTCAAAACAGATTTACAATCAAGACTATAAAATTTGCTTTGCATAATCAAAAGAAGTGAGGGCAGACTCAATAGCCTGAAAGTTCGCTTTCCTGAAGTTGGGCTTTTTGACGCAGCTCTACTCTTCGATGTGGAAAATTTTAACAGCATATCCAACAGAAGAGGAGGATCGTCAGGATCGATCTTGGCATAGCCGTAAAACGATTCAGCCAGGGACAGCCAGGTACTAGGCAGAGAAGAAAAGACAAGATCTAAGATTTTATAATTGAAGTTAGATACGAGTAAACTGATGTTAAGAAAAAAGATATGGCAGTAAATTATGGTATTGAGGAAAGTATGATCGAATCCCACGAAATTGATGGAAGGTTGAAGTCTCCGAGAAGAAAATGGAAATGAGGATGACAAGGGTTACTAAATGCGGATATATCTTCGAACCATTTATCGAGAATAAGTGAAGGACAATTACAAGGTATGTACACACATCCTATAAATAGAGAACACAGTAAGATATTGATTTTGATTAGTACCCATTCGAAAAAAGACATAGAGGAACTGGGCGGAAAGGAGATACAAAAAGAATCAGTAAGAGAGTGCTTAGTGGCAATTAGAGAGGAATTTTAGCGACAACCGGATCCACGAAGCATTGCGTGGCGTATGTTGAGCCTCCAGAAGCTGATACCGAGAACCCTGGAGACGCTGAGTGCACAGCAGTAACAGGGTTGGATGTAATGGACGACAAAATTGATAACGCAGACTGGATGCGAGATAGTGGAGAATCCATGCGTAGACCGGAATCAGTTGTGTGGGGCCGCGATGCAGGCTTAGTTAATTTGGGTATGGCGCTACGAGTTAGCATAGGCGAACTCAGATTTTCCTTTGAAAAATGTGGAATAGACTCACTGTGACATGCAGGAATAAAAGATGTTGGTGGAGAAACTGTGCCAGGATCAGCAACAGTTGTAGAACTAGATGGACGGTGATTAGCGTTACCATAAAAATACAACCGGTAAGAACGTCTCCGGTTATAGCAACCAACCACTTTTTGCGACTTAATTTTTTTAATAAATAGTCCGGTTACAACTAATGTGCACTATTGTGCCATTATTCATTCCGTGAGTTATGAACCCATCCCCGCCCCACTAGCTTTCCTCTGCGTTGATATTCGCAATCGGTAAATTGTGAGTGTGAAACCCTTTCGCTTCACAACCGATTTGGCATTGCCGTTATGTCATCTGCATCTCTCCACATTTATGGATTCCCATGCTTCTTTCACCGAACAATTGTTTCACGTTTGTGAATTTTTTTACTGCTATGGGCTCTTTTATGTCTCCGCACAGGTGCTTGATTGAATTTAAGTCCGGACTTGTTGATGGCCAGTCTAAAACGGCAACGCTGTTGTCCACCACAAATTTCCTTGTGCGTCGTGCCATATGTTTGGGGTCGTTGTCGTGCTGTAACTTGCATATAATAGGCAGATTCCCCTCTGCCCGTGGCACCATTATGTTTTCTAAGATGTTGACGTACTTTTCATTGATTAATATTCCTTCTCTACGGTATCCGGTCCAACATCCCCAAATATTGATAAAACGTTAAAAATCGCGAATTTTATAGGCAATATATATACGCACACACACACACACACACACATATATATATATATATATATATATATATATATATATATATATATATATATATATATATATATAACCAAGAAGTTGTTCGTGTGAACCTCCAAGGTTGTACCTCGCAGTTTGTTTACGAATAAAGTTACAAGTGACACGCTTAACTATGTATTAATTGTCCTTATAATTCTAAACGAGAATTTTTTTTTTAAATTTTAATATGTATAAAAAACAGTTGCCTGGAATTTTAATCAAACATTCATTTTTTTAGGTATGTTGAGGCTAAATCAGATCGTGTAACAGTAGTATTTAGTACCGTTTTTCGAGATGAAGATGATATAGTTTTGGGAAAAGTCTTCATGCAAGAATTGCGAGAAGGTAGGCGGGCATCTCATACCGCACCACAAGTATTATTTTCTCATCGTGAACCACCACGAGAACTAATGAATACTGACGCACGAATAGGTGATAACATTGGATATGTAACGTTTGGTAAGTATATGTTAACCACGAAGTCGGAACTAATTTTATTCTGCCTTTTTTGTGTGTTCTTTCCTTTTCGTTTTTTCAGGACACTACATGAAAAAAGCAAAACAATCCTAAACTACTTTATTTAGTAAATAAAGATATTGTTTCTGCAATTACTTTTGCAACTAGGACATGGTATACTGTTTAAAACAACTGGAATTTTGAACACATATTTTTTTGGGGTGGATTGTGATACTTTTGAAAGCAATTTTTGTATACGGCCATGCATACATTGTGATTGTAGCGTATATTCTGTTCATTTCCTTTAATGCAAAGCGAATATGGTCGCGAAGTTTTCCTTTCTGGGAAATTTTTGGCTAGGCGAACATTTTTATTACAAAAATAATCTGTAAATTTAAAAAAAATGCGATACGAAATTAATTTGTTCAGGGGCAAAACTACCAAATTAAGAGTTAATCCTTTATATCACCGTGTGACATTACTGTAACATACCGAAAAATTCCTTACAAATTCCAAACCTTACATTTTAATCCATTTTAAGTCACTGTAACACGACGGTAACCCACCACTTTATGGATTATTCATGCAGTTCTTGTGAACTGTATGGCGTTACGTGTATCAAAATTCGTGCGAAATTCACTTTGTGCCACTTTGTGGCATTTGTTCGTGGGTGAAGGTGATAAAATACGAAAAAAAAATACAAAAACGACACAAAATTTGTGAAAAATGTGGCGTTGCATTATGCTACAATAAACTTAACAATTGTTTTAAAGCGTTCCCTACATCTTAGAGGAACAGTTTAAGGCAGTGTGACACATCTGTCACACATGCTTTTTGTGCATTTTCCTCATTTCTTAGTAAAAAAAATTCAAACTAAAAAATACGTGTATTTTTATTTATTAAAACCTACCACAAAACAAACTATTTGATAAAATATATGCAGTTGAGTTAGAAAGGGTTAAGGAACTCACTTTTTTATAAAGATAAAACTTTTTTGTCGTTAAAAGCCAGAAATCAACTAATTCAAATTTTACAATTCGATCAAACAAATCGATTTAGAAGGTAGGGTGCATATTTGCGGAATTGTTATTGAAAACAGACATTCGCAATGAAATAACCTGATTTTGTTAATCAATCGTATTCTCAAAATTGACCACATCATAGCCGCGCAAGGCGAGACAGTATTGAACACATGCCCAAAATTCATTCATTACGAAACGTAAATGGCAAAGCACAAAAGACAATCTTTCCATAACATCCTGCGAAAGAAATCGAAATGTTCAACTGCGATCATGTCAACTTGTGACAGAAATGGACATCAGAGCGATGGCGAAGCTAGACAAGATGTTTAGCAAACTGCTGAAGCGAATGCGAACAGGGTGCAGGAGTACATGCCAACCGAAACAGAAGAAAGCAAACCGACACCAGAATACAAGAAGAATTCAAAAGGGCAACTAAGACGAATTGGACCTAAACCAATTAAAATGGACTAGTACGAATCAACCTCCAAAGAGACCAAGGGGAAAAAAGTGACGAGAAAGGAAGGAATTAAACCGGATCATTTTTATTACAAACGGGAAAGAACAAGAAACCCTCTTTAAGAAATTGAAGAGTTTAACCCTTTCGCGCGCAGTATAAGAAGTATAAGAAGGAGAAGAGGGAAAAAAATAATTGAATGGTGTTCTATGGTTTGAATGCTTAAGTCTACACAAAAGCGAAAGAAATTTAATTTTTCGGTTTTCCGCAGAAGGTTTTTGAGGATGTTGCCATATGGCAACATTGCACAGATAATATTAAAATTTTTGTTATGTTTGTTATTCCTATTTATTATGAAGAAATGTTAATAAAATAATGAAAACTGTTAGAATAGTGTAAGATTATGTTTGAAAAGAAATGAAATAATTCTTGTTGTCATTTAAAAACAACGCCATTCCAAACTTCACGCACTTTATCCTTGAATAGCCTGTTGAACACAACCGGCATCGTGATGTCCCTGTATGAATTGGCCAGTGATCGATGCAGTCACATCTAACGTCATTTGCATGCTGTGCTTTTCTGCTGGAAAGGTTAGACATTAGTGTTGATGAAGCAGATGAACTTAGGGATGGCAGGTCGACCTCATTCAGTAAATTATTTGTTTTTGTTAGTCGACCACGTTTTCTCGCAAGTTGCTTTGGCCGATTGCAGGTCGAGAAACCTGACTATGCTGCTCAGTAACGCCTTCCAACGATTACAGGTGTCTGTACGCAACAATTTGATGAAATCTATTGTACCAATTTGTTCTCGTATCAACGAACGAGTGCCAATGCATGTGTTCGTGCAACTCGATAGTCAAATGAACCACGGCCTTCTGTTTTCAACTCTGCCTAAGTTCTCATATTGGTCTGCCCAATACGGTTATGCCGTATAGTTCCAGTGAGAAAAAATACTCCATGATTTCAAAACATCTAAGCTAAGTGATGTAAACCAATTGTCAAAGTAGACTTGAAAGTTTTCATTACGCGGCATTGTAGAGCAGAGATATAGGACAATTTCCGAGGACAAACCCAGACCATAGCTCGGGCACGTTACATCACCAACGTAAAGTGCAAAATCGTAAACTATGCCAGAGCTTCCGGCTCTTGTAAACATTTTAAATTCCTACTTATGAGGTTTTTTCGGCAGATATTGCTTTGGTGCTGATCTTCCTTTGAAAGGGATTATTTGCACATCGCTGTGGGCAATTGCATTAATTTTTTTTCAAATGCTCTAGCAATAGACGTACTTTATGGAGTTTGTCATATTTCGGGTGAGTTTTTGCCTTCGATGTACGTTTATTGTTTATGTGAAAAGATTTTTTTATTTTGTCAAACTGCTTGACAGGCATTGTTTTGGAAATCGCAAATTGTCGCTCCAAAAGCTCCTACAATCTGGAAGTTCAACTACGCCCATAAATAAAAATATACCAATGAATTTTCGAATGTCTTCTGCTTCCAATGACAATGCTTCACCATAGACTTCTAGTGCATATATCTTACTATTCTTCGTTATATGGTTTAATATCGTCATCAAAGAAATTTAAAAAATATTCGGATGGTAAAAGAATTTCTTCATCAAACGCTTGCAAATGTTTCCATTTTGTTTCAAATGCATAGTCTCTTTTCAACCAGGGCAAAGATTTTGGATCAATATTTTCGAATCGATGAATTGAACTCCCTCCACAGACTGAACCTAAATATTCGGTCTCTAACTGTATTTCTAGTTCTCATAGCATCTTCATTTGTGTCATCTTCAATTTCATCTTCTTCATTGCCCAATTAAAGACCATTTTGAAATATTTGGGTAATCTGGCAAATCACGAATCTCCACATTTTTAGCACAGCTTCGTCGTGTAAATCATCAATTTCTTCTTCTGAGTTATCCCATTCATATGTTAAAATGTGCTGAATTTCCTTTACATACAGTCCTTTTCTAAATGAACTCATATTGAGTCTGAATGAATATAAAAGATACACCCTTTACCAGTATACTTACCCTAAACAAGTTGCAAAATAAAGGCATTTTTCGATAGTTGAAGGGCAATGGTGACATATGGCAACATGATTTTTTGGAAAAATCTGGATCACTTGTTCACTATGCTGTTATTTTTGTTTCGTTTTCAAACGAGCACTATTAACCTTTTTCATCAATAAAATTGAACCCGATCACTATAACTGTATCGTTTAACCTTCAAATCGCGTGTTTGCCTGGTGCTTCTTCATCAGTTTTATTACGATTGGGGGCTTGAATGTAAAAAACTTCGAAAATGGTATTTTTAGCTTATCAGCAGTGATATTTTTATAACAATACGTTATGTAAAGGTATAAAGAATACTCAAAAAATATAAAGTGTGTGAGTTCTGGAAATTTTTATGTCAAAATACCAGGTTAAAGTTGATGTTGTCATATGTTAAATGGGAAATTGTTCTTCAACCAATCAATCCAACAGGGGTTGGTGGAACAGTATGCACAGACATTAACAACATCTGCAATCTCTTGTTTAATCATTTTTATACTTTATATGTACAGTAAGAAAAATAAGAACTATGTTAGGAAATATGTAAAAGAATCAATTAATACCGAAAGTAAAGTTCAAGGAATATTTGAATGCAGGAGAAATAGGAACTAGCGAGAGTTGGCACTGAACTGCAGGATTATACATTAACACCCTAAGTCGGCCATCTGCTAGCCTCCATAAAGCTAGGTTTCAAGCAGTATTATATGGAGGCTGCAAACGGCCTGGTTACTGGAGAAACCTGTAGGACAACCAGGCAAACTTGGCACACACTGAGCTAAAAACGCATCAAGCAGCTCCTCAACACGAGCCGTGAAACATTAAGTTTCATCATATCTGTACCGACGGGGCATTGTCTCATTGGCAATCCCGGCTCAATCCCGGTCCCGATGGTATCCCCAATATATTTATTACTACCCTCTCGTCCTCCGTTTGTCGACCACTTTCTCTCTCTGAAGGTATATAACTGGAAGATTTCACATATTATTCCTATCCAGATCAGGTAATTCTTCTCTACCTACTAACTACTGACCCATTGCTATCCTATTCTATTTCTCAAAAATACTTGGACGCTCAGTATAAAATACAATCATTTCCCTATATTAGACAATCGATCGCACATACCCAACATGGTTTTGTTAGTGGTCGCTCTTCCCTCACAAACCTCTTGAAATTCACTGATTTTGCGGCTAAACCCTTGGGCAACAGAAGTCACTTATTGCATCTACACCGACCTGTCCAAGGTTTTCGACTCCATTGACCATACAATCTTGCTAAACAAATTGAAGGTGTATGGTATTCACGGTTCTTTGCACAGGTGGTTTATTTCTTATTTAGCGGCCCGCCAATGCAAAGAGGCTTTTTTCAGTGAATTCTCAGATCCTTTTACTACTCTGTTAGGTGTTCATTATGGGGCCTCTTTTCTTGCCTCTTATCGTTTAGTCTCCTTGCCTATTGTAAGGCGATGACTTCAAGATCTTCAGAACCGTCTCTTCTGTCAATGATTGTCATATACTTGAACGTGTTCTTAGTGTCTTTCAATCATGGTGTGCCCTACATAGCCTAACTATTAATGTTAACAAATGTCGTAAACTTACTTTCACCAATAAAACTAATTAAGTTTCATCATATCCGTACCGACGGGGCATTGTCTCATTGGCAGACATGCAGAAAGACTGGGTGCCCCTTCCCACGATTTTTACCGCAGCTGCATATCGGAGGAGGAGAAGGAAACGATCCAACAATTTCTGTGTGAATGCTCAGCACTATCCAGAAAACGCATGCAAACTTTAGGCTCACCTTTCCTGGACAGCCTCACGAAAGTATGGTAGCTGATTTAAATATTAGCTGCATAGCCAACTTCATACGAGAATCTAAATGGTTTTCGTCATCCTGCAGGTTCTAGTGCCGTACCCTATCGATCTGTGGTATCACAATGGGCGTATCTTGGCCAAAGTGAGCCACCTTTTGACAAAGAGGGCTGCCACTACAACCAACCAACCAATATATAAAAACAGTAGAATGTAATGTTGATAGCCACAATTTTTGAAGAACTTTTCATGGGGAAATTCATTGTCGCTACACGATCAATTAATCACAGAAAATTACTCTGCACTCACTAACTGGTCTCCAGTGCGAATGGACTTGGTAGAAATTTACAAAAAGACTAGTTTCAAACTCAAATATTTCATTCGGCAACTATATCTCGATACGCGCTTTTTATCTTCTCATACTTTGTTCGGGACTCCGACATTCCGGTTTACAAATGTTGTGCAGCTTGACTTCCAATTGGACGCGAAATTTCTCAGTTGCCGAGTTGAAAGAAAAACCGCTATCCTGGACGATGAAAATTCCATCCACATTCCAACTGAAAGTGTTAACCAGAGCAGAAAAAAGAGAACAAAATTCGCGGCTGAAGCGATTGAGAGGCAGCGACGCCCCCGCAAGGCTAGCAACTTGGTGCTATTACGTGGACTTGTAATTCAGTTATTGACACACACGTTGCACATCAGTCGCAACAAACTTCTAGTGTGATTTGTATATCCATGTCAGATTTTATGTTTGGTCTGCAATATCATCATGTAAGAATTAGATTGACGAAGGCATTTTTGATCATAAAAATATACCATAAGAATACGAGTATGTTTTATTCAGTTTCAAAATTAAAATAGTGACTGCGCAGCGATCTTAGATAGCACTTCTACTGCAACTTCAAATTTCAATTTGTTACTATATGAATGAAGTTCACGAGTTTCCAAATAAAATTGGAGCTTATTCAATCGACCAATTTGCTCCCAAAAACATCAAAGATGAAGTGAAAATGCTATAATACGGCTGAAGACTAATTGCACTTAATAGGTGGCAGAAAAGCGATCTTTTGACTGACTAAATGTAATTTCGAAAAATCAATAATAAACTTTGGTACTCGTCTAATTACTGATCTCGATTATTTTGCAGCCTTAACCTTTTTACCAAATTCTAACCGATTTACAACAAAAATACTACACTATTGTAGTGTATTGATCTTTTCTAGTTTCCCACTGTGGATCAACGGTCATTTTCACGATCGTTGACATAAAAGCACGCTGTGTATTGATATTTAAACTAGCTATCCTAAAAGATTCACCAGCTATTTTGACGATCATTCATCATAACATAGCATAACATTTTTCATTCATTCATTTTCTGTCGTGCAAAATCGTCGCTTCACAGTATTGTTAAGAAAGCGACTGCCTTTTCTAGACCTGAAACGGGTATTAAGCTGTTTAATTCTCTCTCTTCAGTCAGTTTGTATGGTACATTTATAAGCCTGAATTTCTGTTCAGTAGTATTTAACATAACTAATAAACATTCATGACATAAAGTACGCTCTAATTAAGACTCGAGCCATAAGATTCATATTAGATTTCATTGTGTGCGCTTGGCAACTAAACGTCTAGCCCTCATTTGTGTCGCGTACATTTCAACAGTAATTTATGTGTCATTAGCAAAGAAGACTAAATAATGCGGTTGATGTACAACGCGTATCTCAAGAACTTTAGATTCAAGTGAACCATGATTTTTGGGCCTAGAAGGCCATTCCTTTTTAGAATAAATTATTCATGATTTATTGAATAAACAAAACTGTAGCGAGTAATAAGTGATCTGTGCAGCATATAAAGGGAAGAATCTGACAACAAGGATTCATTACTTTACTTTCTGAGCAAGGTTGCGAAAAACGCAGCTACGTAGGTCCGAAGGTAAATGGAATCAATTAACTTAAATTGCCAAATATGCCAATAGTCAAGTTGTGCGTTTTACACGCCGACAAAACACACCTTTTGAGAATGCCATCCAATACGTGAGCTGGGACCATCTCGCTGACGTTTTTTTCAGTTACATTTTTTCCAATAAATTTCCTTGATAAACACATCGTGCGTTATTCTTGGTCGACAACTATGAAAACAAAACATTTTCACAACATGGCGATCTTGCAACACACTGAATCTTCTTCAGACCCCGGAAGGAAGAATTCTCTAACAAATAACGGCTCTTATTGAAGAAATGTAAACGTACCAGTCTCAATCGGGAAGCACCCAAATATAATGCTACCCCCTTAAAGGAACTGAAGCATGTTGGAACGCAACGGATAACAATTGACGAATATAGAGAGCGCACCAAAAAAATTATTGAACGACCCATCAATCACCGCAACAGAGTAAAAAGTGAAGAGGTGGAAAAAAGGTACACATGCGAAAACAAAAAGCTGAGTTGTTCCAGATCTTAAAGATCTCAATGACGATCAAAAGCAGAGACTCCAGCAAAAAGTAAAAATAATCGCAACGGAACTTCACCTGCTAAAGACAGCCAAACTGGAAGCCAGAGACAACAATCAAGAGAAGCCAAATGGGAAACTGAGCTCAACGAACGTCAGTGTATTCGCTGAATACAGACCATTTATAATACAGTAATCCCTTGACTTACGCCTCTCTTTTTAAACGTTTTTTTCGACTTACCTCTTTCATTACTTTGAGACCAAACACTTGAAATTACGTCGTCCGTTCTTGACTTGCGTCGCCGTTTTATAGAACAGATGTTTGTTCATATGAAAAATAAAATTATATGCATTTATCGCGTAATGTTGATTCTACCCTCGAATAACGTCGTTTTCGATTTACGTCGCAAATTTTTGGAACCTAACTCCGACGTAAGTCAAGGGGCTACTGTAGACATAATAAGAAATGTGTTGAAAACGTCTCTAAAAATTGGGTTTATAATTGGAATTCCTTGAGCAGATAAGTATTCTAAATCTCATAACACAAGTTAAAAAACATTTAGAAAACGCGAAAGAATCCGTAAACAGCGGATATAAACAAAGCACTATTAAACCCAAATTAGAGAAATTGGAAAACGCAGGAGTAACAAGAAGAAAACTACATTCTATAACTTACCGCAAAATAAAACATCCGCTGTACAATTTTTTTCAACGTTGAGAGATGGAAATCAGCTCCTGCCTCTCGGCATGCCGGATTTCTACCGACTAAAACCACCTCCGTTATCTTCAATCACTCTCTCCATCTCCAATTAGTAATTCTCCGTATTTAAAATTTTAGGACAGTATTTCCCAGACGATAAGAATCGGTATAAGGGATAGTACCAAATCTGTAGGTTTTAGTGTCCTTTTAGTTGGATTAATAGTTCAGACTATATGTTTATGAATTATTTCCTGTTGATTACATGTTTGGTTTTGAGTTTAGTGGAGCTGATTTTACTTGTAACTTACTTCGAAAGTTGATCCTGAAGGAGATATTTTTTTAGTGTCGTTTTAAAGGAAGTTAGGTTCGCTATGTTTTTAATTTTGTCCGGTAGTGTATTGTAAAAGTTAGCTGCTTTGTTGAAGGGGTCTTCTTTTATCCAATCAGTTCTGACAATTGCTATAGCTATATTATTCATGTTTCTTATTCTGTAAGTGTTTTTTCCCCTCAATTCTATCTAATTTCACAGTGGTGTACTCATTACGGTGTAAATTCTTATGTATGAATTTAGCTGTTTCCATGGAAATCATGCCTTGCAAATTCAATTCTTGGGCTGTTTTGCAAACTTCGCTCGTTGGAGTTGACATAGGTAGATTGTAAATGGTCTTATATGCCTTGGTTATTACTCTGGAGATGGTCATGAGGTTACCTTTAGAGGTTTGGCTCCAATTCATGATGCCGTAGGAAATTTTGGAAAGGAGATGCGCATACATAATTTGGATTTTTTTTATTTGGAAAGAAGTAGAAGCGACGTAGAAGACCAATGAAGGCAGCCAGTTTTTCCCTTAGATCATTTATATGTGGAGTCCATGTTAGTTTCTCGTCTATTAGAAGTCCTAGATATTTTATTTGTTCTACTCTCTGGAAGCTTGTGTCATTGATTTTTACGTTTTGCCCGCCTGGAATCCGTACTGGTTTCTATCCAAGATTTTGTTTTGCAATAAGAATTCTTTGATTCGAGAATCTATAATTTTTTCGAGGATTTTGCTTAAGGAATTCAAGAGTGAGGAAAAATCTGTAATTGTTCGGGTCAGTTTCATCGTCCCCTTCATAAATCGGTATAACTGCAGAGATTTTTAAGTATTCCGGGAATCTTCCCTGCCTAATACATTTATTTATTAATTTCACGAGAGTATCAGCAATATTTATTTTGATTAATTTGAGGTCATCAACGGAGATACCATCAGGACCTGATGCAGTATGGTCTCGTAGAGAATTAATAGTTTCAATTATTTCTCGCAATTAAGCATCCGACGCGAGTGGACGTGTTCTGCAGAGCTCGGGTAGAACGCTGAAGTGCGATCAAGTGACAAAGGGTTTTTACAAAGTGATCAAGTTGTGCAAAACTAGTAAGTGCCGTATGATTTCTATCGATACGGTTAAAAAAGTGACAATAAAAGAATAAACAGTGCAATAACCAGTGCAGAACTAATAAGCGCCGTATGATTCCAATCGATACGGTTAAGAAAAGTGACAATAAAAGAATCAACGGTACAATAGAAAACAGTGCAACAACAAATGCAAGTAAAATAATGGGCCCCCCGCAAGAGGAAGACGAGAGGGAGGACATGGGCACTGACCAGCAGAACCATGAAAATGCAGACCCAAGCGCCAAACCATCCACACCGGCAGGGATCCAACGATACTTCCAAATAGTTTCGCGCAAACGTAAACGAGCCGAATTAAACGCCGGAGAAGCACATTCTAGCAACACTTTGCAAGGTAAAAAAACATTAACCTCGGGTGTCCCAGATACTGCAGGTATTGCAAACAATAGCAATCGATATGCTGCACTAAGCGACGAAGCCGATGCAGCCCCTAAACCACCGCCAATTTACGTGCGCGTGGAAAATAATGCAGAATTAATACATAGTGTGAAATCGCTGATTAACAAAGATCTATTCTACGTTGTCGATTTAAAAAGAGGGCAACTGAAAGAAACGAAGATTCAAGTCCAACGAGAAGTGGATTACTGCAGAATAGCAGACTGGCTAAACAAAAAAGGAATGCAATCTTATACGTACCAACTAAAGAGCGAGAAAGGCCTCAGGGTTGTTATCAAAGGCATAGATTACAACGTCCCAGTTGAAGAGATCAAGCAAGACCTTGAAGAGCTCGGCAATAAAACAAAATACGTACATAATATTCTAAATAGGTATAAGCAGCCACAACCCATGTTCAGAGTCGAACTATTGCCTGAAAGCAGTAAGTCCGCCAAAGGAAGAACCCACCCCATCTACGAGGTACGATATATATTGAATAGAAAAGTGACCATAGAAGAACCGTACAAGCGCAAAGCTCCAGTCCAGTGCAAAAACTGTCAGGAATATGGCCACACGGGAGCATACTGCAAGCTCAAAAACGTATGCGTCGCTTGTGGTAAAGACCACCAAACCTCCAATTGCCCGGAGATGAAAACCGACGCCTCCAGCAAAAAATGTAGTAACTGTAACGGAAATCACACAGCAAAATACAAAGGCTGTTCGGTATACATCGCCATCCAGAACAACCAAAAACAGCAACAATCACACAACAAAAATGTAGCCAACTCTTACAGTTACAACCCCAGAACAATTAACACAGCACATACTGCCCCAATACAGCACCAAATACCACCCAGAGATGGATTCACATATGCAAATGTCCTGAAACACAACGAACAGCCAGCAGCAAATAGCCAAAGCGAAAGTATAATGCAAATACTAGTAACTTTAACTAACAACATCAACCAGTTAACACACACCATGCAACAAATGCAAAGCATGATGAACAGGCAAACAGAAATCCTAAGCGAGCTCATCAAATGAAGGGAATCAAACTAGCCCATTGGAATGCGAACGGGCTAACCACCCATAAATTAGAACTAGAAAAATTCTTGACCCTAAATCGCATTGACGTTATATTAATCTCAGAAACCCACCTAACCAACAAAAACAACTTTAAAATATATGGCTACACACTCTACAAAAATGATCACCCCAACAACAAGGCCCATAGGGGTACAGCCATACTCATCAGGAATAGAATAAAACACCATCCTATACACAGTAACCAAGCAGAGGAGATCCAATATACAGCCATCAAGCTTATGGAGCTAGGAGGTACTATAAATATCGCTGCTGTATACTGCCCACCGAAATACATCATTAAAAAAGAACAATTCAACAAATTCATCAAACTCATGGGGAACAGATTCCTGGTCGCAGGAGATTTTAATGCAAAATCACCACTTTGGGGGGCAAGAACCAAGTCTCCAAGGGGTAGACAACTGGAAAAAACTATATATGAAAACAATTTAAATTGCATCACTGGCAAAAAGCCAACCCACTGGCCAGCGGACAGACGCAAAAGGCCAGACATAATAGATTTCGGACTTTCCAAGGGTTTAAACCCCTACCTCTTTAACGCCACAACCACTGACGACCTCTCATCCGATCATTCTCCAACCATCATAGATCTCAACAGCACACTCATATTCACCGAAAAAAAGGATAAATTAACAAACAACAAAACAAACTGGCCAAAATTCCAGCAGCTATTCAAACATAACTACTGCCCACACGCAAAACTGAAATCTGAGGAGGACATAGAAAACGCCCTTGACTATCTCAACGACACCATCAGGGATTGCGCCCAACACGCCACACCTGACCGCCAAGTAATAGAAAGAATGTCCGAGCTTCACAGCCCAACCATATTGGAACTACTTAAAACTAAAAGGAAAGCAAAAAGGCACTGGCTCGCAACAAAATCACCGCAAGCTAAAATAGAGCTAAAGAGAGCCATCAAAAAGCTTAGAAACCAACTAGAATCAGAAAAGAACCAGAAAATAGATGAGTATACAGCAGGCCTGTACCACTACCCCGACTCAGGGTACTCCATTTGGAAAGCAACAAAAGGCATTAAAAAACCTATACAACAGAACATGCCTATACTCGGGAGAGATAACAAATGGATCAACGAAGACCAAGTTAAAGCAGAGGCTTTCGCGAAACACCTCGAAATGGTCTTCAAACCCAACACGACGAACATCGAAAGACAACCAAAAATCCAAAGGAGAAAACCAATCAGCTTTACCCTTGACAAAGTGACACAAAAAATACAAGATCTAAATCCGCAAAAGGCTCCAGGCCACGACAACATCACCGGCCAGATGATAAAAGCTCTTCCCATGAATGGTAAAATTGGAATCTTATTTATATTCAATGCCATTCTTCGAATTGATTATTTCCCAGAAAAATGGAAGTTAGCAAAAATTTTCTTTATACCTAAGCCCGGCAAAGATGTGTTCAGGGTGGAATCATATAGACCCATAAGTCTACTCCCAATCCTCTCCAAACTTTTCGAAAAACTCTTCCTGGACAAGCTTCAAAACATCTTAGACAGAAACAATATCATTCCTATCCATCAATTTGGATTTAGAAGCCGACATAGTACAATAGAGCAGGTTCACAAAATCTTCACGAAAATCAAAGAGGCAATGGAAAACAACGAATACTGTATTGGGCTTTTTTTGGACGTAGCTCAGGCGTTCGATAAAGTTAACCACGATGGCTTGCTAATAAAAATCAAAAAATTACTTCCCACCAAATTCTACAACATCATACATAGCTATCTTTCAAACAGGAAATTTCGGGTTACTGTCAATAACTGCTCTAGCAAAACGTACGAGATCAATGCAGGAGTTCCGCAAGGAAGCGTGTTGGGTCCCGTGTTATATTTACTGTACACGGCGGATTTACCAACGGATAAGAAGATCACAACTACAACTTTCGCTGACGACACAGCTATAATCTTCACGCACAAGAACCCTAATACAGCAGCCCGTGTCATCCAAGAACATGTGTACAAAATCACCGACTGGACGAGCAAGTGGGGCATCAAATTAAACGAAGAGAAAACCGAACAAATAACCTTCACTCTAAAAAGGAGAACCTGCAGGCCAATAGAAATCAACAACAAACGAGTGAAACTGGTTAACGAAGTAAAATACCTGGGCATTCATCTAGACAGAAGACTAACGTGGAAAACACATATAAACAAAAAAAAGGATCAAATTAATCTCACTTTTAGAAAAATGTATTGGCTACTTAATAAGAAAGCAAAGCTGAGCTTAGACACAAAACTAGCAGTTTACAGAAGTATCATAAAGCCAATATGGACCTATGGAATCCAATTGTGGGGGGCAGCAAAAAAATCTAGGATAGAAATAATACAACGGGCACAATCGAAAATAATCAGGGGAATGACCGGCGCACCGAGATACGTCAACAATAAAATATTGCTTAGAGACACAAAAACCAAAGAGGTCAAAGAAGAAATAGCCAACTACTGCAGAAAATACCTGACTAAGCTGAAAGAACATCCAAACCAATCAGCCAGAAGCATCTTTGTAACCAAAAAATTTGCAAGGAGCAGGAAAAATGACCCACTAAACTGTGCAAGCTAAGGTGTAGAAAACCATATTCAAATAACTTCGGTCAACCATAGGAAGCACCAACTCAACCCTCCACCTGGGCCACCATCCATGTATTTCTTTGTGGGGAGTTCATCAACATAAGCCGATCTTAATACAGCATTCAAAGCAACAAGCTGCTTAGGGAAGGACCCTAACAGCGTCTAATATTAGGTTAAGATTTGCAAAGTAGCATGTTAGAGCTAACACTAGCTGATTCATGTATACAATCATAAGATCTTGTAACAAAAAAAAAATATTTCTTTTTTATTGGTTGTTCTTAAATGAAAAGATGAGATTGGGGATGTTTTACGGGACGATGATGTCCGTATCGTAGGACATCATCGTCCCGAAACACATCCCCAATTTCGTTAAAATATTCGATTTAACCTTCGAATTTAGTCAATTACAGTGCCTAACGAAGAAAAAGAAAAACCAAGTACTGAATAATTTTCGCAATGGTTTGAGCGAACAATATCGTAACAACATTTTTTCAGCAAGACTTAAAGATATCACAGAGGCAACTAACCTAACAATCGAATTAGAAAAACGTAACATGAACAATCAAAAAATATAATGTAAGTTTACAACAGAACTCATAGAAAATATCATAACAATATAGATAGTAAATATAGAAATAACTATCGTAATAGTAGCGATTATGGTTATTATAATAACAATTTTAGTAGAGTTCGATACAGTAAAGATCACAGAAGAGATAATTTTAACAACAACTTTCTTAATAACTACCACGGTAGTACTAGGAACTACGGCAACAGAAATAATTTTCCTAACAACAACAATAAACGTAACGATTACACCAATCTTACTCGACACATTAATGTATTACACAACCAGGGAAACTCTCAAGGTATTGTGAAGAGTAAACGGGAAAAATAAACATCCTTACCGGATATAAAGTATACAACATATCTAAAAATTGTGAAAATTATATTAAACTTTATTATAACAGTGTAAGAACAAATGTAAAAATAACAATACTATACCGGCTAATATAAACAATAATGATAGATGGAAGCTTATTGGCATCATCACAAGCGCGTCAATCAGCTCACTTGGAACAGCTAAGCAAAAATTGTAAATTGGGGAAAACTATGATACGAATTTATTCCGTGTGGTTGACGAAAATTTTCCGATACAAACAGATGGAATAATAGGCAGGGATATGCTTGCAAAATTCATATGCAAAATTGATTTCGAAACCTACACAATAACTTTTAACATCAAGTATGACGAGATTATATTACCGCATAATACTAAACCATTATATATTGTTCATTTGAACATATCCGCAAGATCAGAATCTATCATACGCATACATCTAATACGAGGAGAAGACAGCTTCATCTTCAGTAAAGAGATACAAAAGGAAGTCTCCATAGAGAATTCTATAATACCTGCAAAGGGAATATGTCATGTCAAAGTCTGAATACCAATGGTGACCCATAAAAATCAAAATTTCTCTCCACTAATCACTTCGTTTGTCCTATGTACGTTTAAAGTAAATATCCACACGCTAACCTTATCCAGCAAAGATGAAATATTCAAAGGATTAGATAGAAATGAATTTAAAACTATAATGAGCAAATTGCAACTAAACAATCGCGTGGAATTAAACATTATCATAGATGAATTCCCGAAACACATTAAAGATACTGCAGCACAACAAGAACTTATCGACGAATATCATGTCCTCGGAGGACATCTTGGAATCCGAAAGACTACATTAAAACTCAAACAATGATACTGGTGGAAAAATCTGAGTAAAATGATAAGAAGCTAAGCCAATATGGCATTCATTTTCAAAAGCAAGAACATTTATAAAAATTGTAAAATGAAAAAGAACTACAAATCAAAACAAAAACAACCCAGTAGTTTTCAAAGGAAATGATTTGGTATTACTTAGAAGTAAAAATAGGAAAAATGGACCATATACAGTTGTAAGTACGAATAATGTCAATACCACAATAAATATAAAAGGTAACCAAAAAACTGTACATAATAATAGACCACAGCTTTTCAAAACATAAAACATTCAATCGAACAAAATACTATATTATGAAAACACAATCTTACATTGATATATATAGATTACACAGATTAACACTATCATTGTATAAAGTTAACACAGTGAGTAATCATAAACATTGCATAAAGTCTACTATTAGACTTAATTTTAGGCATACATATTCATTGTAAGCATTAAAAGCAAGGAAGTCATGGTCACAACCACTAAGCTATAAACAATAAAACATGTTGTTTAGAGCTTTACTACTTCAAATCGTCGGGATCTCTCTCAATGTGAAGGTTTCCTCAACATTTTGTGAACTTCAAATCACCCATGTTCTGACCAGACCGAAATAACAGTCGAAATTGGACGTGGAATCATCACCGATGATGACAGTCCTGTTTTGGACAGTTCAGCTAAATCACCACGTCGCACCATCTTTGAAATTTTTGGTGGCCTTTCTCTTCGTTTCTTATACCATAATAAGCTTAGATAACACAAACTGAAGATTCATTTCAACAACGTTCAGATCGTAATTATCAAAAAGGCAACAAGTACGATAAACTGGTTGTTAAACCTTTCAAATTTAGTTAAAGATGGATGAAAAAGAAACGAAAAATCAGCTTGTCCTCTTTTTTTGGATACTTGGGTATAGGATTATGATTCCTGCTACCAAAAAATTAAAACGCTGAAATATAAGACGCCCTAGTTCTTCATCTACACAAACAGCACGCTGTAAATGCCGATGGTTGCCACGTTTTTCGAGGGATGTATCATCTCGGTGAACTCGAGAGCATCAGACGTCAGATCCTCGAAAGTGGCAACCGAATATACCGCGGCCGTTGCACTTATACGCACATGCTTTTCGTGCCTGACTTTATATCTCTGAATTCCATCAACATGGAGCTGGGGCACAGCACTCGCCGAATGAAAGACTTCTTTCACCTTCCCTTTCACGAATCTTCGCCTCGATTTCCCTTCTAGACAGGTTAAAATAATAAGTTCCTCTGAACTTGGTTTGAATTACTTTTGAAAAATAGTCACTTGAAGAAAAACCTAGGAGCGAACTGTCTCACTTTCGACTACATCGGCTGTTCGATCACCAATCCCTTACACCGCAATCGGCCAATCTCAATTTCGTGCGTTTTCCCACATGTCCGATAATAATAATTTTCATAAAAATAATTTATATGATTACGGTTCACTTTGTTGGAAGAGAGCTGAGCAGATATCTTCGCCAGGAATTTTGGAGAGCTTGAAGCTTTTACTACCCATGGATATATGAAGAGTAAATTTGCTAGAGCTCTGGAGGCGTAAATCGGAGGACTGAATATGTTTTTTTCTTGGCAGTCTTCATATTGTTCACTTTGTGGTAACTTGGAATGTGAGTTTCTAGGAGAATATCTTCGTGGATGCTCAAAAAATTCACTTGATCATCGAGTGATTTATTTACTACTTAATATCAGGGTTTATTTTAGTGAGAATTACGCGTGAATATAAGATGAGATAGCGTTCATTTATACGAGTCGTAACCTGTTTAGTACCTTGCATAAATTGTCGTTGTCATGTTAAAAACTACATGCGAAAACTTTTATGTCATCGCAAAAAGAAAAGCTTCATGACTCAAGTCACTGGATGTTATTTAACATTCTCTGAAAACAATTTGATGAAACGCTTAAACCAAATAGTAACCTTTTCAAATTTGAATGTCCATCGCTGGTAGAATATGCACTAAGTGGTCTAGATTCCTTTTGAAGTTCAATTTGATAAAAGAAACTAGTCGTGTCCAAAGTAGAAAAATACTTTGCTCTATCTAGTTTGTCTGAAACGCCCTTGTAGATGGGAACTTATCGTTGAGAATCTTGTCATTGCAGACCGTGTGATCGAGAAGTGGGAGCGATAAATATCTCAAGTGATTGAGTTTTTACAGATTTTGTTTTGGATGACCGAATTTGTATCAACTTTTATATTGGGTTGGTTTAGGGGTATGTATTGGTTTATCTTAACGTATAAAAAACCTAGCTTTATTTCCTGCGACTGCTTTTAATCGTTGAAGCTAAAGATATGAAGGGTATGTTTATCACCTCCTCGTATACGAATTTTGTTATTATTGACACTTTGTTACATTTGCTTCTTTCAGGCCTTCTGTTATTGAGTCGTTATCCAAATTGATTAGTGCGTGTATAACTTTAACTGTATTAAGATTTTGGCAGGAAGATGCTTCTACGTTGCTTTTATATGCTTTTTAGGATCAGGAAATGCAAGAGTTTTATTGCAACAAAAATCTGCAAAACTTCGTAAACATTTGCGAATCAACCCGTTTTTATTAGAATTCCGGTCCTTAGATTCTGACGGAATTCTATTGTTTGGTAACTTCATCTGGTTGCCTGTCACAGATTTCTAAAACTGTGTATGGCTTCACAAAATAACCGTTGTACAACTGTTCCTGGTTTTCATAACCATTGCACCGTTAAAAGTGCTGTTGACTCAAGCGATTACAAGGGTCGCTATTTATATTCCTGGTCTATGGCAATTTTAGTGTTAACCAATGCAACCATTGTCGTATTCGTAAGTTTGACATTTTTTTGCATATACCTACTCAGAACTTTTTGACGTACAAACGCTATTTTTTTAACAGTAACTTGAAAAATTCATCTCGGTCGAAAAATGAAATTGAATCGTGAACATTTTCGTGGGATGATTTTCTAAGATTTTCGACGTTGAATATCAAGACAAGAGTGCATCGATCAACTTAAATCGACTTTTGGTAATGAAGCACCATCCTTAAGCATTGTAAAAAACTGATATAACGAATTCAATCGTGGTTGCCGTTCGCTCATCGACGAGTTTAGTGTAGATCGTTCAAAATTAGTGATTTTACCAGAAAACATCGATGCAGTCATAAATCTGATAATGGAAGATCGTCATGTGACATGCCGTGAGATTGAGATATCCCTGGGCATTAGTTCCATCAGCGTACATAAGATATTACATGAACATTTGGCCGTGAAAAAAATTTGTTCACGTTGGATCCCGCATCAATCGCTCAAAAAAATGCTCGTGTCGATTGGTGTAAAAAAATGCTTAAAAAATTCAATCGCGGTGCTTCAAAAGACATTTATAAGATCGTGACAGGTGACGAATCATGGATATATGCGTATAAGCCCGAAACAAAACAGCAGTCGTCTGTGTGGGTCTTTCAAGACGAGCCAAACCCGACAAAAGTTGTTCGTGCAAGAAGCACTGTGAAGCAAATGGTCGCCTGTTTTTTTGGACTAACTGGTCATGTAGCAACAATTCCACTAGAGCAGCGTAGAATGGTGAATTCTGAATGGTACACAACCATTTGTTTGGCCGAAGTGTTTGGTGAAATGAGAAAAAAACGACGTCGAATCATTTTTCACCACGAAAATGCGAGCTCTCACACATCTTGTCAAACAACTGCCTTTTTGAAAGGTAAAAACATCGAATTAATGGGACATCCACCGTAAAGTCCTGATTTAGCACCCAACGACTTTTTTAGTTTTCTTATATCAAAAACAAATTCCCCCCGAAATGGCAACTACATGCTTTCTATCCTCTGAAAAGGAACTGCGGAGCATCATTGAATGGGGTAACGTAAAAAATCTTCCGGACACGACAATCTCGCAAATTTTGTAAATAAACGATGCGCTAAAACGATCGCGGAACCGCTAGCAATCATTTGCAATAACTCCATTAACAATGGATACTTTCCCAAATCTTGGAAGATTGCGAATACACCGAAAGGAAAATTCAATGGACGATTCGAGGACCTCAGACCTATTTCGTTATTACCCACCTTGGGAAAAATACTGAAGAAGATAGTACTCAGGAGTTTCACGTCCCTATCTCGCTGCTTGACTTCCAACCACGACATTCTACTGTGCACGCGATTCTTAATCTGCAAGACCACTTAAACAAAAATCTCAGACGCAAACAATGCACTGTGGCGTGTACATTTGACCTCAGAAAAGCGTTTGATTCCGTCTGGAACAAGGGTCTCACATACAAACTTCTGCAAACGGGTTGTTGTGTTTATTTAAAAAATAGTGTTGATGTCAATATGTCGGCAAGTAGTTTATAAGGTAAAACGGTTCGAATTTGATACAAATGTATTAAAGTGGTGAAATTGAAAATTGCTTTATTACATCGAAAAGATATTTTTTGTAACATAAAAAAACCCAATTCAAGCTTCCTCAAAATGCTACTTGTTGTTGAGTATGATTTCATTTAACTTATTTTTTAAAGATCCATAGTGATGATAAAAGTTACTTTTTAAATTATTGTGTGACTTTTTTTTTTAAAAATATAATAAAAAATTGCGTTTTAACTGCTGGGTTTTTATTTACTTTTACATCTGATCAATATAAAAATAATCAGCTTTCTCTCAATTTATTTGAAATATCGATTTATTGATTGATTGATTAAAATCACAGTGTTCCGAAAAATGTCATCAAAATAGAGAATAACAATCATCGATAATATAAATTGGAACGGAAAAATTGGCAAAATGCGTTAGCTGTGTCAAGAAGAATATTATTCAGTTATTAATTAGTGTATATTTCCCAGCAACATTGCTCTGTCCTACAATCAAATCATCTAATTAACAATGAATAGGGTTTGATTTTATGAATGAATAAGAACTTAGTATTATATGCTTCTGCATGTTATGTAATAATTAGGGAATTTTTTTTTAAAAATTAAAATTATATTAATATTATTATATAAAATATCAGTTGCCCAGTTTTTACAGCTGGATTGTCAATAACTAGATGCACGCATCTCAAAAGACCAAAAAAATAAGTTACTCAGTTTTTCCATAGAGGCGACGATATACACTCTGCAAAAATCGCGGTGAAAACCAAACGTCAATGCTTATGAAGAGTAACTAGGTAAAAAAAAACTATGCTTATCAGCTTATAGTTTAAATGTGGTCATATTACATACTACTTTTTAATAAAACAAATACCTTTTTTGCAACTGCACTCGCTTTCGATCGACGTTCCGTCCCTTCAACTGCCACCAGCAAACTGATGTTGATTAACGGTGGGACATACCGTTGTACAGTTTGTGGTGCATTCTCAACTGTTGTCAAAACTTAAACAAAATACAACACACATTAAAAATAGTTTTCTGGCGAATAAAAAAAAATATTAGTATGTTTTAAATTATTATTTGGATTTATTTTACGTACTAAATTATTATAATTAGTTTGCAGCGCCTGGTAGTAATGGTGTTAACAGGATCAACGTCTATTTTTTTGCGAAGTGGAAGTAGCCACCCGACCTGAATGTTGATGAGTACCCGGCAATGATAAGGAATTACTCCAAATTGACTTTTGGTGTTCAAATTTTAAACCAAATTTAAATTGAGAACTCACTACTTTGTTTATGTGTCATGAGTACCATCGGTGCCTTAAGCGGTACTCATTGCACATAAACAAAATATTGGTGACACACGTTGAAAACAAATGTTGAATACATGGTGGCAGCCAATCTGTTAATAATATAATTTAACGTAGATTGACATGTCTTACGTTGAAATGAAGTTGGTTATTATTGTACGCGTCACAATAAAATATTTAATGAACAGAAAGTTATGATATTATAATGAAAGATGAAATTTGATCTTTTCCAGTTTTGTTCCCGCGCCATACATGCATGGACACCAGGAACAATACCATAAATTTAATACATATATTTCGGGATTATTTACACTATCACATTAAGGTAAATGTAGAACATGAACTCCAAATTGTTAAATGGCAATTCAATATTTTAAGTGCTCAAAGGCGTACATTCATTCAAGGATGCGAACAAAAACTTCGGATTTCTTAAAGGTGCTCAATCGAGCAAGACCGGAGACAAAAAATGTAGACAAGAAAACAATAACGTAAGTTGGAGTAATATTTGGTGTAATATATATAAATATGTGTGTATGTATGTATGTATGTATGTATGTATATCTGCTGCGGACATATAATTAGAAACACTTATTTAGAAAAAACCCACTTTGCCAATGAATCCTTCGATATAACTCATTCGGCGTTTGTTTTTTCCTGATTCAATGACAATTGAGGGACCCTGATGCTACCTCTATTAGGCCGACAGGACAACAAATTCTTAGAAAACCGAAGACTTGGAACGGACCGTAATTAGAAACACTGTATGTTAGTATAAATAGGATGGCATGCAAATTCGTTAGTTCAGTTCGGTTTGATAAAAACCTGTTGCAGTTTAAACGTGAGTTTCAAAGTTTTAAAAATCGTTTTTAATTTCAATAACTGCAATTAGAAAGGTTTTACACGAACGAAGTCGCTACGAAAATGCAAGGCAACGAGACTCTCGTCTCGTTGGCCTCATTGGACGTGAAGACCTGGGACGAGGCAACGAACCCGTCGGTCGTGTGGACGAATTGGGTTCGGCCTCTACTTGGCTAGACGGCGATGGCTGCTGGCAGACCAGCTCTGTTCGGCGCGTAATGTTGTGGGTGCGGTTGCCTTGACCAAGTCCCGAATCTCATTTCCGAGAGATTCAGCCATTTAAATTGCCCGATTTACATGTGCGACAAGAATAGTCCTAAGAACTTCAAATTAAACAACAAAACTTTCTGAGGCTCGACCTCCTACTTTACTTTAAGATTAATCTCGCGCGCGCATCGAAAAAACAACCGCGAATGGAACGCCAACCCGAGAGATAAATTACTAACTACGTTACCAGCGAAAGACCTGAAGAAAACCGACGGAAAACGAGTGAAAGAGAAACCGCGCGAGCAAACTAACTCTCGGCCGGCTGAGTCACTGCTAGAGAGAAGGAGACGTCACCGGAGGCGCGCCGGACATCGATGTTATTGTCCGGGCCCTCCCTGCCTAAGCTTAGCGCTTGCCAGGTGGGTATGTGTAGCGCGCTAAGCCCCTATTATACTTACCTCTGCCGAGTTCCTAGTAGACATGGGTAACGCAGTACTGCATCACGCTTTTTGCGCTGATACACTGGCTTTGAGACCAATGCGCTGATACCAAACATAAGTCTCAGTCGCGCAGTTTATCATCACGCTAGCGCAGCAGTTGAAGAGCAAAGTGAATTCGATGTGTTGGCTTCGGTATTGACGTTTGTGTTGCATTGTATATGTTTTGCAAGCACCATTGCATATGTTTTGCAAGCACCCAACCACGCCAAATATTCTGGAAAAATGCTTTTACGTACATGCGTGTCCAATTGGGTAGAAATATGGTAAATTGGTTTGGAGTGATATTTTTCGCAAATTTGATTTACAATAATTATCCCGTTTTATTCGTTAATTTTTTAGAGTTGAAATATTGTGGACCATGTTGTTTATATCATAAATAAAAAAGGTTTGGTCAATGTAATCTTTATTATTGCTTTTAAAAATAAATTTTATGCTTTTGCTTTATTAATGAAAATAATTACTCGGTTTTTTCATAGTTACATCGTATTCATGACTATTAGCGAAACATATAAATAAATCAAACAACTTCTTGAAAACTAGACAACGAAATATTTTTTGGTTGCAACTAAACCAAAAACCAGCACAAACATATTTAATCAGTATTATTTAAATTGTAATTCAAAAAAACAACTTGTGAAATTTTGTCAGTTTTAAGCCGCTCGCGTTTTTCAGAAGCTATCTGCCCTGCTTTGGAAAAAATTCGCTCGCATAGGACAGACGTAGCCATTATGCACAATTTGCTTTTCATGTAATTGATAAAGCCTTGGGTAAATATGCGTTCTTTGATTCCACCCCAGTAATGAATCCTGTGATTCCGGTGAATTCGCATACTCTTTAACATCCGAATCAAAATCTCATAGCATATCTAACCGATCATTTGATTTGGTGGGAAGCAGTGACTGACTTCCTTCCTGGCTATTGTTTGGCACGTTTGCAATGTTCACATTTGAATGATTAACATGGGCCAATTCGGAATAAAGCTTATCGACAGCCATTTGGTAGTTATTTGTAGCAACAAAACCAATTTTTTTAAATCTCGGGTCGAGTATGGTGGAGTAGGCAATTAAATAACTTTGTTCTATATTATTCAATCTACGATCTAATTCACAGTAATTTCGAATTCAGGCTCTTTACCTCAGGCAAATATTCACTTCGAGTTTCAAATGAAGTTAAGCTTTTTTTTAATTTCTTATAATATTAAATGATTAACGAAGCGCTAATATATTTTTCAGTGCTTACAGCGTTTGTTATTGTTTCAAACATTTCCAACACCTGTATTGATTGCTCTGCTATTAGCCATTCATTATTAGTGAGGACAGGTATTGTTTCTTCTGCACTGGCGACTCTGGAAGAATTAGTGAGAGCTATAGTTGAAACTAATGCATTTTTGAGCACCAACGCTCGGCGTATCTTATCAAAGGTTACAATACCTCTAACTTTTCAGTAAAATATAGCTATCACACTATTGGAAATTTTTCTGCTACTCTCTAAAGAACACACTTCACTTGATTCACGAAAGAATAATAAATGCGACTTATGAAAACTCAAATACGAATGAAATGCCTAATACAAACAAAAAAACCATTCGCACTACATACAGTTGAACAATGAAGTAAACATACCCTCTTTTGACATTCCAAATTTGAATTGTGTATTTGTTCTTTATCTGAACAAACAACACTTTGAAATAAATTGAGTTTTACCTATTAATCTCTCTTATTTATTCTACCAAAAATAATGAATTCAACCTTGGCTTTCTGTAAACTCAGAAACCTTATTATTAATATTTTATTGTTCAACTGTATGTATCAGCCCCGATGCACCACCAAGAAAAAGAGCAGGACTCCTAAGTTCAAGGTGGAGTGTCTGAAAAACGAAACAGTAGCAGCAAATTATCAAGCGAAACTGACGAATTGCCTTGTCAATACACCGCCGGCAGGTACGGACACATCGCTTGAACAAATGTGGTCGCAGCTTAAAGAAGGCGTAACATCAATAGCGGAAGAAACCGTAGGAAGACAAACGACGTCGAAAAGAAACGATTGGTTCGACAAAGAATGTGAAGATGCTCTCAAAAGTAAAAAAGAAGCCTATTTACAATACATTGAAAGACCGACAAGAGCCAAGAAGCAAAAATATGACGAGCTAAGACGGTTAGCTAAAAAAATAGTCAGACGCAAGCGTAGAACCTATAACAACCAGACTATCCAAAGGATCAATGACGATATGTGCAGAAACGACACACGGGACGCCTATGCAGCATTGAAGCGACTTAGACAAGGCTACAAGCCGCAATCAAGCCTATGTAGAGACAAGCAGGGAAATATTTTAAGCGACCCAGACGACATCAATCACAGGTGGACTGAATATTTTTCTGAGCTACTAAATCCACCATCAGTAACTACATCCCTGCCAATAACGATTCCTGAAGATGCTGACCTATGCAGTCCATCTTCGTCAATACCATCTATTGAAGAGGTGCAAGCAGCCATACAACAGCAAAAACCAAATAAAGCACCCGGAATAGACAATTTACCAGCAGATCTCCTTCAAAAAGGTGGACCAATACTAACACACCGCCTCCACCAGATCATCTCCAAGGCATGGGTCGATGAAAAATTACCTGATGATTGGCGGACGGCCATCATATGTCCCATACATAAGAAAGGAGATAAGCTTAGATGTGACAACTACAGAGGCATTTCACTGCTGTGTACGTCCTACAAGATCCTGACCAAAATTATTAATAAAAGATTGACACAGTACACTTCCACAATAATTGGCGAATACCAAGGCGGTTTCAGATCCGGTATGTCGACGATAGATCAACTATTCTCAGTAAAACAGGTGCTGGAAAAGTGCTGGGAATACAATATTGACGTGCACCAGGTCTTCGTAGACTTCCAACAAGCATACGATAGTATAGATCGAAATATACTATATAAAATAATGCTTGATTTTGGGATACCTATCAAACTAATACGAATGACCAGACTAACGATGACCGACACACGATCTAAAGTCAGATGTCAAGGCGATCTGACTCAAAGCTTCGACACCAGCTCAGGTCTTAAACAGGGTGATGGCCTCGCCCCCATACTCTTCAATTTGGCCCTAGAGTATGTCATCAGGAAGATTACAGTAGACAAGGCGGGAACGCTACTCTTTAAGTCTACTCAAATAGTAGCGTACGCCGATGACATCAACGTCATAGCCCGATCTCTATCTCGTGCCAAAGAAGCGTTTACTGAGCTGGAGTCAGCGGCTAGGCAAGTCGGCCTAAGGGTCAATGTGAACAAGACCAAATATATGACACAGTCAAGGAAAAAGACGCCAAATAGACAAAACATGACGATAACTAACTACAGTGTGGAAAGCGTTAACTCTTTTATTTATCTTGGTGTCAACCTCGCCAAAGACGGGAATGAAAAGGACGAAATTGAACGGCGAATTGGTCTAGCCAATAAAATATATTTTTCAGTCCTCTCGGTGATTAAAAGTAACAAAGTGCACCGAAAAAATAAGCTGCGCGTCTATAAAACGATCATCCGTCCTGTATTGATTTACGGATGTGAAACATGGACTTTGACTCAAGCCTCAGAAAAAAGGATTGACGTCTTCGAACGCCGCATTTTGAGACGTATTCTGGGGCCCGTGAAGGACGGACCGGACTGGCGAATCCGGTACAACCATGAGTTGTACGCTCTTTATGACGAGCCACCGGTATCGATTCTGACGAAACTGCTACGACTTCAGTGGGCTGGCCATGTGGAGCGTATGGATGACAGGCGAATTCCCAAGCGCTCCATGAAAGGCCGACCAACAGGTAGCCGCCCACCAGGAAAACCACGCAAACGATGGGAGGATGCAGTTGACAACGACAGCGAATCCTTGCTGGGATTCGCTAATTGGAGGACGCGGTCGCTGGACCGAGACAGTTGGAGGCAGTGTCTTCGGGAGGCCAAGGCTCGATTTGGGCTGGTGCGCCATTGATGATGATGATGTATCAGCCCCGAGAAAAGTCAGTCCAAACGTTCTAACATATCTTCGTACCCAAGCCAAACTCAAGAATCTGATACCATTATGCATGTATCGAAGCGAAATTGTGGCTAGTGAGTCATTCAAGACATTTCATGGCGCTGTAGCGCAATAGCGCCACACACTGCGCTGGCGTTGGAGTCAAAGTATCAGCGCAGTAAAATTCAATGCGTTACACATGTCTAGTTCCTAGGTCCCCAAACGAAGAGGTAGAAAAATCGCTGGAACTCTCGTTACAGTACCTTAATTTTTTTAAATTCATTTTTTTTCGATAAAAAATGTGTATGTTAATATTTCTCATTCGCTTTTTTCTCTTTTTTCATCTTGTTTTTATACTACAATTTCAAAACGTTGAGCTAACCTAAAATACAAAAGAAAATCTTACTTTATGATCTATTGTAGTAAATATTAATTTTGTGGGTCCAAATAAATACTTTGCTGTTTAAATTTTAAAGTCTTGATTTCATCTTACGATCAGTTTCTCATACTGGTACAAAATACACAGATTATCAAACTCAAAATGCAAATAATAAAAGTATTTTCGCTAAATCTAGGAAATACATTATTTTGCTGCTGGTGGTGAATGGTTTCGATCTGGCATTGTGCGGGAAAAAAATTTGAACTCTATATAAAAATTTGGGAAACAAAGCACGATATTACATAACGATAGGAAAGTCTAAGGGTTGCACTCTAGTAAGACAAACGATTGAGAGAGCTAAGCTCGCCATATCGATAAATTGTCAGCCGCCTTGAGTGTTCCATAAAATGATTTACGGAGCATTGAAACACGTGGAAAGCCACAGGACTGTTCAAAATATTCCGCGGGCTAAAAGAGCCAGAAAGACGACTCATATTATGGATAGACAATAAAGATCAGCTGTCGAAATTCATCGCCAACTTTTCCTGAAAAGTAGCGACATTTCGGTAAGAACAGCCAGAAAACGTCTTGTGGAAACCAGACTACACGGCTGGATAGCCAGCAAGATGTCCCTGGTAACGGCAACTAATCGAAAGCAAAGAATAAATCTCGCACGAGAAAATTTAACCTGAAAAAATGAGTGGAGATTCATCCTTTAGAGCAAACAAAACAAAAATAAATCTCATTGACCCTGATGGTAGCAGATGTGTAAGACGATCAAGAAGTAAGGAATTCGATCCTCAGTACACTTCAACTGTTGTCAAGCATGGATGTGGTTTCACCAATGTTTTGGGATATTTCTTTTGGTTGCGTGTTGGACCAATACACCGTATAGAAGGAATATTAACCAAGGAAAAATACGTCGACGTCTTAAAAAACATCATGTTGCCATGGGCTTAGGAAAATCTTCCTATTATATGGAAGTTTCACCACGACAACGACCCCAAACATATGGAACGAATCACAAGGAAGTTTGTGGAGGACAACAGCGGCGCCGTTTTAGACTGGCCATCACCGAGACTGGACTTAAATCTTACTGACTGACTGATCATTTGTGGGGGGAAGGGACCATGAAACACAACATAGCAGTAAGATATTTCACAAACATGGATCAATTTTTCGAAGCGATGCAAGAATGGGCATCCATACATGGTTCGGAGAGTTGCAAGGCACTTATAACGACCATGCCGAATCACAGGGGAATGAGTTGTATCGAAGGATTGACTGACAAACTGGGTTTTTCTTATCAAGTTACACGTGTTGTTAATCATGTGTTCGCATATGCGTGTGTGTGCGAGAGAAAGAGAGAGAAAATAGTACAGCAATATTTTAATTAGCTGCTATAGCAGCATTCACTAAATAATTTCTTTTTTCTTTTAAAGGGGAAGGACGTTTATTCGAAAAGAGTAACTACGAAATAGAATATTTTTTCTTGGAAGGCCAAACTGTCGTAATTTCTTATAAATTTAAATTTTATTGGCATTAATAAATATATGAATATTGTTATAAACTCATATGTAAACAAAAATATAACGATATCAGTGGTTTTTGACTCGATTCATTTGCTTTCGTCATTTCCTCGTATTATTTTTTCTGTAATGATCCAATACTTATATGGGACGTGGACGTCTAGCGTAATTGCTCGCAATAAACTTTCAGTGGTCAAAAAAATCTAATTTTTGCAAAACTCTGAAGGTTTTCTTTGAACATTTACTCTTTTTAAGGCTTACAAATGATGCTTCTAACTTGTAAAATATGCAAGATAAATCTATGATTCGCGGGTTTTTTATAAATCTTATGATGGCCGACAACAGCTGGCTAATATTGTTAGCAGATTATTGTCTCTTTAATTTTTATTCGATCAACGTATGCAATATGAGGTAAAAAATGAAGTTTCTAAATTTCCAAACTTGAAAAAAATACCATTTCGCAGAAAATCGGTATCTAGATTAAATTCGATTATAACAAAATCAGATTTTCTTCGACCACAAAAACTTAATTGTTACCAATTCTGACCATAGCATGACATGGACATAAAATCCTCAAAATGAATCCAAATGGAAGCATTCGTATGGCAAGTAGAGTTAAACAGACATTAAACTTTCACGCTATGAAGTCTACATTTGTTGCAATGTTTCCAAATAAAAATCGCATCCTAAAGTATACGCCCTTGATTACAAAGTTCATTCAGTAAATTTTGATGTAACTTAAAGTGTAAATGGACTTCATTCGTTTGTGTTTTTCAGGTGACTATTTACTCGGTTGAATGAAGAAACAGTTTTTTTTGTTAAGAAAATAACTGTAGAATAATGTGTTATTTTTATTAGTTTGTGTTATACGCTCAGAAAACATTATGTGTTGATCAAAACATGTGTTGTTGTTGTTTAAAACTAGTACCAACATAAACTTTATACCTACGTTTGGATGAAGAATTATCAATTTTTTTTGCATAACTATACATTCCTTTTTACCATTATTTATTCTGTTGCATTGCAAAATTTTTGCAACCGAAAAGAAGAGTTTCACGTAACCGTTATTGTATTTTAGTTTTATTGAATTGCAACATGCTTGCAAGCAAAAAGAAGAGTTTATATTTTTGGTATTGTGTTTTAGTTTTATTGAATTGTAAAACGTATGTACGTGATGTTTCTAGAGCGAACTTTAGTTCTTGTATAATGATTGGAAGATTTTATGACACTTTCTTTCAAAATATTTCTGTTTTCTACAAATATATGTTGTTTATGCAAAGATTTTGTGGTTTCTTTGATTTATTGACATTATAACATTCTTGTAATAGTGATTGAAAGGGATTGGGTAGGTGAAAAATAAAGCTGAAAAAATTGGCTCAGAAAAACGAAAATTTAAAATTATGAACTTGAAATTTGATGATGTCGAAAAAAATTTGTAACTCTTCAGTCAGCAAGTTTTCGCAATTGTTAGTTATTTTTTTGAATAAAAACAATGACAGAAACAGCAAAAAAGTATTTCGAAAAAAATTGCCCTTAAACTTCCAGATTTTTTGTAAACTAAGCACGCGAAGCTGGTTCGACGCCTGAGAGCAACTCAAACAAAATCTATCTGTGTAACACGAGGCATAAAGCAAAGAAAGAAAAATAGTTCGTTAGCGTGCTTGATGTTTCTATCGCAAGCTACCAGAGATGAAAAGTACCTACAATGCGAAAGTAAGACTATGAAAGAATATTCACGAAGCGGTAAATTTGACATCGCGCAAGTTCAAACCATCGAACTCATTTTTATTAGGAAATCAGGATTGCCGAATCATCGTTCTAATTTACTACCGATACTCAGCTGATTTTCCCATCTTAAGAACCTAAAGGCTAAAGCGGGATGGTTGGTTGGTTGTAGTGGCAGCCCTCTTTGTCAAAAAGATAGGCCCATTGTGATACCACAAAAAGACGAGGGCGGCACTAGAACCTGTGAGATGACGAGAACCATTTCGATTCTCGTATGAAGCCGGCTATGCAGCCGACATTCAAATCAGCTACTTCCGTGAGGCTGTCCAGGAATGGTGAGCCTAAGGTTTTCATGTGTTTCCTGGACAGTGCCGGGCATTCACACAGAAAGTGTTGGACTGTCTCTTCCTCTTCTTCCGATCTGCAACTCCGGCAAAAATCGTTGAAGGGAACGCCCAACCTCTCTGCGTGTCTGCCAATCAGACAGTGCCCGGTCAGTATGGACACGATAGAACTCAAGGTTTCACGACTCGTGTTCAGGAGCTGCTTGGTGCGTCTGGAACTCAGTGCACGCCAAGTTTGTCTAGTTGCCCTACAGGTTTCCTCCAACAACCAAGCTCTATTTGCAGCCTTGATGTAATGCTGCTTAAATCCTAGCTTTATAGAAGCTAGAGGTTGACCAACTTGGGGTGTGAGTGTATACTCCTGGAACACAGTGCCAGCTCTCGCTAAGGCATCCGCTTCGCAATTTCCCGGTATATCACTATGTCCCGGTACCCAGTGTAGAGTCACTTCACAGTGAAGTGACATCACGTTCAGCTGTGTACGGCATTCCATCACCATCATGGATGAGGTGTACACGTTGGATAGTGCTTGGATAGCAGCTTGACTGTCGGAGAAAATATTCAGGTTTCTTATGGAAATTTTCTGATTTCTCAGCCAGTCTACTGCCTTGTATATCGCAATGACCTCTGCCTGAAAAACACTGCAGTGGTCTGGAAGCCGGAAGGATAGTTTCAGGCCTAGCTGTTCTGAAAAAACACCACAGACAACTTTTCCGTCCATTTTGGAGCCATCAGTGTAGATGTCGACCGATTCCTGCATCCCACCTCTTTCTATTGCCCACTCATCCCTGGCTAGGATGACTGACCTGAAACTATGATGAAATCGGGTGCGCAAGGTCTACTTTCCCTGGCGTTGATCCATCCCTCCGAAGTATGGTGGAGTGGCCAACATTTCCCTCTTGCCAGAGATGTAGTGCTTTTAATCGAATCGCAGAGCACTTGGCCTGCTGTCTCGTAAGGAGCTCCGTCGAGAGCCAATTCAATAGCATAAACAGTGCCTTTGTCGAGGTAGTGCGTAAGTCCCCGGTGATTGCAATAGCTGCAATCCTTCTGACCCTGTTTAGCAGGTTTGCATTGGATGTTTTTGCAATAGCTGGCCACCAAACAACTGCGCCATACAGAAGAATTGGTTCCACTATCGCCGTATAGAGCCATGATACGATTTTGGGTTTCAAACCCCCTTTTTTCCCAATGGCTCTTTTGCAGCAGTAGATTGCACATGCCGCTTTTCGCGTTCTTTCTTCTATGTTCGCTTTCCACGCGAGCTTGGAGTCCAGAATTAGACCCAAATACTTAACTTGATGAGACGGTATGAGGCTTATCTCATCGAGTTTGGGTGGGAGAAATCGTGGAATTTTGTACCTTTTTGTGAACAGCACAAATTCCGTTTTCTGCGGATTAATCTTCAGACCGCACTCTTTGCCCCACTTGGTAAGAATACTCAGGGCAAAGTTAAGTCTTTCAGATGGGGTGTTTACGAATTTGCCCGATATTGCTATTGCAATATCGTCTGCATAGGCTACGACTTTGCACCCAGTCGCTTCTATTGTTGACAGGAGTTCGTCCACCACTAAGTTCCATAGAAGGGGTGATAGCAACCCACCTTGCGGGGTGCCTCTGCACGTCCTCCTTCTTAGAATACTGTCTCCTAGTGTGGAGTTAATGCTCCTGCTGCTTAGCAGTTGTACGATAAACCAAATCAGGTTACCATCCGCATTGTTTTCCTCGAGTGCCTTCTCAAAAGCCTTGTGGCTGATATTGTTGAAAGCCCCTTCGATGTCTATAAAAACCGCCTGCGTGTATTCTTTGACGCTTAGCGACTTTTCAATGTAGCTGGTGAGCGAGTGAAGAGCTGTTTCAACCGATCTCCCTTTTGTATATGCGTGCTGTGCATTAGAGAGTGGTTTCAGAGTAGCTCTCAACTGAATCTCTATCAGTCGTTGCAGAGTTTTCAGCAGAAAAGAGGTGAGGCTGATAGGTCTATAGTCCTTAGGTGAGGAGTGGGATGTCTTGCCCGCTTTGGGTATGAAGACTATTTTAGCTTCTTTCCACCGCTGTGGGATGTAAGCCATCTGAAGACATGCTTCAAAGATGGCTCTTAGCCATGGAAGCGCTATATTGATTCCCTGCTGGATTTCAACGAGTGAGATTTTGTCCATTCCAGGGGATTTAAAAGGTTGAAATGAGCTGATTGCCCAGCGCAGGAGCCTGTCATCTACAGGCACAGCGGCTGACAGGCAGCCCGGGAGCGTATGTGGATCAACTTTATCAGCCACATCCTCACTGCCTGGGAAGTGCATGTCCATGAGAATGGCTAGCGTCTCAGAGCTGGATTTAGTCCAGACCCCATTCGCATCTTTGACAGACCCCAAAAATAAGGGGGAGCTCGTCATAACTTTACGCAGACGACTGACATCCTTGGAGTGTTCTATTTCTGCACAGAAACTTCTCCACGAGGAGCGTTGGGCTTTTCTAATGGAGCATTTGAACTCCTTCAGTTTCAGTTTATAGGAAGACCAGTCATTGGATTCTTTAGCCCGATTGAAGGACTTCCTACATCCCTTCTGCAGCTCCGCAATGTCACTATTCTACCATGGGGGCTTATATTTCCCTCTAGGCTTCGTTGGACTACATGCAGATCTTGCTGCTTCATTGAAGGCAAATGTAAGGGTCCCAACGGCTTCCTCCAGACCACCTATGTCTTCAATCTTTGGAGGTCCACCTACTAGTGTAGACTCGAATACTGATTGGTATTTGATCCAATCCATCCTCCTTTTGTTGATGAAGGTTTAATTTTTGGGAGGGTCAAAAGCCACATCGAACATTATATATAAATGATCGGAGAACGAGCACTCTTGTGATACATGCCATCCTTTGATAGCGTGATTCAAGTGCTCGTTCGTTCGAGTGATATCCAAAACTTCCCTACGGCTTGCCGTAATGAAGGTAGGATCCTCACCTTTGTTAGCTAGGGCTAAGTCATGTAATAAGATGAATTCAAATATTGACTCACCCCGTTTATTCGTGTCGGTGCTACCCCAGATACGATGGTGGGCATTGGCGCCCGCTCCGACTATTAAAGGGATGCCTCTTGCAGTGGCTTCCCTTGTGATCCTCTGCAGGCTAGTTGGAGGTGGCAGAACATCATGCGCCATATAGCAGGAGACTGCCCAAAGGGGTTTGGACTGCCTTCCCACTGCTATGGCAACGGTGTCTTGATCACTGAAATTATACAAGGTTAGAAACTTCAAGCCTTCCTTTATGATGATACAAGCTCTCGGTTTACCTGCTGTACTGAGGGATACTGTATTGTATCCCTTAGCCCGCAAACCCGGTTTCCTACAACCCAAGGTTCCTTAGCCAGTATTAGCTCCTCTCCTTTTTGGGCCAGGTGAAGGAGCAGTGCGGCGGATGCCGCCTTAGAATGATGGAGGTTTATTTGCAGAAACCTCAGCATCACGACACAATGTTTTGTCCGCCTCCTCGTCAGATCTAAAGCGGGATAAGATGTTCAAAACTGTCCCAGCATGGATTACCATCACAAGTAGGGCGTTCGATAGAGGATGCCAAATGATGCCTCTATACTAATTTTTAGCGCCCTAGAGTGAATATTATAGCTTTTATAGGGTATGTTCACTTTTTTCGATTTTATTTTATTTCAGACGCAGTTTTCATCCGAAAAATCTGAAAAAATTCATGTAGGTCTATCTTTCAAAGACAAATAACTTTTCAAATTTTTCGGATCAAAATTGGGCTCAGGAAAAATCTTTTAAATTTTCAACCCTAATTCTATGTAGGGGCACAATTTTTGGCCAACTTCTAAATAAATATTTTTTGTGTATTTTGTCCCGTTCTTTAACGTGGTGGGGTCCAAAATATCAAAAAAATTGAAGATACTAAAAACCTCAAAAAACCGTTTTTCAGCTTTTTCTCTACTTCTTTGGGGTCATAACCTCAAAAACCAGCCTGTTAATTATTGCTTTTGGCGTCAAACATACTTTCAAACTCAGTTTCAGGTAAAAGAACTTCTCAGATTAACTTATTCAAGTTCATCTCATGTATAAGTACTCAAAAACCTATTTTTTCGACTTTTGCCCACTTTTTTGGGTTCATAACCTAAAAACTAGCTTTAGTTTCAAGTAAAAGATCTATTCTGAATAACTTATTCGAGGTATCCCGTGTATAGGTACTCGAAAACCTATTTATTGTCGTCTTTTTCAGCTTTTTCAGGCTCATGACCTCAAAAATCAGCACCAAAATACTGATAATGGCGCCAAAAATACTTCAAAACTTAATTTTAGGTAAAAAAATATTTCAGAATAATTTACTCATATATATTGGCTTGTACGAGGACTCAAAAACCAATTTTTTCCCTAATTGTCCCACTGGCTTGGACCCGTAACCTCAAAAATCTGGGCTAAAATTACCGCAAATAGTCAAAAATACTTTGAGATTTTTTTTAGTAAAGAGTTTTTCCCAAAAAACTTACTTAAGTACCTGTGTTGTATAAGTTCTCAAAAACCTTTTTTTCTATTTTCCGCACTGTCTGATTGCAATTATAAAAATCAGCGTTACAATTAACATAAATTACGTTACATTTATTTTTTCGTAAAAGAACATTTTAAAATAACTTTATGCTTTATGTGCGATTAATTAATTAATTGATAAATATAAATGAATATTAAAAAAATATATGAAGTTTTTGGAATATTCGTACATAATAAATAACTTAGTGTTTAATACATTTAATATTACAATAGTTATTTATTGCAGTTATCTCGTTACAACAATAGTAAAATAATTATAAAAAAATATTTTAAGTTCAAAGTAAAACTTTCAATCTTCATCACTGTCCTCATTTATAACTGGTTCAATATCTGTACCAATAAAAATCTCTGACAAAATTTTAGCTGGTCTTAAAATTCTTGATTTATATCTAGCATTGCTAAGATAGTAAATGACGGCCGCTACATGGGAACAGGATCCGACAGCTCTGAGGCCATTCGCACTGTCACATGCATGACGTAGAATTCCACCATAACCAACAGAATCAGGTTTATATTCGACATAGCATTTGTATGTTTTTTTATTGAGATGCCTAGATTTTATGAGAACCTCGATGATGTTTGGCTTTAATTTTATGTATTCTAAATCAATGTTGTTGGAGTCACCCATTAACTCAGCCAAGTAGCAAACAGCTTGACCTAACTGCTAGGTTCCTGAAAAAAATATTTTCAGATCCCTCTCAGTCATTTCTGGAAAATCAATAATTTCTTCAGACGTTAATTTCGTTGTTGAAGTTTTCCGTCGTGACCATCTTACAGTTTCGGCTTCTATTGCCAAGGTATTTTCCAGCATATTCGAATTCAACATTCTTTCAATAATAATATCATGTAAGCCTTCTTCGCTTGCATCGCCATACAGCCGCTTTCCAAAAAGGTTGTTGAGGAAACATGCAATATTACAATATGCACCTGCCTTTGGTAAGAGTTAATTGTCCGGTTGCTGATGAAGAAGTTTATATTTTTTACCAAGAATCCCATAGACAGCTTCTATTACCCATCTCAGTTTTATTACGTAGCGCGATTCGTTAGCCTCGGCTGCAGTCAAGTTTGCTTTTTGCCCTTTCAAAGCAGGCATAAATACTTTAGGTTAGGTTAGGTTGAAGGGTGCTAAGCCGCACGGCTTCCGCTTCACTTAGGCCTCGTTGGCCCATTGTGCCCTGAAGACATGGAAAAACTACCATATTATTCCATGAACCACCCCGATTCCTTGAGGAAATCCAGGAACTGGTCCATTCTCATAACACTTAGCTCACTTAGCTTCACGAAAAAGAAAGCACCTAAGCGTTTTCTCCTATTATTCGCTAGAGCCGGACAACTGCAGAGAAGATGCTCTACAGATTCTGTCTCCTCTTCATCACCGCAGCTTCGACACAGGTCGTTCGCTGGGAGCCCGATTCTTCTTGCATGTTCACCGAAAGCCACATGACCCGTCAGTATACCCACAAGGTTTCTTATTGCACCTCTGTCTAGGGATAACAAGCCCAGAGTGCGCTTTTTGTTATAATTTGGCCACATCTGTCTAGCGGTGCAGCATGTGCCTAAATTTCTCCAGCGCCTCAATGCTAGCTCATAGGCTGATACCTTTATATCCTGCCTAAGAACCTTCATTGAGACCCCTACCCCCACTTTCTCATGCAGGTGCGCCTCACGGGATCCCTCCCTAGCGAGCTGATCCGCTTTTACATTTCCGTGCACTTCGCTGTGCCCAGGAACCCAACACAGTTTTAAACTGTTCTTTTGAAAGATCCTCCCCAGTTCCGACCTACAGGTTTCAACTAATTTGGAGGACACTAAGACTGATTCTAGCATCCTTATGGCTGCTTGGCTGTCCACAAAGAAAGTGATGTCTTTATCGACCTCCCCTCTCTTGTTAACTTCTTTCGCAGCTCTCAAGATTGCCATTATTTCCGACTGCACAACTGTGCAGTGCACGGGGAGCTCCAACGATATACTAAGGCCCCAGTACTCGGAAAAGATTCCTGCTCCCGTGCCCGTGCTCGTTTTCGAGCCATCCGTGTACACTGACACAGTTCCTTTGCCGGCTAGCCCCCCGCTCTCCCACTCTTCTCTTGAGGGGACGACGGTCAAGAAATTTGTTTCAAATTCCAGTGTTGGCACTCTATAGTCCATGTTGACATAGCCTTGCTTCCCACAAAGACTTTTCAGTACTGTGGAGTGCCCATAAGGCCTTTCCCTCCAGAAACCTCCACCCTTCAGACGCACAGCACTGGCGGCTGCCGCCTCCTTGCAGTGCAGATCTAATGGAAGAAGATCCAAAATGATCTCTAATGCAGCTGTGGGAGTAGTACGCAAAGCACCCGTTATCCCCAAGCACGCCACTCTTTGGATCTTAGTGAGTTGAGCCAGGTTACATTTCTTGCTCAGCGCCTCCCACCACACCATAGCCCCATAGGTCAGAATTGGCCTGACTATAGCTGTGTACATCCAGTGTACCACCCGTGGTTTGAGTCCCCACTTAGGCCCAAAGAGCGCCTTACACGTGAAAAAGGCTACTGTAGCCTTCCTCACTCTCTCTTCCAGATTTGCCCTCCAGGTAAGCTTATGATCTAGCACGACCCCTAAGTACCTCACCTGATTGGAGAGCGCAAGACTTTCGCCATTAAGTGTGGGCGGCCTAAAGTCTGGAATTTTGCGCATCCTTGTAAAGAGGACAAGCTCCGTCTTAGAAGGGTTCACTCCCAAGCCACACTTTGTGGTCCACCTGCTGGTTAATTCAAGGGCAAATTGCATCCGTCCGACTATGACGTCGATGAATTTGCCCGGTACTATGATGGCCACGACGTCAGCGTAAGCAGCGACCTTGAAACCCTCCCTTTCTAATTCCGACACAAGATTGTCCATTACTACCAGCCATAGTAGCGGTGAAAGAACTCCCCCTTGAGGGGTTCCCCTATCCACGTATTTCCTGATAGTCAGGTCACCAATGGACGAGCTAACTATTCTAGTTCTGAGCAGTGTATCAATCCATCTACAAAGGCTCATATTAACACCTTTTTGTTGAAGCCCACGACATATGGCGCCCGGCTCAACGTTATTGAAAGCCCCTTCGATGTCCAGGAATACCCCAAGTGCTACCTCCTTGTACCGAAGGGCACTCTCGATAGTGGAGACTACGGAGTGCAATGCAGTCTCTACGGACCTTCCTCTCATGTAGGCATGCTGTGACCGTGCTAGTTGGTCCCCAATTTTGCTCCTAATGAAGGTGTCCACTAGCCTCTCCAACGTCTTGAGGAGGAAGGATGCCAGACTAATTGGTCTGAAATCCTTGACAGAACTGTGGTTTATTTTACCCGCCTTAGGGATAAACACCACTCTTACTTGTCTCCACGCTCTTGGGATATAGCCCAGCTGGAGACATCCGTTGAAGATTCTTTCCAGCCATGGTGCGATAATCCCGAGAGCCTTTTGGAGCATTATAGGCCAGATCCCATCCGGCCCAGGAGATTTAAAAGGCATGAAGGTTCCCACCGCCCAATTAATCTTTTTGACATCCACGATACGATTTATGTCGTCGTCGTGCTGTCGGACCTCATTTCCACAGCTTTCGTTGACTATGTCAGAGCACCTCGGAAAGTGCTGTTGAAAAAGTGCGTTAAGCTGTTCTTCTTTAGTGTTAGTCCAGTTTCCGTCCGAATCCTGAATAAAGCTAGGAGAGCTCCTGCTAAATGAGAGGACCTTTCGGAGTCTGGACGCTTCTGCCGTTTTCTCTATTGACGCGCAAAACACTCTCCATGAGTCCCTTTTTGCCTGTCTGACTGCACTCTTAAAAGCTCTTAGACCATCCTTATATTTGGACCAGTCATTTGGCAATCTAGTGTACTTGGCTTCATTAAAGAGCCTTCTTGCAGCGCTCCTCAAATCCTCTATCTCGTGGCTCCACCAATGCGGCAGACTCCTCGAGGCGGACTTTCGTAAGGGACAGCAGCTTTTGAAGGAATTGCTCAGGATGTTTGTGAGGGAATCGACCGCCGAGTCGACTTCCTTCACAGTAGACAGTCCTCCCAAGTGGGACCCCTCTACTCCTATCTCAACCAAATTTGCGAAACTCAACCAGTTGGCTTTCTGCGCATTTCTTAACTTGCCAGACCCAACAGTCGACGCTGATACCTCGATATCGAAGTGGATCATACAGTGATCCAACAAGGATGCCCTGTCCGAGACCCTCCACCCCGATACCGCCGATTTAAGAGATCCCACGACAAGCGTCAAGTCGAGAACCTCTCTCCTGTTGCAGGTCACAACGTGGGTTCGTTTCCGCTATTACATACCCAGAGGGTAGTCCCCAACAAGTATTCGTACAAGGACTCCCCTCTATCATTAATGTTGCTGCTGCCCCAGAGAGTATGGTGGGCATTAGCATCACACCCGAGCACTAAATCAATCTTACCTCTTTCCGCGACCTCCACAAGCGTCCTGACTGCAACCGGTGGTGGTTCTTCTGGATCGTCGTGCGCAAAGTAGGCAGAGGCAATCCAACATTTGCTGTCCGGATTGTCCAATGCCACAACAACTAGGTCCTCGGAACTGAGATTAGGAATCATTAGTGCATTCAAGGATCTTTTCATCATAATACATGATCGAATCTTACCTGTTTTACGACAGTGGAAGATGTCGTATCCTTTTACTCCTAGCCCCTGAACCTGATCGTTATTGATCCATGGTTCTTGGACTATGGCTCCATCGGCATCGTCCTGTAGCAGGACCAATGCCAGGTTGGCCGAGGCCGCTTTACTGTGATGGAGGTTGATCTGAAGTAGCTTTAGAGCTACCATCATCAACAACCTCCACCTCCACCACCGCTCCATCGCCGGCTGGCATGCTCCTTTTGAACAGGCGAAGGTGGACTTCGCCTAGTGCGAAGCACAATCTCCCCTGTCTACTCGCCATGGTGGAGGCGGACTTCGTATCCATGAGGATCACGAAGCCCTTACCTCCCTCCTTTGGCGGCTCCTCCCCGATGACCTCCCACTCCTTCATTGGGACGTCAGGATTTTGCGCCTGCAGGACGCTGAGCAGCTGCTTCCTACTCACCTCGTCATTGGGGATCCAAACCCTACCTTTCGGTCGGCTCGGTATCCTCCTGACATCGACGAGCTGAAGCTTCGCTCCCTCCCATGGCGCCTTCATTTCCGCGACCGTCCGATGAAGGAACTCACGCGAGAAGTCATTCTTGCACTCCAATAGCCGAACTCCGTACTGCCATTTTGCAGCCCCGAAGGTCGGGCATGGTCTCCCTGGGTTCTGGGCAATGAACTTGAAAAGTGATGTAGAGATTACTCTCTCCACCACTTTCCACTGTTCCACAGGTAGCAGTGTTCGATCTCCACTCGGGCATTGTTTTTCTCTTTCAATAATTGTCGTCGTCGTATGTTGAATTACCAGTGAGTATTGTTTTTTTTTCGTATACTTGTGGATGTAATTAGTTTAAGGTAAATCAACAGTTTTCAACTAGAAATATAATTATTTTTAATAATCAGCAAATTATTCGATCATTTAGAAATGTAAATTATACTAAAAACTCATTGATGAACCAATTTTATATTAAAAACTGTTATAATCGAAGCAAAACCATAGCTAATGGTAGGATCATCCTTTGTTTCTAGAATCAATACTGCGTCTTCATCGTGTCTCATAGGGGGGCCATTCGGTACGGTACTTATCTTGTTTTGTTATAAATTTTTTGTTAGTTTTTTGTTAATTCAAGTGCTTGCAAAGTTGTGACGAGCGAACAGATTTCTCACTATCACAGTCGGTTATCCTAAATATAAAAATATTTCATTCAACATAAAATAATTCATGTTTCATCGTTAGTAATAGGACAAAAATGATGAGTTTTTGCTCTAAACGTTTACTTACTTGTCTTGGAACGATTATACCCTTGAAAACCACCCTTCGCGGGTGGTTATATTGACAATTTTTAAACAAAATCTTTTTCTTACAGCTCAAAACATTTTAATACTTTATTTATTTGAAATCATATATTCATTAACAATTTAGTACATAATTTATTATTTATTGCAACCTCTTATCCCCTAACTTCACCCCTTGTAACAGAAATTGTGTGAATTATGGATGTAAGTTTAATATCGTCCAAGTAAACAAAATAAAATGTTATCAAAAATTCTGAAATAAAGTGCATGGAATGACCTATTCTTAATTCCTAAAAACCTATATATTTTTTTATTTATTGCAACTTTTCAACCCGTAATTACCACCCACTGTACCAGAATTTGCGATAATATTGATGTAAGTATTTTTTATGTCAGGCCTTTTCGCCGGTTTCGAAAATATACCTACAATATGTTCTTATTCATAAGCATTCTTATTCACATATTAATGGGCAGGTGTTCGACTTCGCTCTCCATCTCTTCTCTTTGTAACACATTTGCACTGTTATAATACAATAATATTAATGTAATATATGGTATATACACACACACACACACACACATATATATATATATATATATATATATATATATATATATATATATATATATATATATATATATATATATATATATTGTAATGAAATGATTACGAGCGAACGATGTCGCTTCGAATTTTCAAGCCAACAGGACTTTCGTCTTGTTGGCCTCAATGGACGTTAAGTCCCCGGGACGAGGCAACGAACTCATGTGCCGTTCAGACGAATTCGGGTTCGGCCTCTACCTAGCTAGAGGAGTGATGGCTGCTGGCAGGCCAGCTCAGCTCGGCGCGTATCTTCGTGGGTGCGTTCTCTAGCATCAGTCCCGAATCTCATTTCCAGAGATTCAGCCATCAAGTTGCCCGATTACATACCGAAAAAAAATTTCATCAAACAAAACAACCTATTCCTCTTGTGAGGCTTTACCTCCTATGTTACTTTATCCAAAGAATTCTCGCGCGCATACCGAGATAATACCGCGTTCAAGGTCTACCCGAGAGAAAAAATTCTTTACGTTACATTGATCTAGTGTAAAAACTCCGAAACTACTCAAAAAAAAAAACGAAATACTACCGCTTACCGGAACAATCTCTCGGGTGGCCGTGCTACACTCGATTAGGAAGACGAGCTTCAGCGGAGCTTGTCAGGCGCAGATGTCGCTGCCTGGGCCCGCCCTACCATGGCCTAGCGCTTGCGTGTCCGCATGTGTTGTGCGCACTAGGCCCACCAATACTTACTTTAGCCGAGGTGAATCCTGTTCCTTAAAGTCAGAAGGAGGGAGGAGCCTTATGGAAACTCTCGCTGATAGGTTTTAATATTTTATGTTTATTCTCTTATTTTCGTTCTTTTCAAAAAAAATTGGCACATCTAGGTTCTGTATAATACATTTTCTCTGATAAGGTTTCAATATTCCATATATAACTTTTCGTGTTCTTTGTACAAACTCTAGCGTCTATCAATCCTTATTGGTGATTAGAACTATAATAATATTTTGTTTTAGCTTGAAACTAAAAACAACTTTCCTTAAATTATTGAATTTTCATACTAAGTTACTATCATATTAAATAAAGACTTTATTCTAACGGTATCAATTCATTTTTGATTTCAATTTCATATACGAGATTTTGCTCTTCATAATTTTCTTATCATTTTTATTTACTAGTCATGTTTGACTTGATACTACATTTGCAGACTCAAATTGAGGGTCGTCTTCAGATTAAGAGAAAAATGCATTTTTATCTATTGTCTCAACATATAATCATGATCATTAGTATCGTCTCTGCTCTTAGTTCTTTTTAGCTCTACAAAATATATGAAACTGACGTATCGTACACTAATCAAACATAATCAAATTGCGCTTATAAAAAGAAACGTGCCATATTATTATTACCTAACCTCAGGGCTGGCTGATGCCATTAGTTTTAATTCAATTATTATCATGCATCAATATTTATACTAAATACTTAATTACTGCTCCTCAATCGACCATAATCGTCGATCCGTTTCATGATTATGGACATTTTTTTCACTACACAAATAGTCGGATCAAATAGATCTGTAAAGACACGCGATCAACAGCCTGCATGCCCTTTTTGTACATTTCCCATAAACACTTTTAATGTAACGATGTCCCAAAGGACATAACAACTCGTTACCAAGTGCCGAGTGCATATACTTTACATTACCCCAATGGTTTCGACTTCCTCTGGCATTCGTCGGACTCAATTTTTAATATTAAATCGAACAAACTTTAAGTTGTTCGAAAGCAATTTAATTTGATAATACTGACCGAATTGCAGACACGTTTTGACGACAAGAAAATTGGATGATTATGGTCAGCCGTACGAAGTATGATTAGCTCGACACCACAATAGTCACCTGGCGACACGACACGCCTTGCAGCCTGTTCGATCCTTGCGTGCACATATCCAATGGTTTTGTACGTTGATTTCCGATTTTGTAACAAAAATTGGATCCACCGCCTGTGAACAATGTGCAACCTCTTGGTCCCGTTATAAAGTAAGCGCCATGCGCTCTCGATTTCCTTATCTTTATCTCCTAAATTGCTGGTGCCGTCAACTCTTAGCCGGACCCAGGTTAAAGGTACCCTCCGGTTCTCTCTCATTTTCCTTAAGTGCTTTAAATTTTACTTAGTGGATAAGAATTTTCTTCAGGCCGGCTAATCATAAGTTCAACGCTATTAAAAAATTGATTGAAGTTACAGTCGGCTCCGAATCTAAATTTTCAGATCCTTCGGTACTTTCGGAATCAGTGATTTTGACAGTTTCAGCTTTCTCGTTAGAATAATTTGCCTTGCTTTCAGAAAGCCAATCGTTGATCTCGTATGTATCAGAAACGGTATTTGTTGCTTGAATGAGTAAATTTTGGAGTCGAAGAGTTTCTGCAGCCAGGCCGCGTTGAAGTTAGCCCGAGGAATATTATCTTCCTCATCCCAGGCTTCATCATCCATTTTAATTAGTTTTCTGAAGCATTTTTTATGTCATTCGTTCCTAAATCCCTCCACACTTTGGATAAAAAATAGATTGCGTGCTTCAGCGTTATCTTCTTTAAATCATTTTCGGTGGTTTCACTGCTAATCAAATGTGTCAGTAAATATTTTTTGTAGGATTTCTTAGTTAAACGAATGGCGTTCCGATCGATTGGCTGAAGTTAAGGAGTACAATTTGGTGGAACACACATGACTGATATGAGACCATCGTCGCTGTTTATTGTTTTTGGATGGCAAGGAGCGTTGTCGATTAATAATACGGCATGTGTTGGACGATTTTTCGATCGAAAATAATTTCGAACTTTCGGAACAAACACTTCATGAAACCATTGCACGAATATAACAGACGTCATGCATGCTGACTTATTGCTTTTGTAATCAACCGGTATCTTAGATATATTTTTTAATGTTCTAGGTTTGGCTGACTTTCCAAACTAAAAGTTTAATTTTATGATTTCCATATACATTTGCACAAGCCAGGAAAGTTATTCTTTCTTTCGCCATTTTTCGTTCTGGTGCTGATTTTTCCTCTGCTGCAACATATGTTTTATCTGATGACATCTTCTAAAAACGACTGCTTTCATCAGCGTTATTAATTTGATTATCTGTAAGTTGAGATTCGCGTATGAAGTTTTGAAATTTTTCCACGAATCGTTCCACAGCAGTAGAAAGTATTGGAGGACAACTTTTCTCCGCACACTATTAATGGTCGTATTTCCCGACGTTTTTTAAAATTCGCAAACCATCTATAGCTGCCTTTAAATCCTTCCTCTTTGTCGGGGCTCAAATTGTAGATCTGAACAGCTTTTTTCTTCATATTTTACCGGTAACAGGTGAAATCTTTTTGCACTGTCTCATCAACCACTTCAATAGTTTGGCCTCCATTTGGGGATATTCAGGTTGACGTAACTTCCGTTTATTTCCAATTTTTGATTCTGTTGATCCAACGAAAACTCGAATCTTTTCTTCACTTTTTTTAAATTTTGGATATTGTGGCTTTGCGAATATTGTATTCTTCGGCAATCGATTCGTATGATTCAAATCGACGAACGGAATTTCTATTTTGTTGTTTAAAGATAACAAGTTTCGCCTTTTTGGAGCCATAGTTATCTTAATCAAGAATAACACTATGATTTATTCTTAATCGAACGATACATGTATACATTCCTAAATGGTCTCAAATAATAAGTTTATTTTCACTTTAGCAGAATCAAAAACATGCACGAACCGCAACGAATAGACTCACTTATTGAATGACCCTCGTATATATAATATATACAGTGAAATCTCCCTTACCGGACACTTCTAATAAGCTGACATTTTTAAGTCTCCGTGCCCTAACTATTAATTTTCTTACAAATTAGTCTCCATTAACCGGAAACCTCCAATATCCGGACACGGACAAACATTTTAGCACTTTTAGTTGTGTTTTACCTCTCTTAACCGGACACCAATAAAACAAGCCGTGAGGTGCGACCTTGAGGTCCACACGGTCAACTTACCAGTAATATCTATATAAATATTAAAAATATTAAATACAATTACGAAAATACTACTACTAATAATTAGAGGTACTCATAACAGTAATTGGAATGAGTTAATATTAACTGTATCATCTACGGAAGCGTCCATTAAATACTTAGTGCTTTTGGTGGATGGGGGGTAAATTGGTTTGATTGAATATTCACCCGGATCAATCGTTGGGTGGTGGGGGTAGGTTAAAAAGTCTTTTCTACGTTATTTGTTATTTATACATCAATGCTTGAAGGACAAAAGAGCATTAGCAAAAATGAATGCAGTTTTGTTATTACGCCGTGCCGTTACGCCGTTATTACGAACCCGAAGTCAAAAATCGGTTTAATTGCATGTAAAAAGTAAAAAGCATTACGTATGATGATGGAAGAAGTAATTGAAATCTTACAAACACTAAAGAACAAAACTACTAAAAACTGCAATTTTTTATTTGATGAAAGTTTTTTAAAGTATATGATCTTGCAAATTTTTGACTAAAAACCATTTTACCATTCAAAGGGTTCACATACATACTTCTTTCTTAAAACACTTAAAATATACTCTAAAGACCTCAAAACCTTAAGAAAAGTTGAAAATTTCAATTTCGATTTTCGAGGCGATTACAAGAACTTCCCATATACTGGCAAGTTAAAAATATCTATTGAAAATATGTTTTCATTGCCAAAACAAACAAAGCCAACCAACCATCCAAGGTTTTATGAATTGCATGCGGCTGCGCCTATTAGTCGAAAACCGGGTCTCCTGCGCGTGTTTTGCTCTACACAATACACAAAACATTGTTCTCCTCATGTTTCGCTACAGATTTTTGATGGTATCAACAGTGTTTTTGCTTTCCATGTCCGATGGAACACATCTACATATTTGTCCCCCGCGGGTTAAGACCATCATTTCTCGACAAGTCCCGTGGGCCACGCATGTGTCTTTGTGTTGCAGATAAAAATGGACTCAAGTAGTAATTTGCAATTGATAGCTTTTATTAGAGTCTTTTTATAATTGTAATAAAGACTTTCAGTATTTGCTGGAGCCTCCATTAACATACAGTATCATTGATACAAGTTCCTCGAAATCGGATTCGGAACAACGAAAAAAGTTCCCTATACCGAATCGATCCTCTATCTTTAGCTCCATATAAATGTTAAAATTTCGAGACAGTAAGTAGGGCCTTATACGCACTTTAGGCTTTCTTCTCTCAGGAATCAAGCCGACCACAGCTTACACTGATAGTACGTCTTCTTCGTCCGAACACATTTCCACAATGATTTATTTTAGAAAATAATATGTGAGAAGGAGACAATGTGTATATACACAATAAAATTGTGTAGACGTTTCTGTGTAGTATGTAGAACAAAACACGCACAGGAGACCCGGCTTAACAAACACCATAATGGAATATTTGCCGCCAATCTCTCAAAATTTCAATTGGAGACCAGAAAAATTGTCGGTCGGAGATTGCAACAGTAAAATGCAATAAAAAAAATCCGCAATATGTTTTCCTGGAATTTCGTTGGTATGTTATGACTTATCAGCTGGTGAGGTTTGGTTGACTGCTGCAGATGCTGCCATAGGTCAGGTGTGCGTTGTTCAATTTAGACGAGGAAGAATATGGATAACCTATAGTTTGAGAATTAGCTTAATGAAATTACTTATTTAACAAAATTCGGTTAGCTTTGAAAAATTGAACTTATATGCCAAAAAAGGCAATAGGGGGCGAAAATCCGCTGTTAATTTTGTAATTCGAGCTACAATTAGCTTCACTTATATAGTTAAATTTTCTTTGAGATACTCATCTCTGAATTTCTTCTTTGCTGGTGTTGAGCTTTCTTTTATGCAATGCTGGTAAATTAAATACATTTAGCAGATATTCTCAACTTTAAACAGCAATTGTAAAATTTCACCAGGATAAATTCTTTTAATTTTCTCGTTAAGTTATTCAAAGCAAATGAAACTTGGAACGACGTTGTTTGACACCGATTTAAAAAGATTTGCATATACTATGGACTATTGGACTATTTTCTTATAAATACCAAAGAAACAAGATGCTTACTTTTCAAAAAGCCCGCCAACTATTTGTATCGTTTGTACGACTGGCAGTACTTAGATGACGACATTCCTGCAAGCACATGTATATCTTTTCTTGGAACAGAAAAGCGACTCTGAAGGAAGGAGTTTGTGCACTGTCTATTGTACACCCTGTTGTGCTTCTCGTTTGATTAGAGTTGTTCATTAAATATAGATATTGTTTAATTAGAGTTGTTCAAAGCCACGTAATACATAGTTAAAAATTAATAAGGTGTGTTTATTTGTACTGTAATCAGATTGTTTTAGTTTTGTGTGATTATTTTATATTGATTAACACAGCACATCAGCGGATTGTATACAATCGAACCGCTTGAATTTTCAGCCATACCTTTTTTGTTTAACATGCCACCTACGAAGAAAATTTTTAACCTAAAAGAAAAGATCTAATTCACTCCCAAAACGAAAAAGGGTATTCTGTCCGCAAATTAGCTGATATTTTCAAAATTGGCAAAACGCAAGCAGCCGACGTTCTAAAAAACAAAGAACATTTCCTTGAGATATGGACGTCGAATACAGTGAATGCATCGTCGAAGAAAAGTTTCACGTCAGAGGACAGAAGCAAATTGGACCATTTAGTATTGGAGTGGTTTAGCAAAGTTAGAACGAAAACCATTGCTGTATCTGGGCCAATGATTCAAAGCCATGCTATGTTTGTTGCCAATGACCTAAATTTAACGAACTTTTGAGCTTCAGCTGGGTGGCTGGAGAAATTTAAAAGGAGACACAACATTGTCCTGAAAGCAATTTCCGGAAAATCTGAAAATTTCAAAGCAGAGGATGCGCAGGAGTTCATTAGAAAATTGCCCGACATCTTAAAAGATTACAACTCCAAATTGCGTGTACAATGCAGACGAAACTGGTTTATTCTTTAAAGCGCTGCCTAAAAAAACATTTTCGTATAAGAAAAAAAAGGCGTAGGTGGAAAACTGGCTAAGGAAAGACTGACGATCTTGCTTTGTGCCAATATGGCAGGCGAAAAAGTGAAGCCTCGAGTGCTTGGAAAATCAGCAAAATCACGGGCTTTCAAAAATTTAGACTTGCGTCAGTGGCCAGTTGGATGGCGTTTCAATAAGAAATCGTGGATGACGAAGGACTTAATGTAAGACTGGCTAGAGAAACGTCTTAACAAGAATGTGTTGTTTTTTATTGGACAATGCTGGGTCTCATCCAAAAAATTTGAATCTCTTTAATACCACAAAAACTTTCTTGCCACCAAACACAACCTGTACCTGTCATCCGTTGGATCAAGGTATCATAAGGACTTTTAAGTTCCATTATCTGTGCATGTTCCTAAAACACATGCTAGCCAACATTGATGCGTGCGATTCGTCGGCGGAATTTTCCAAGAAAATCAATGTTTTGGATACAGTATATTTCATAAAAGTTGCTTGGAAAATAGTTACTCCCGCAACTGTTAAAAACTGCTTCCGCAAAGCGGGTTTTGCAGAGCAAAACCATAGCTAATGGTAGGATCATCCTTTGTTTCTAGAATCAATACTGCGTCTTCATCGTGTCTTATAGGGGGGCCATTCGGTACGGTACTTATCTTGTTTTGTTATATATTTTTTGTTAGTTTTTTGTTAATTCAAGTGCTTGCAAAGTTGTGACGAGCGAACAGATTTATCACTGTCACAGTCGGTTATCCTAAATATAAAAATATTTCATTCAATATAAAATAATTCATGTTTCATCGTTAGTAATAGGACAAAAATGATGAGTTTTGGCTCTGAAACGTTTACTAACTTGTCTTGGAACGATTATACCCTTGAAAACCACCCTTTGGGGGTGGTTATATTGACAATTTTTAAAACAAAATCTTTTTTTTTACAGCTCAAAACATTTTAATACTTTATTTATTTGAAATCATATATTCATTAACAATTCAGTACATAATTTATTATTTATTGCAACCTCTTATCCCCTAACTTCACCCCTTGTAACAGAAATTGTGTGAATTATGGATGTAAGTTTAATATCGTCCAAGTAAACAAAATAAAATGTTATCGAAAATTCTGAAATAAAGTGCATGGAATGACCTTTTCTTAATTCCTAAAAACCTATATATTTTTTTATTTATTGCAACTTTTCAACCCGTAATTACCACCCACTGTACCAGAATTTGCGATATGATTGATGTAAGTATTTTTTATGTCAGGCCTTTTCGCCGGTTTCGAAAATATACCTACAATATGTTCTTATTCATAAGCATTCTTATTCACATATTAATGGGCAGGTGTTCGATTTCGCTCTCCATCTCTTCTCTTTGTAACACATTTGCACTGTTATAATACAATAATATTAATGGAATATATGGTATATATATATATATATATATATATTTATATATATATATATTGTAATGAAATGATTACGAGCGAACGATGTCGCTTCGAATTTTCAAGCCAACAGGACTTTCGTCTTGTTGGCCTCAATGGACGTTAAGTCCCCGGGACGAGGCAACGAACTCATGTGCCGTTCAGACGAATTCGGGTTCGGCCTCTACCTAGCTAGAGGAGTGGTGGCTGCTGGCAGGCCAGCTCAGCTCGGCGCGTATCTTCGTGGGTGCGTTCTCTAGCATCAGTCCCGAATCTCATTTCCAGAGATTCAGCCATCAAGTTGCCCGATTACATACCGAAAAAAAAATTTCATCAAACAAAACAACCTATTCCTCTTGTGAGGCTTTACCTCCTATGTTACTTTATCCAAAGAATTCTCGCGCGCATACCGAGATAATACCGCGTTCAAGGTCTACCCGAGAGAAAAAATTCTTTACGTTACATTGATCTAGTGTAAAAACTCCGAAACTACTCAAAAAAAAAACGAAATACTACCGCTTACCGGAACAATCTCTCGGGTGGCCGTGCTACACTCAATTAGGAAGACGAGCTTCAGCGGAGCTTGTCAGGCGCAGATGTCGCTGCCTGGGCCCGCCCTACCATGGCCTAGCGCTTGCGTGTCCGCATGTGTTGTGCGCACTAGGCCCACCAATACTTACTTTAGCCGAGGTGAATCCTGTTCCTTAAAGTCAGAAGGAGGGAGGAGCCTTATGGAAACTCTCGCTGATAGGTTTTAATATTTTATGTTTATTCTCTTATTTTCGTTCTTTTCAAAAAAAATTGGCACATCTAGGTTCTGTATAATACATTTTCTCTGATAAGGTTTCAATATTCCATATATAACTTTTCGTGTTCTTTGTACAAACTCTAGCGTCTTTCAATCCTTATTGGTGATTAGAGCTATAATAATCTTTTGTTTTAGCTTGAAACTAAAAACAACTTTCCTTAAATTATTGAATTTTCATAATAAGTTACTATCATATTAAATAAAGACTTTATTCTAATGGTATCAATTCATTTTTGATTTCAATTTCATATACGAGATTTTGCTCTTCATAATTTTCTTATCATTTTTATTTACTAGTCATGTTTGACTTGATACTACATTTGCAGACTCAAATTGAGGGTCGTCTTCAGATTAAGAGAAAAATGCATTTTTATCTATTGTCTCAACATATAATCATGATCATTAGTATCGTCTCTGCTCTTAGTTCTTTTTAGCTCTACAAAATATATGAAACTGACGTATCGTACACTAATCAAACATAATCAAATTGCGCTTACAAAAAGAAACGTGCCATATTATTATTACCTAACCTCAGGGCTGGCTGATGCCATTAGTTTTAATTCAATTACTATCATGCATCAATATTTATACTAAATACTTAATTACTGCTCCTCAATCGACCATAATCGTCGATCCGTTTCATGATTATGGACATTTTTTCACTACACAAATAGTCGGATCAAATAGATCTGTAAAGACACGCGATCAACAGCCTGCATGCCCTTTTTGTACATCTCCCATAAACACTTGCACCGTATATATTGTTTTTAATGTAACGATGTCCCAAAGGACATAACAACTCGTTACCAAGTGCCGAGTGCATATACTTTACATTACCCCAATGGTTTCGACTTCCTCTGGCATTCGTCGGACTCAATTTTTAATATTAAATCGAACAAACTTTAAGTTGTTCGAAAGCAATTTAATTTGATAATACTGACCGAATTGCAGACACGTTTTGACGACAAGAAAATTGGATGATTATGGTCAGCCGTACGAAGTATGATTAGCTCGACACCACAATAGTCACCTGGCGACACGACACGCCTTGCAGCCTGTTCAATCCTTGCGTGCACATATCCAATGGTTTTGTACGTTGATTTCCGATTTTGTAACAAAAAATGGATCCACTGCCTGTGAACAATGTGCAACCTCTTGGTCCCGTTATAAAGTAAGCGCCATGTGCTCTCGATTTCCTCTTAGCCGGACCCAGGTTAAAGGTACCCTCCGGTTCTCTCTCATTTTCCTTAAGTGCTTTAAATTTTACTTAGTGGATAAGAATTTTCTTCAGGCCGGCTAATCATAAGTTCAACGCTATTAAAAAATTGATTGAAGTTACAGTCGGCTCCGAATCTAAATTTTCAGATCCTTCGGTACTTTCGGAATCAGTGATTTTGACAGTTTCAGCTTTCTCGTTAGAATAATTTGCCTTGCTTTCAGAAAGCCAATCGTTGATCTCGTATGTATCAGAAACGGTATTTGTTGCTTGAATGAGTAAATTTTGGAGTCGAAGAGTTTCTGCAGCCAGGTCGCGTTGAAGTTAGCCCGAGGAATATTATCTTCCTCATCCCAGGCTTCATCATCCATTTTAATTAGTTTTCTGAAGCATTTTTTATGTCATTCGTTCCTAAATCCCTCCACACTTTGGATAAAAAATAGATTGCGTGCTTCAGCGTTATCTTCTTTAAATCATTTTCGGTGGTTTCACTGCTAATCAAATGTGTCAGTAAATATTTTTTGTAGGATTTCTTAGTTAAACGAATGGCGTTCCGATCGATTGGCTGAAGTTAAGGAGTACAATTTGGTGGAACACACATGACTGATATGAGACCATCGTCGCTGTTTATTGTTTTTGGATGGCAAGGAGCGTTGTCGATTAATAATACGGCATGTGTTGGACGATTTTTCGATCGAAAATAATTTCGAACTTTCGGAACAAACACTTCATGAAACCATTGCACGAATATAACAGACGTCATGCATGCTGACTTATTGCTTTTGTAATCAACCGGTATCTTAGATATATTTTTTAATGTTCTAGGTTTGGCTGACTTTCCAAACTAAAAGTTTAATTTTATGATTTCCATATACATTTGCACAAGCCAGGAAAGTTATTCTTTCTTTCGCCATTTTTCGTTCTGGTGCTGATTTTTCCTCTGCTGCAACATATGTTTTATCTGATGACATCTTCTAAAAACGACTGCTTTCATCAGCGTTATTAATTTGATTATCTGTAAGTTGAGATTCGCGTATGAAGTTTTGAAATTTTTCCACGAATCGTTCCACAGCAGTAGAAAGTATTGGAGGACAACTTTTCTCCGCACACTATTAATGGTCGTATTTCCCGACGTTTTTTAAAATTCGCAAACCATCTATAGCTGCCGTTAAATCCTTCCTCTTTGTCGGGGCTCAAATTGTAGATCTGAACAGCTTTTTTCTTCATATTTTACCGGTAACAGGTGAAATCTTTTTGCACTGTCTCATCAACCACTTCAATAGTTTGGCCTCCATTTGGGGATATTCAGGTTGACGTAACTTCCGTTTATTTCCAATTTTTGATTCTGTTGATCCAACGAAAACTCGAATCTTTTCTTCACTTTTTTTAAATTTTGGATATTGTGGCTTTGCGAATATTGTATTCTTCGGCAATCGATTCGTATGATTCAAATCGACGAACGGAATTTCTATTTTGTTGTTTAAAGATAACAAGTTTCGCCTTTTTGGAGCCATAGTTAATTTAATCAAGAATAACACTATGATTTATTCTTAATCGAACGATACATGTATACATTCCTAAATGGTCTCAAATAATAAGTTTATTTTCACTTTAGCAGAATCAAAAACATGCACGAACCGCAACGAATAGACTCACTTATTGAATGACCCTCGTATATATAATATATACAGTGAAATCTCCCTTACCGGACACTTCTAATAAGCTGACATTTTTAAGTCTCCGTGCCCTAACTATTAATTTTCTTACAAATTAGTCTCCATTAACCGGAAACCTCCAATATCCGGACACGGACAAACATTTTAGCACTTTTAGCTGTGTTTTACCTCTCTTAACCGGACACCAATAAAACAAGCCGTGAGGTGCGACCTTGAGGTCCACACGGTCAACTTACCAGTAATATCTATATAAATATTAAAAATATTAAATACAATTACGAAAATACTACTACTAATAATTAGAGGTACTCATAACAGTAATTGGAATGAGTTAATATTAATTGTATCATCTACGGAAGCGTCCATTAAATACTTAGTGCTTTTGGTGGATGGGGGGTAAATTGGTTTGATTGAATATTCACCCGGATCAATCGTTGGGTGGTGGGGGTAGGTTAAAAAGTCTTTTCTACGTTATTTGTTATTTACGCATCAATGCTTGAAGGACAAAAGAGCATTAGCAAAAATGAATGCAGTTTTGTTATTACGCCGTGCCGTTACGCCGTTATTACGAACCCGAAGTCAAAAATCGGTTTAATTGCATGTAAAAAGTAAAAAGCATTACGTATGATGATGGAAGAAGTAATTGAAATCTTACAAACACTAAAGAACAAAACTACTAAAAACTGCAATTTTTTATTTGATGAAAGTTTTTTAAAGTATATGATCTTGCAAATTTTTGACTAAAAACCATTTTACCATTCAAAGGGTTCACATACATACTTCTTTCTTAAAACACTTAAAATATACTCTAAAGACCTCAAAACCTTAAGAAAAGTTGAAAATTTCAATTTCGATTTTCGAGGCGATTACAAGAACTTCCCATATACTGGCAAGTTAAAAATATCTATTGAAAATATGTTTTCATTGCCAAAACAAACAAAGCCAACCAACCATCCAAGGTTTTATGAATTGCATGCGGCTGCGCCTATTAGTCGAAAACCGGGTCTCCTGCGCGTGTTTTGCTCTACACAATACACAAAACATTGTTCTCCTCATGTTTCGCTACAGATTTTTGATGGTATCAACAGTGTTTTTGCTTTCCATGTCCGATGGAACACATCTACATATTTGTCCCCCGCGGGTTAAGACCATCATTTCTCGACAAGTCCCGTGGGCCACGCATGTGTCTTTGTGTTGCAGATAAAAATGGACTCAAGTAGTAATTTGCAATTGATAGCTTTTATTAGAGTCTTTTTATAATTGTAATAAAGACTTTCAGTATTTGCTGGAGCCTCCATTAACATACAGTATCGTTGATACAAGTTCCTCGAAATCGGATTCGGAACAACGAAAAAAGTTCCCTATACCGAATCGATCCTCTATCTTTAGCTCCATATAAATGTTAAAATTTCGAGACAGTAAGTAGGGCCTTATACGCACTTTAGGCTTTCTTCTCTCAGGAATCAAGCCGACCACAGCTTACACTGATAGTACGTCTTCTTCGTCCGAACACATTTCCACAATGATTTATTTTAGAAAATAATATGTGAGAAGGAGACACTGTGTATATACACAAAAAAATTGTGTAGGCGTTTCTGTGTAGTATGTAGAACAAAACACGCACAGGAGACCCGGCTTAACAAACACCATAATGGAATATTTGCCGCCAATCTCTCAAAATTTCAATTGGAGACCAGAAAAATTGTCGGTCGGAGATTGCAACAGTAAAATGCAATAAAAAAAATCCGCAATATGTTTTCCTGGAATTTCGTTGGTATGTTATGACTTATCAGCTGGTGAGGTTTGGTTGACTGCTGCAGATGCTGCCATAGGTCAGGTGTGCGTTGTTCAATTTAGACGAGGAAGAATATGGATAACCTATAGTTTGAGAATTAGCTTAATGAAATTACTTATTTAACAAAATTCGGTTAGCTTTGAAAAATTGAACTTATATGCCAAAAAAGGCAATAGGGGGCGAAAATCCGCTGTTAATTTTGTAATTCGAGCTAATATTAGCTTCACTTATATAGTTAAATTTTCTTTGAGATACTCATCTCTGAATTTCTTCTTTGCTGGTGTTGAGCTTTCTTTTATGCAATGCTGGTAAATTAAATACATTTAGCAGATATTCTCAACTTTAAACAGCAATTGTAAAATTTCACCAGGATAAATTCTTTTAATTTTCTCGTTAAGTTATTCAAAGCAAATGAAACTTGGAACGACGTTGTTTGACACCGATTTAAAAAGATTTGCATATACTATGGACTATTGGACTATTTTCTTATAAATACCAAAGAAACAAGATGCTTACTTTTCAAAAAGCCCGCCAACTATTTGTATCGTTTGTACGACTGGCAGTACTTAGATGACGACATTCCTGCAAGCACATGCATATCTTTTCTTGGAAATTGGAGAAATTTAAAAGAAGACACAACATTGTCCTGAAAGCAATTTCCGGAAAATCTGAAAATTTCAAAGCAGAGGATGCGCAGGAGTTCATTAGAAAATTGCCCGACATCTTAAAAGATTACAACTCCAAATTGCGTGTACAATGCAGACGAAACTGGTTTATTCTTTAAAGCGCTGCCTAAAAAAACATTTTCGTATAAGAAAAAAAAGGCGTAGGTGGAAAACTGGCTAAGGAAAGACTGACGATCTTGCTTTGTGCCAATATGGCAGGCGAAAAAGTGAAGCCTCGAGTGCTTGGAAAATCAGCAAAATCACGGGCTTTCAAAAATTTAGACTTGCGTCAGTGGCCAGTTGGATGGCGTTTCAATAAGAAATCGTGGATGACGAAGGACTTAATGTAAGACTGGCTAGAGAAACGTCTTAACAAGAATGTGTTGTTTTTTATTGGACAATGCTGGGTCTCATCCAAAAAATTTGAATCTCTTTAATACCACAAAAACTTTCTTGCCACCAAACACAACCTGTACCTGTCATCCGTTGGATCAAGGTATCATAAGGACTTTTAAGTTCCATTATCTGTGCATGTTCCTAAAACACATGCTAGCCAACATTGATGCGTGCGATTCGTCGGCGGAATTTTCCAAGAAAATCAATGTTTTGGATACAGTATATTTCATAAAAGTTGCTTGGAAAATAGTTACTCCCGCAACTGTTAAAAACTGCTTCCGCAAAGCGGGTTTTGCAGAGCAAAACCATAGCTAATGGTAGGATCATCCTTTGTTTCTAGAATCAATACTGCGTCTTCATCGTGTCTTATAGGGGGGCCATTCGGTACGGTACTTATCTTGTTTTGTTATATATTTTTTGTTAGTTTTTTGTTAATTCAAGTGCTTGCAAAGTTGTGACGAGCGAACAGATTTATCACTGTCACAGTCGGTTATCCTAAATATAAAAATATTTCATTCAATATAAAATAATTCATGTTTCATCGTTAGTAATAGGACAAAAATGATGAGTTTTGGCTCTGAAACGTTTACTAACTTGTCTTGGAACGATTATACCCTTGAAAACCACCCTTTGGGGGTGGTTATATTGACAATTTTTAAAACAAAATCTTTTTTTTTACAGCTCAAAACATTTTAATACTTTATTTATTTGAAATCATATATTCATTAACAATTCAGTACATAATTTATTATTTATTGCAACCTCTTATCCCCTAACTTCACCCCTTGTAACAGAAATTGTGTGAATTATGGATGTAAGTTTAATATCGTCCAAGTAAACAAAATAAAATGTTATCGAAAATTCTGAAATAAAGTGCATGGAATGACCTTTTCTTAATTCCTAAAAACCTATATATTTTTTTATTTATTGCAACTTTTCAACCCGTAATTACCACCCACTGTACCAGAATTTGCGATATGATTGATGTAAGTATTTTTTATGTCAGGCCTTTTCGCCGGTTTCGAAAATATACCTACAATATGTTCTTATTCATAAGCATTCTTATTCACATATTAATGGGCAGGTGTTCGATTTCGCTCTCCATCTCTTCTCTTTGTAACACATTTGCACTGTTATAATACAATAATATTAATGGAATATATGGTATATATATATATATATATATATATATTGTAATGAAATGATTACGAGCGAACGATGTCGCTTCGAATTTTCAAGCCAACAGGACTTTCGTCTTGTTGGCCTCAATGGACGTTAAGTCCCCGGGACGAGGCAACGAACTCATGTGTCGTTCAGACGAATTCGGGTTCGGCCTCTACCTAGCTAGAGGAGTGATGGCTGCTGGCAGGCCAGCTCAGCTCGGCGCGTATCTTCGTGGGTGCGTTCTCTAGCATCAGTCCCGAATCTCATTTCCAGAGATTCAGCCATCAAGTTGCCCGATTACATACCGAAAAAAAATTTCATCAAACAAAACAAACTATTCCTCTTGTGAGGCTTTACCTCCTATGTTACTTTATCCAAAGAATTCTCGCGCGCATATCGAGATAATACCGCGTTCAAGACCTACCCGAGAGAAAAAAATTCTTTACGTTACATTGATCTATTGTAAAAACTCCGAAACTACTCAAAAAAAAAAACGAAATACTACCACTTACCGGAACAATCTCTCGGGTGGCCGTGCTACACTCGATTAGGAAGACGAGCTTCAGCGGAGCTTGTCAGTTGCAGATGTCGCTGCCTGGGCCCGCCCTACCATGGCCTAGCGCTTGCGTGTCCGCATGTGTTGTGCGCACTAGGCCCACCAATACTTACTTTAGCCGAGGTGAATCCTGTTCCTTAAAGTCAGAAGGAGGGAGGAGCCTTATGGAAACTCTCGCTGATAGGTTTTAATATTCTATGTTTATTCTCTTATTTTCGTTCTTTCCAAAAAAAATTGGCACATCTAGGTTCTGTATAATACATTTTCTCTGATAAGGTTTCAATATTCCATATATAACTTTTCGTGTTCTTTGTACAAACTCTAGCGTCTTTCAATCCTTATTGGTGATTAGAGCTATAATAATCTTTTGTTTTAGCTTGAAACTAAAAACAACTTTCCTTAAATTATTGAATTTTCAAACTAAGTTACTATCATATTAAATAAAGACTTTATTCTAATGGTATCAATTCATTTTTGATTTCAATTTCATATACGAGTTTTACTCAAGATTTTGCTCTTCATAATTTTCTTATCATTTTTATTTACTAGTCATGTTTGACTTGATACTACATTTGCAGACTCAAATTGAGGGTCGTCTTCAGATTAAGAGAAAAATGCATTTTTATCTATTGTCTCAACATATAATCATGATCATTAGTATCGTCTCTGCTCTTAGTTCTTTTTAGCTCTACAAAATATATGAAACTGACGTATCGTACACTAATCAAACATAATCAAATTGCGCTTACAAAAAGAAACGTGCCATATTATTATTACCTAACCTCAGGGCTGGCTGATGCCATTAGTTTTAATTCAATTACTATCATGCATCAATATTTATACTAAATACTTAATTACTGCTCCTCAATCGACCATAATCGTCGATCCGTTTCATGATTATGGACATTTTTTCACTACACAAATAGTCGGATCAAATAGATCTGTAAAGACACGCGATCAACAGCCTGCATGCCCTTTTTGTACATCTCCCATAAACACTTGCACCGTATATATTGTTTTTAATGTAACGATGTCCCAAAGGACATAACAACTCGTTACCAAGTGCCGAGTGCATATACTTTACATTACCCCAATGGTTTCGACTTCCTCTGGCATTCGTCGGACTCAATTTTTAATATTAAATCGAACAAACTTTAAGTTGTTCGAAAGCAATTTAATTTGATAATACTGACCGAATTGCAGACACGTTTTGACGACAAGAAAATTGGATGATTATGGTCAGCCGTACGAAGTATGATTAGCTCGACACCACAATAGTCACCTGGCGACACGACACGCCTTGCAGCCTGTTCAATCCTTGCGTGCACATATCCAATGGTTTTGTACGTTGATTTCCGATTTTGTAACAAAAAATGGATCCACTGCCTGTGAACAATGTGCAACCTCTTGGTCCCGTTATAAAGTAAGCGCCATGTGCTCTCGATTTCCTCTTAGCCGGACCCAGGTTAAAGGTACCCTCCGGTTCTCTCTCATTTTCCTTAAGTGCTTTAAATTTTACTTAGTGGATAAGAATTTTCTTCAGGCCGGCTAATCATAAGTTCAACGCTATTAAAAAATTGATTGAAGTTACAGTCGGCTCCGAATCTAAATTTTCAGATCCTTCGGTACTTTCGGAATCAGTGATTTTGACAGTTTCAGCTTTCTCGTTAGAATAATTTGCCTTGCTTTCAGAAAGCCAATCGTTGATCTCGTATGTATCAGAAACGGTATTTGTTGCTTGAATGAGTAAATTTTGGAGTCGAAGAGTTTCTGCAGCCAGGTCGCGTTGAAGTTAGCCCGAGGAATATTATCTTCCTCATCCCAGGCTTCATCATCCATTTTAATTAGTTTTCTGAAGCATTTTTTATGTCATTCGTTCCTAAATCCCTCCACACTTTGGATAAAAAATAGATTGCGTGCTTCAGCGTTATCTTCTTTAAATCATTTTCGGTGGTTTCACTGCTAATCAAATGTGTCAGTAAATATTTTTTGTAGGATTTCTTAGTTAAACGAATGGCGTTCCGATCGATTGGCTGAAGTTAAGGAGTACAATTTGGTGGAACACACATGACTGATATGAGACCATCGTCGCTGTTTATTGTTTTTGGATGGCAAGGAGCGTTGTCGATTAATAATACGGCATGTGTTGGACGATTTTTCGATCGAAAATAATTTCGAACTTTCGGAACAAACACTTCATGAAACCATTGCACGAATATAACAGACGTCATGCATGCTGACTTATTGCTTTTGTAATCAACCGGTATCTTAGATATATTTTTTAATGTTCTAGGTTTGGCTGACTTTCCAAACTAAAAGTTTAATTTTATGATTTCCATATACATTTGCACAAGCCAGGAAAGTTATTCTTTCTTTCGCCATTTTTCGTTCTGGTGCTGATTTTTCCTCTGCTGCAACATATGTTTTATCTGATGACATCTTCTAAAAACGACTGCTTTCATCAGCGTTATTAATTTGATTATCTGTAAGTTGAGATTCGCGTATGAAGTTTTGAAATTTTTCCACGAATCGTTCCACAGCAGTAGAAAGTATTGGAGGACAACTTTTCTCCGCACACTATTAATGGTCGTATTTCCCGACGTTTTTTAAAATTCGCAAACCATCTATAGCTGCCGTTAAATCCTTCCTCTTTGTCGGGGCTCAAATTGTAGATCTGAACAGCTTTTTTCTTCATATTTTACCGGTAACAGGTGAAATCTTTTTGCACTGTCTCATCAACCACTTCAATAGTTTGGCCTCCATTTGGGGATATTCAGGTTGACGTAACTTCCGTTTATTTCCAATTTTTGATTCTGTTGATCCAACGAAAACTCGAATCTTTTCTTCACTTTTTTTAAATTTTGGATATTGTGGCTTTGCGAATATTGTATTCTTCGGCAATCGATTCGTATGATTCAAATCGACGAACGGAATTTCTATTTTGTTGTTTAAAGATAACAAGTTTCGCCTTTTTGGAGCCATAGTTATCTTAATCAAGAATAACACTATGATTTATTCTTAATCGAACGATACATGTATACATTCCTAAATGGTCTCAAATAATAAGTTTATTTTCACTTTAGCAGAATCAAAAACATGCACGAACCGCAACGAATAGACTCACTTATTGAATGACCCTCGTATATATAATATATACAGTGAAATCTCCCTTACCGGACACTTCTAATAAGCTGACATTTTTAAGTCTCCGTGCCCTAACTATTAATTTTCTTACAAATTAGTCTCCATTAACCGGAAACCTCCAATATCCGGACACGGACAAACATTTTAGCACTTTTAGTTGTGTTTTACCTCTCTTAACCGGACACCAATAAAACAAGCCGTGAGGTGCGACCTTGAGGTCCACACGGTCAACTTACCAGTAATATCTATATAAATATTAAAAATATTAAATACAATTACGAAAATACTACTACTAATAATTAGAGGTACTCATAACAGTAATTGGAATGAGTTAATATTAACTGTATCATCTACGGAAGCGTCCATTAAATACTTAGTGCTTTTGGTGGATGGGGGGTAAATTGGTTTGATTGAATATTCACCCGGATCAATCGTTGGGTGGTGGGGGTAGGTTAAAAAGTCTTTTCTACGTTATTTGTTATTTATACATCAATGCTTGAAGGACAAAAGAGCATTAGCAAAAATGAATGCAGTTTTGTTATTACGCCGTGCCGTTACGCCGTTATTACGAACCCGAAGTCAAAAATCGGTTTAATTGCATGTAAAAAGTAAAAAGCATTACGTATGATGATGGAAGAAGTAATTGAAATCTTACAAACACTAAAGAACAAAACTACTAAAAACTGCAATTTTTTATTTGATGAAAGTTTTTTAAAGTATATGATCTTGCAAATTTTTGACTAAAAACCATTTTACCATTCAAAGGGTTCACATACATACTTCTTTCTTAAAACACTTAAAATATACTCTAAAGACCTCAAAACCTTAAGAAAAGTTGAAAATTTCAATTTCGATTTTCGAGGCGATTACAAGAACTTCCCATATACTGGCAAGTTAAAAATATCTATTGAAAATATGTTTTCATTGCCAAAACAAACAAAGCCAACCAACCATCCAAGGTTTTATGAATTGCATGCGGCTGCGCCTATTAGTCGAAAACCGGGTCTCCTGCGCGTGTTTTGCTCTACACAATACACAAAACATTGTTCTCCTCATGTTTCGCTACAGATTTTTGATGGTATCAACAGTGTTTTTGCTTTCCATGTCCGATGGAACACATCTACATATTTGTCCCCCGCGGGTTAAGACCATCATTTCTCGACAAGTCCCGTGGGCCACGCATGTGTCTTTGTGTTGCAGATAAAAATGGACTCAAGTAGTAATTTGCAATTGATAGCTTTTATTAGAGTCTTTTTATAATTGTAATAAAGACTTTCAGTATTTGCTGGAGCCTCCATTAACATACAGTATCATTGATACAAGTTCCTCGAAATCGGATTCGGAACAACGAAAAAAGTTCCCTATACCGAATCGATCCTCTATCTTTAGCTCCATATAAATGTTAAAATTTCGAGACAGTAAGTAGGGCCTTATACGCACTTTAGGCTTTCTTCTCTCAGGAATCAAGCCGACCACAGCTTACACTGATAGTACGTCTTCTTCGTCCGAACACATTTCCACAATGATTTATTTTAGAAAATAATATGTGAGAAGGAGACACTGTGTATATACACAAAAAAATTGTGTAGACGTTTCTGTGTAGTATGTAGAACAAAACACGCACAGGAGACCCGGCTTAACAAACACCATAATGTAATATTTGCCGCCAATCTCTCAAAATTTCAATTGGAGACCAGAAAAATTGTCGGTCGGAGATTGCAACAGTAAAATGCAATAAAAAAAATCCGCAATATGTTTTCCTGGAATTTCGTTGGTATGTTATGACTTATCAGCTGGTGAGGTTTGGTTGACTGCTGCAGATGCTGCCATAAGTCAGGTGTGCGTTGTTCAATTTAGACGATGGATATGGATAACCTATAGTTTGAGGATTAGCTTAATGAAATTACTTATTTAACAAAATTCGGTTAGCTTTGAAAAATTGAACTTATATGCCAAAAAAGGCAATAGGGGGCGAAAATCCGCTGTTAATTTTGTAATTCGAGCTACAATTAGCTTCACTTATATAGTTAAATTTTCTTTGAGATACTCATCTCTGAATTTCTTCTTTGCTGGTGTTGAGCTTTCTTTTATGCAATGCTGGTAAATTAAATACATTTAGCAGATATTCTAAACTTAAAACAGCAATTGTAAAATTTTCTTTTAATTTTCTCGTTAAGTTATTCAAAGCAAATGAAACTTGGAACGACGTTGTTTGACACCGATTTAAAAAGATTTGCATATACTATGGACTATTGGACTATTTTCTTATAAACACCAAAGAAACAAGATGCTTACTTTTCAAAAAGCCCGCCAACTATTTGTATCGTTTGTACGACTGGCAGTACTTAGATGACGACATTCCTGCAAGCACATGTATATCTTTTCTTGGAACAGAAAAGCGACTCTGAAGGAAGGAGTTTGTGCACTGTCTATTGTACACCCTGTTGTGCTTCTCGTTTGATTAGAGTTGTTCATTAAATATAGATATTGTTTAATTAGAGTTGTTCAAAGCCACGTAATACATAGTTAAAAATTAATAAGGTGTGTTTATTTGTACTGTAATCAGATTGTTTTAGTTTTGTGTGATTATTTTATATTGATTAACACAGCACATCAGCGGATTGTATACAATCGAACCGCTTGAATTTTCAGCCATACCTTTTTTGTTTAACATGCCACCTACGAAGAAAATTTTTAACCTAAAAGAAAAGATCTAATTCACTCCCAAAACGAAAAAGGGTATTCTGTCCGCAAATTAGCTGATATTTTCAAAATTGGCAAAACGCAAGCAGCCGACGTTCTAAAAAATAAAGAACATTTCCTTGAGATATGGACGTCGAATACAGTGAATGCATCGTCGAAGAAAAGTTTCACGTCAGAGGACAGAAGCAAATTGGACCATTTAGTATTGGAGTGGTTTAGCAAAGTTAGAACGAAAACCATTGCTGTATCTGGGCCAATGATTCAAAGCCATGCTATGTCTGTTGCCAATGACCTAAATTTAACGAACTTTTGAGCATCAGCTGGGTGGCTGGAGAAATTTAAAAGGAGACACAACATTGTCCTGAAAGCAATTTCCGGAAAATCTGAAAATTTCAAAGCAGAGGATGCGCAGGAGTTCATTAGAAAATTGCCCGACATCTTAAAAGATTACAACTCCAAATTGCGTGTACAATGCAGACGAAACTGGCTTATTCTTTAAAGCGCTGCCTAAAAAAACATTTTCGTATAAGAAAAAAAAGGCGTAGGTGGAAAACTGGCTAAGGAAAGACTGACGATCTTGCTTTGTGCCAATATGGCAGGCGAAAAAGTGAAGCCTCTAGTGCTTGGAAAATCAGCAAAATTACGGGCTTTCAAAAATTTAGACTTGCGTCAGTTGCCAGTTGGATGGCGTTTCAATAAGAAATCGTGGATGACGAAGGGCTTAATGTAAGACTGGTTAGAGAAACGTCTTAACAAGAATGTGTTGTTTTTTATTGGACAATGCTGGGTCTCATCCAAAAAATTTGAATCTCTTTAATACCACAAAAACTTTCTTGCCACCAAACACAACCTGTACCTGTCAGCCGTTGGATCAAGGTATTATAAGGACTTTTAATTTCCATTATCGGTGCATGTTCCTAAAACACATGCTAGCCAACATTGATGCGTGCGATTCGTCGGCGGAATTTTCCAAGAAAATCAATGTTTTGGATACAGTATATTTCATAAAAGTTGCTTGGAAAATAGTTACCCCCGCAACTGTTAAAAACTGCTTCCGCAAAGCGGGTTTTGCAGAGAAAAATTGTGCCGAGTTAGATGATGCCGAGGATGACATTCCGTTAGCAGTATGGAAAAATATGCTGACAGCTATGCGAAGAGCTGACGCAACTAACGTCGAAGTCGATGACTTTGTTCTTATTGATGAGAGCATCTACGTTGAGGGCGATCAAGATGACGCTGCCTCTTTGGTGTCGGAAGTCGATGAATTCGAAGTCGAAGCAAATGGTCTGAGGCAGAAAATGTGTTGACAAAATTCGAAATTAGGAACTAAATCGAAGGCTTTTCTTGTCTGCAGCAAATGAAACTATTTACCTGCAAGAAAAATGATTAGCTGCAACTAAATATCTCGCATCAATCCTTAATTAATAAAAAACAGGCTACAATTCCTGATTATTATTTTTTTAAAAGCAATATGTATTATTATTTTGTTTTCTTTCTATCTTTACGTGAGAAGTAGAACCTAATGCTTATGGTTATAAACAATTTTATTTTATTTTCGCCGCCCTCACAACTGGACACCTCCCTTAACCGCAAACTTTTCTGGTGCCACGGCTGTCCGGTTATGAGAGATTTCACTGTTATATCTAGTAGTGGACATCTAGATAGAACACTTGCAGTTCTATGAATAAAAGGGCATTGTTTCAGTTTCTAATGATTTTGTACTTATGTATGTTTTATTGAAACTATAAAAGCTTATTTAAAACGTGAAATGATGACTGTATTTGTTTGTAAGTAAAAAAATTGAAACACACTAATTAAAATATGCGTAGCCACATTAATAGTACATTAATTTGCATTGCAGCATATTTATAATAGAATATTTTTAAGCAACCGTATAAATTAATATTTTGTTGGAAATATAGATATCGATTCACATACATCAATGTTGGAAGTCCTGGCAGATGCAATGATTCAACGCTGTTTGAAAGTTTGCGACTAAAGAAACAACATGAAACAAATTCCATTTTCAGTGAGAACACAATCAAAATAGACGTAATTGATGTGCCACTATTGCTTATCGGTGATTCAGCATTCAGACTTTCCCGATATTTGATGAAACCATTCCCATTGAATGCATGTCAACATGAAAACGAGAAAACATTCAATTTTCGATTTTCGAAATGTCGACGCATTGTCGAAAATGCTTTTGGTCCTTTAAAGGCTCGGAAAGGGATTAGAGGTGCATACTGACAATGCTCCGACCATAATAAAAGCATGTTGCTTCTTCATAATGTATGTAACAACAAAAACGATAAAATAAATAAAACTTGGCTAAAAGAACTGAGGAATTCAGAAAGAAGACAACCTCGCGTTACATGTAATATAGGAGATACAGAAGATGGACACGTTATAAGAAATGCGCTGATGAATAGCTTTTGTAAGTACTTAGAATTTTAATTAATTTTTTTAATGAAATCTAATATTGCTTTTTGTATTTCTATATTTTGTTTGAGTAAATCGTTCCTTTCCCCGTGCATTTTTTTTTTGCATTGAGTAACAAAATCTTTAAACACTTCTGTTTCTTCCCTTCACTTCACTTCCCAACACGTCATTCATTGCATCTCTCCTTGTTTTAGGTCGTGAAGGTCGTGATGCCTCAGAAGCATGTGAGGGGCCAGCAGAAGTCGAAGGACCAGCATGTGCGTGCGTTGAGGATGACGACGGTCCTGCACTGCACGACGAACTACTGCTGTTATGTTCGCCAACTGATAATGGGGACAGCTGACATACCTCGTCCGATAATAATTCGTCTGGCTCGAGAATATGTTACTCCATAATAATTTGACTGAAATGAATAAAAAACTTTCTCACCTATACTTTCCATTGTCAACTCGAGCTGATTGTTACATTTGAAGCTGCCAATGAACTCGTTGATTTCATCGAACAGCTCCCATTTCGAAGGTGACCCCCCCCCCCCCCGGATATTCCGACTGCTTGTTTTTCTTTTCAGAAAATCAATGTTAGTTGTAGATGCTAATACGTGAACTAATATTTTCACTATTTACCTGAATCTTTTCGTCAAGTTATTGATCCGTGTACGGGCTTCTTCAACGGTTAAAATCAGCCCGTATTCGTCTTCCAAATTCTTGACCATTTCCTTCAGGACGTGGCTGTTCCTTCGCTGACCACGCAAATCAATTATTTTTCTTTTCCAGACATCTTTGAATTTGCTGGTCTCATTTCCTGAGAGCACAGTTCTCTTTTTCATTATCTTGGAAACATTCATTATCTTCAACCGAGTCAGCGCTTCAGAACTCAACTATCAACACAATTGTTTTGATTGACACTTGTCAAGAATGGTTAACAATATTGTGATAACTTCATTTCTGCTTTTTCCCGCCATCACAAACTGGCGCTTAAATCAGGGAAAAAGTGTCCAAACTGGGTTTTTGTATAAGGAAACCAGGAATTTTTTATCGAATTTCAATACTGGGTTCGATGGTGGTATACCGTGAATTTCATGTGGTATAAAGGTGGTATTCAGTGACACACATGTGGTATACCATGTAGTATTCCAATACCATGGTATCAATACCACATGTGTGTCCTTAGTATAACGAATGCCTTTAACGATCGTTCACATAAAGTCATAGCATGCAGAGATGCATTTTCTAATTAAAATGAACCATTCGTCCTGATGGCATGGAAACCAATCATAACGAATGCGTTTACGATCGTTCACATAAAGTCATAGTATGCAAAGATGCATTTTCTAATTAAAATGAACCATTCGTTCTGATGGCATGGAACCAATCATAACGAATGCGTTACGATCGTTCACATAAAGTCATAGAGCGAAGCATGGAAGGATGTATTTTTTAATTAAAATGAAAATGTTTAGTTTTAGAAATGGTAGAATTCGTGTGATCTTATTACGGGGGTTACACGGAACATTCACGTGTTTTTTTTTAAAGAGTGTATTCGCACTCGGATATCATAACTATATATATATATATATATATATATATATATGTGTGTGTGTGTGTGTGTGTGTGTGAAGATATATATATATATATATATATATATATATATATATATATATATATATATAGTTTTTAAGAAAGTTAAATATCAATAAATATTTTTGAAGGTGGAAAGAGGGCCACATTGCTCCGAAGAAAAGCGTGAGTTATATGCAACATGAAAACATAGGGTCAACAATTACGGAAATATTCAAGCATCTGCAGTGTTCGCGGATGGTAGTTTACAATGCTTTACGTCTTAAGGACCTCTATGGCAGTGCCAAAAACGTTCCGAGAGCTAAAAGGCCAAGAAAAACAGCGAAAGAATAGATGTTATATACTGAGAAAGTGTCGCCGACCCCTTTTCGAGCTACAAAGCAATAAAAAGCAGTATTCTGAAAGAAAACAATATTTCAGTGTCAGAGAGAACAGGGCGAAGAGAAGGCGAGAAGGCGTTTACAAGAAAAACATCTGAGAGGATGCATCGCTCAAAAAAAGCCACTTGTGACAAACAAGAACTTAAAAATGAGGAAAGCGTTAGGAAAGGAGCATATAAACAAACCGATTAGCGTCTGAAAAAATGTGCTGTGGAGTGATGAATCCAAGTTTTGCAGGTTCGGAGCAGATGGGAAAAAGTATGTTTGGCGTGCACCTAACCATCAACACAATCCCAAATACACAGAAAAAACTGTTAAACATGGTGTCGGAAATGTGATGTGGTTGGCTGCTTTTTCCTGGCATGGGGTGGGACCAATAATCAATATAGACACAAAAATGGATCAACACGTCTACAAACGCATTCTTGTGGACCACATCATCCCCTTTGCGAAGAAAATATGCCACTGATATGGGATTTTATGCACGACAATGATCCTAAGCACACTTCTCGTCTTGTGATGGATTACCTTAGTGATCAAAATGTCACCGTTTTACAATGGCCCGTCCAGTCTCCTGATCTAAATCCGATCGAGAACCTGTGGAATGATGTCGAAATTCACAACAACAGGGTGAAACCTAGAAACGCCGCTGAATTTTGGGACCAAATTCAGATTGCCTGGAGATCTATTCCTAACGAACGCTGTCAAACTTTAGTGGAGAGTCTACCAACGCGATGTTCAGCTGTGCTTAAGAACAAAGGATTTCCAACAAAATATTAATTTTTACGGTTGCTTAAAAATATTCTATTATAAATATGCTGCAATGCAAATTAATGTACTATTAATGTGGCTACGCATATTTTAATTAGTGTGTTTAAATTTTTTTACTTACAAACAAATACAGTCATCATTTCACGTTTTAAATAAGCTTTTATAGTTGTTTCATTAAAAACTGAAAAAATGCCCTTTTATTCATAGAACCACTATATATATATATATATATATATATATATATATCGACTTCGACGTTAGTTGCGTCAGCTCTTCGCATAGCTGTCAGCATATTTTTCCATACTGCTAATGGAATGTCATCCTCGGCATCATCTAACTCGGCACAATTTTGCTCTGCAAAACCCGCTTTGCGGAAGCAGTTTTTAACAGTTGCGGGGGTAACTATTTTCCAAGCAACTTTTATGAAATATACTGTATCCAAAACATTGATTTTCTTGGAAAATTCCGCCGACGAATCGCACGCATCAATGTTGGCTAGCATGTGTTTTAGGAACATGCACCGATAATGGAAATTAAAAGTCCTTATAATACCTTGATCCAACGGCTGACAGGTACAGGTTGTGTTTGGTGGCAAGAAAGTTTTTGTGGTATTAAAGAGATTCAAATTTTTTGGATGAGACCCAGCATTGTCCAATAAAAAACAACACATTCTTGTTAAGACGTTTCTCTAGCCAGTCTTACATTAAGTCCTTCGTCATCCACGATTTCTTATTGAAACGCCATCCAACTGGCCACTGACGCAAGTCTAAATTTTTGAAAGCCCGTGATTTTGCTGATTTTCCAAGCACTAGAGGCTTCACTTTTTCGCCTGCCATATTGGCACAAAGCAAGATCGCCAGTCTTTCCTTAGCCAGTTTTCCACCTACGCCTTTTTTTTCTTATACGAAAATGTTTTTTTAGGAAGCGCTTTAAAGAATAGACCAGTTTCGTCTGCATTGTACACGCAATTTGGAGTTGTAATCTTTTAAGATGTCGGGCAATTTTCTAATGAACTCCTGCGCATCCTCTGCTTTGAAATTTTCAGATTTTCCGGAAATTGCTTTCAGGACAATGTTGTGTCTCCTTTTAAATTTCTCCAGCCACCCAGCTGATGCTCAAAAGTTCGTTAAATTTAGGTCATTGGCAACAGACATAGCATGGCTTTGAATCATTGGCCCAGATACAGCAATGGTTTTCGTTCTAACTTTGCTAAACCACTCCAATACTAAATGGTCCAATTTGCTTCTGTCCTCTGACGTGAAACTTTTCTTCGACGATGCATTCACTGTATTCGACGTCCATATCTCAAGGAAATGTTCTTTATTTTTTATAACGTCGGCTGCTTGCGTTTTGCCAATTTTGAAAATATCAGCTAATTTGCGGACAGAATACCCTTTTTCGTTTTGGGAGTGAATTAGATCTTTTCTTTTAGGTTAAAAATTTTCTTCGTAGGTGGCATGTTAAACAAAAAAGGTATGGCTGAAAATTCAAGCGGTTCGATTGTATACAATCCGCTGATGTGCTGTGTTAATCAATATAAAATAATCACACAAAACTAAAACAATCTGATTACAGTACAAATAAACACACCTTATTAATTTTTAACTATGTATTACGTGGCTTTGAACAACTCTAATTAAACAATATCTATATTTAATGAACAACTCTAATCAAACGAGAAGCACAACAGGGTGTACAATAGACAGTTCACAAACTCCTTCCTTCAGAGTCGTTTTTCTGTTCCAAGAAAAGATATGCATGTGCTTGCAGGAATGTCGTCATCTAAGTACTGCCAGTCGTACAAACGATACAAATAGTTAGCGGAGTTTTTGAAAAGTAAGCATCTTGTTTCTTTGGTATTTATAAGAAAATAGTCCAATAGTCCATAGTATATGCAAATCTTTTTAAATCGGTGTCAAACAACGTCGTTCCAAGTTTCATTTGCTTTGAATAACTTAACGAGAAAATTAAAAGAAAATTTTACAATTGCTGTTTTAAGTTGAGAATATCTGCTAAATGTATTTAATTTACCAGCATTGCATAAAAGAAAGCTCAACACCAGCAAAGAAGAAATTCAGAGATGAGTATCTCAAAGAAAATTTAACTATATAAGTGAAGCTAATTGTAGCTCGAATTACAAAATTAACAGCGGATTTTCGCCCCCTATTGCCTTTTTTGGCATATAAGTTCAATTTTTCAAAGCTAACCGAATTTTGATAAATAAGTAATTTCATTAAGCTAATCCTCAAACTATAGGTTATCCATATTCTTCCTCGTCTAAATTGAACAACGCACACCTGACCTATGGCAGCATCTGCAGCAGTCAACCAAACCTCACCAGCTGATAAGTCATAACATACCAACGAAGTTCCGGGAAAACATATTGCGGATTTTTTTTATTGGATTTTACTGTTGCAATCTTCGACCGACAATTTTTCTGGTCTCCAATTGAAATTTTAAGAGATTGGCGGCAAATATTACATTATGGTGTTTGTTAAGCCGGGTCTCCTGTGCGTGTTTTGTTCTACATACTACACAGAAACGTCTACACAATTTTTTTGTGTATATACACAGTGTCTCCTTCTCACATATTATTTTCTAAAATAAATCATTGTGGAAATGTGTTCGGACGAAGAAGACGTACTATCAGTGTAAGCTGTGGTCGGCTTGATTCCTGAGAGAAGAAAGCCTAAAGTGCGTATAAGGCCCTACTTACTGTCTCGAAATTTTAACATTTATATGGAGCTAAAGATAGAGGATCGATTCGGTATAGGGAACTTTTTTCGTTGTTCCGAATCCGATTTCGAGGAACTTGTATCAATGATACTGTATGTTAACGGAGGCTCCAGCAAATACTGAAAGTCTTTATTACAATTATAAAAAGACTCTAATAAAAGCTATCAATTGCAAATTACTACTTGAGTCCATTTTTATCTGCAACACAAAGACACATGCGTGGCCCACGGGGCTTGTCGAGAAATGATGGTCTTAACCCGCGGGGGACAAATATGTAGATGTGTTCCATCGGACATGGAAAGCAAAAACACTGTTGATACCATCAAAAATCTGTAGCGAAACATGAGGAGAACAATGTTTTGTGTATTGTGTAGAGCAAAACACGCGCAGGAGACCCGGTTTTCGACTAATAGGCGCAGCCGCATGCAATTCATAAAACCTTGGATGGTTGGTTGGCTTTGTTTGTTTTGGCAATGAAAACATATTTTCAATAGATATTTTTTTATTGGTGTCCGGTTAAGAGAGGTGAAACACAACTAAAAGTGCTAAAATGTTTGCCCGTGTCCGGATATTGGAGGTGTCCGGTTATTGGAGACTAATTTGTAAGAAAATTAACAGTTAGTGCACGGAGACTGAAAAATGTCCGCTTATTAGAGGTGTCCGAAGATGAATTGCGTATTTTATGACGATGCTCAAAACTGATTCTAACATATGTGACCATGCGATAAGAAATGTAAACACTCGATTCCTGGCTGCATGTTTACAGAAAATTGAAATTGAACAGCCTGCGAGGATATATATATATATATATATATATATATATATATATATATATATATATATATATATATACGAGGGTCATTCAATAAGTAACTAGACAAATTGATGTAGGTCAAAAATTGTTTTATAATTCAATACGAAACTTTTAGGATTTCAAGTTAGCATCCTTGTTATTAGTTGTGATCAGCTGTTTGGTATGGTTTTGTAAACATAACGTATAATTCAGTTAATTCAAGATGTCAACTTCGTTTGAGAATTGCACTACGGAAGAACAACGTACTGTGCTTAAATCTTTAGTAGCATGAGGTGTTACAGCTAGTGAGATCCATGCAAGGATGTTAAAAGTGTATGGGAACAATTGTTTACACCGTTCGAACATTTACAAGTGGATGAAACGGTATGAAAGTGGCCCTGAAAGTGTTGGAGTGCCAGATCTTGCTTCATCAGATTTCCATATGTTTGTTCCTCTTAAGGAGGCGCTACGTGCCAAAAAGTTGGTTCTAACGAAGAAGTCGAGATTCACGGGCAAACTTGTCTCCAATAGCTACCAAAAGAATTTGTGCCAGTGGCATAAGAAAGTTAGAGGAACGATGGGACAAGTGGATAAGTGTTGGGGGATTATGTTGAAAAGTAGCCAAAATTTTGAAATGATTGAATAAACGGTTTTTGAAGCTACAACACTCGTTACTATTTGAATGACCCTATATATATACATATATACATATATACATATATGATATATATATGAATCAATATATATATATATATATATATATATATATATATATATATATATATATATATACTTTGGTGGTGGCCTCGAGTTTAGCACACTCATTATCTGTGACTTTCAAGTGCAAATATCTTCTGCTATTTAACGTTTTCATTCAATTTCTTCCATTTTTGTTTATTTTTGGGGAAAGTACAACATCTGAAGAATATTGTATTAAATTTGTAGGTCATTCGGAGTAAAACCAACGAAGTTACAGTATGTTAAATAACCGTACATCTTAGGTTTGCGCGCCTTTTAACTACCTGTGCTGAGCGGCGGCGAGCGGCAACTGTTTCGGTCTCTATTGTATTACTTTTATCGACAGAAGCAAAGCCTTAGATAACGTGGATGATAGTGATGTACTTTATGGACCCGGCATCAATGATGACATGTACGTATTTTACAAGAAAATCCAGTTTTTCTCAAGATGTTTTCACTTTTTCAGTGTACAAAACTCTAAATCGATTTTCTCAAACATGTAATTTTTAAAGTCGTTGACCAGCCTACAGAAAAAACTACTGAACCGATCCTTTTGAAATTTTGTACACATATTCTACATATATATAGCTCCCTAGCTACGTTGAGTTTTTTTTAAATCAATTCCTTACAATTTTACAATAACAAATAGGTCGATTTTTTCGTCAAAAATCGTTGTTTTGGCTTCAAAATGGTGCCAAAAATTAAAAAATTGGAAAATTAAAAAAAATCGACGTGACTGGAGAGATAAAGTAATACATTGAAGAAAGCATTTTGATTTTTTGGTTTCAAATGATCCAATGATGCTGTAGGCTGGTCACCCCACAAAAACTTTTCTTCTAGGTACCTGCGGAGATCTACAATAAATCCGTTATTTCTCGCTATTTATCAACAAATTTTTTTCTTAATATTCTTCACATGTGGTACTTTCATATAATAATAAGTAAAATAGAACTACAGTAATAATTTTTTCTAAAAAGAATTTAATGAAAAAAAGGTATTTTTTAGACGAAACAAACCTTACCCTCCCCTTAAGATGTTCCCGAAAGATGGTTTACAACACATTAAACCATATGCAACAATATGGGAGCTCCAAAAATGTAAAAAAGCGACCAAGAGCTCGAAAAACCACAATTAGAGAGGACTGTTTGATTTATAGAGTCTCAATCAAGAACCCTTTTAACAGTTCAACCGTTATAGAAAGGAATATTTCGTCTGAATCTGGCATTGACGTATCCTCGAAGACAATAAGACGACGGCTCAATGAAAAAAACTGCGTGGATGCATAGCACAGCACAAGCCGCTTGTGTCAAAAAAAATTTAAAATCTCGAATTGCGTTTGCCCGTGAGCACTTGCAAACACCGTTGATTTTTTGGAAAAATGTGCTTTGGAGTGACGATTCAAAGCTTTGTCGGTGCGGATCTGACGGTAAGCGGTACGTATGGCGTCCTTCAAACATGCAGCACCATCCAAAGTACACTTTGAAGCACGGCGGTGGGAGTGTGATAGTGTGGGCTGCCTTCGCTTGGTACGGCGTTGGCCCCATACATAAAATTGACCCAAGAATGGATGAGCACGTTCACAAAAACATCATTGTTAACACAATTTCACACTGTATGACAATTACCCAAAACACACTTCGCGCACAGTGAAGAGATGCTTGGAAGAGAACCGAATGGATGTTCTAAAGTGACCAGGCCAATCACCTGATCTCAATCCCATTGAGAATTTGTGGAAAGATGTCAAGGAGCATATTTACATAGTAAAACCTCAAAATATGGCCGATTTGTGGACCGAAATTCAAAAAGCTTGGTACGCAATCCCGAGAGTACGTTGTATGACCTTGGTCAAGAGCCTGCCGAGGAGATGCGCTGCTGTCATCGAAAATCAAGGATATCCGACAAAGTATTAAATTATTGCATTTAAATTTGTTTTTTGTCATTTATTTTGACATTATAATAAACAGTTTTTATTTTGAGCTAAATTCGTGTCCAGCTTTTTTTCATCTTCTTCACAACTAAACTCAAATAAAAGAATGGGAAGACAATAACCACATGCAACCAGCATGACATAATCATCACATCGTGAGAAAAACTCAGGAAAAAAATTGGAATGAATAACATATAACAGTAGAAAATATTTGCACTTGAAAGTCACAGATACCAAGTGTGCTAAACTCGTGGCCATATATATATATATATATATATATATATATATATATATATATATATATAGGTCATTTGCTTTACCTACTCAACAAATTAGCAATTGCCAATTCAAGCAATCAGCAACGGGCAAAACCTACCTGCTACTTGAATTGGCAATAAAAGTAATGCTGTACCCAGCTAAAATGCATATGGGTAAAAGTTCACTTCCAGATGTGCAATATTGTAATCATATAAATATGGACAATTAATAAAGAAGATTCATTCGCTCATCAACCAGTAGTCTTTTATTATTTCACACCAAAACATTGGTCCGTCGAGCCGGATGGCTTACAAAGCGCAGGAACTGAACTTCAAACAAGTTCAAAGGGTTATCACTAACTTCAAAAAGGATAGTAATGTACGCCATAATCTTGAGTATTTCCAGATTAGATTTTAACGAGTAAATTCATCATGGAGGAAGTGCGAAGATCATCATCTGACAGTTACAAAAGATTTGGCAGAGAAGGCTTTACTTCTTCAGCACTACAATAAGGAGTACGAGAAGCTGGAGGAATTAGTTTTGGACTATCAAACACTATTCAGAGGGAAGGTCAACCATTACCAAGCCGGATCATCCACCAAGTACGAGACATCTGACGCATTTAAACTTGAACGGGTAAGAATTCCATCTTTCGACGGTGCTTCCATCAACTATCTGGCGTTTCGGGACCTATTTAAAAGTATGGTCCATGAAAACGCGCAATTAAATCAAGTCCAGAAACTGCAATAGTTGAGGAATGCGGTGCGAGAGGAAGCGGAGCAACTCATCAATCATCTTAGCATCACTGAGATGAACTATGAGCCGGCATGTAAGTTATTGTGCGAACGATACGACAACCATCGTGTGATCGCGCAAGAAATGATGCAGTGGTTTTCGAGCATTCAAACCTGTGTCCCTAGTGAATCCAATGGTTTGATGCTTGATACCGTCAATCAACTGTTAGCTGGAATAAAGACACTACAGGCGGATTCATTTGATTTAGAGACAGTATACTTACTGAATCAAAAATAAGATGAGGAATCAAGGAAAGAGTGGCATAAATATATCGCCGACTCAAACGCCATCCCATCTCTATCACAGTTTTTGGATTTCGTAAAACAGCGTTTCACCATCCTCGAAGCTTTAACACCAGAGAAAGAAAAGGGCAAGCAGGGGCCGGGTAGAGTCAACACAGCACATACTGAGGCAAATTGTCATGCCCAAAGTGTAAGGCTCCACATGAACTGTATGAATGCCCAATATTCAAGCAATACAATGTACCAACACGACGAGAATTCGTAAATTCAAATCGTGTTTGCTACAACTGTTTTAGTCCACAACATAAGATTGGTCAATGCCCATCAAAACGGAACTGTAAGATTTGTGCGAAAAAGCACAAATCATTATTACACATTGACCCCATTCATGGCAAAATGCAAGATAGCAATATGGTGAGTGTACAAAGCCTATGTGCACCTGCGAACAAGTATATACTGCTGGCTACAGCACAAATTCGGGTCAATACACCAAATGGCATTCCCATAATATTAAGGGCATTGGTGGATACAGGAGCCCAACGCTCCTTCATAAGTGAATCAGCAATGCAGTTATTGAATGCCAGTCGAAGTCAGGAAAAAATAAAAATCAGCGGCATCGGAGCAATGGAAAATGTTATTACTCGAGGGGCAAGCAAAGTTACTGCTATCGTAAAAAACGACATGGGCATCACAGAGAAAATAACGATCACTGCATTGATCATACGCTCTATTACAGCGCCTATACCTTCGGAACAAATTCCAATGACAATACCACCTGGACTCAAACTAGCAAATTTAGCTGACCCAAGGTTTCACATACCAGGAGACATTGACTTGCTAATCGGAGCAGATGTCTATGGACAACTCATACTACCTGGCTTTCTTTCTGGCAATCCATGCGCCCAAAATACGAAACTTGGATGGGTTTTGTTCGGGTCAACAGCAGAAATATCACAGATACATGATTGCCATGCATTTGTATCATACCAACAATTAGATAAGTTCTTAAGGCAGTTTTGGGAAACAGAAGAGCTTCCATCTGTTACTCATTGGACAGAGGACGGAATAGAAGCAGAAAGACAGTATACGCAGCATGTAAAACTTGACGTAACTGGAGTATATTCTGTAAAATTGCCATTCAAGGCAAGCATGAATCCCGTGTCAGAGTTGGGAGACACCCACCAAATTGCCTACATACGATTTCGACATCTCGAACAACGATTGCTAGGCAACTCAGCTCTGTACAATGAATACCGAAAGTTCATGGAAGAATACATTAAATTGGGACATATGACGAGAGTTCCAGTTAACCAAGTCAAAACACCGCTAACGTATTATCTTCCCCATCATGCGGTTTTGAAGGAAAGTAGCTCCACAACAAAATTGCGTGTGGTGTTCAATGCCTCACAAAGAAGCTCCACGGGAAAATCGTTGAATGATCTACTGTTGACAGGCCCGACAATTCAACATCATATACTCCATCTTCTCATGCGTTGGAGGCAACATCGCTATGTTATAACAGCCGATATAGAAAAGATATATCGACAAATTCAAGAACATGAAACTGATCGAGACTTTCAACGAGCCCTTTGGCGATCAAACCAGAACGATCCCATACAACATTTTCGTTTGAACACTGTTACCTACGGTACAGCATGCGCACCATTCCTAGCCATCAGGACACTTCATCAATTAGCAATGGACGAACAAACACGATTTCCAAAAGCAGCTAATGTGATACGGGATGATATGTATGTGGACGATCTACTAACAGGTGCAGAGGATATAGAAGAGTTGTTAAAGATACAATCTGATTTGAGAAGCCTGATGCATCGAGGAAGCTTCCATTTAAGGAAATGGTCGGCAAACCATTCGAAATTACTAAAACGCATTCCAGACGAAGATCGAGAGGTACAATTACCACTTAATATCACATTAACAGAAAATATAAAAACACTGGGTTTACAATGGCATCCAGCAACAGATGAGTTTTCGTTTGTCATTAACAATCAATCGATCGGTGAATACTAAACGAACCATCTTTGTGGTGGCAAAATTATTTGATCCAATTGGCTGGTTGCAACCATGCATTATCATTACCAAAACCACTCTTCAGAAGCTCTGGCTAATTGGGAAAGATTGGGATGAGCCTATAGAAGAAGAAAATATCAAGGAATGGCTTACACTACAAAACCAATTGCCAAAACTAAGTGACTTGCGCATCAAGCGTTGGATAGATTATACATCCACTAGTCACATTGAGTTACATGGTTTTTGTGATGCATCAGCATATGCTGCAGCGATCTATCTCCGTGTCATCACGAGATCGTCAGTATCCGTTACTTTATTAGCGGCAAAATCTAAAGTAGCTCCTGTTAAAACTCTATCAATACCCAGACTTGAGCTATGTGGAGCAGTATTATTAGTGAAAGTCATAAGCGAGGTCATGAAAGCACACAAATGGATACACGTTGCGAGGTATTACTGGACAGACTCTACAGTAGTACTTTCGTGGCTCCAAAGTCCTGGAGCTAAATGGGAGGTATTCATTGCATATCGAGCTGGCATCATTCAGCAAGAAAGCTCCGTAAAAACGTGGCACCATGTAGCAACGCATGAGAATTCTGCAGATATTGCTACCCGAAAATGTACCCTGCAAATCTATTAGGATCAACTATGTGGTGGAAGGGACCCAAGTGGCTGAATGCTCACTTAATTCAATGGCCGACTACTCTACAGCTAATGAATGGCATTGAGGAAGAAAGAATTGAAGCATTGATTGGAGTGCAACCAGAAGAGCCAGATATTTTTCTGCGATACTCTTCATTTTTCAATTTGAACAGGGTGCTTGCTCATTGCCTTCGATTTGCTCATAATTCACGTAATCCTCGATCCAAAAGGCTGGTCTCTTGACGGACAGAGAAATCAGAGCAGCACACAATAAGTGCATACAAATGGCACAACAACACGCCTTCAAGGCAGATATGAACCATTTACAGCAAACAAATACTTTCCCAAGTAACAGCAGGCTGCGATCGCTTTCACCATGGATTGACACTGAGGGTACACTCAGGGTGGGCGGAAGAATACATTTCGCATTGATCGGAGAAGAAGCGAAACACCCTGCAATTATACCCAAAGGTACCTTAGCCAACCTTCTCATTCGCCAAGCTCACTTCCAAACCTTACACAGTGGAGTTCAGCAAATCTTTGCAACTCTGAGATTGCGCTATTATTAGTTTACTATCAGGGCAGTCACTGATAAAAAAATACTTCACGAGTGTTTAACTTGCTTTAAATTAACGGCCAGACCAAGAGATCAACTAATGGGGATTCTTCCAGCGTCTAGAGTACAGTTGTAAAAACCATTTCTAAACACAGGTATTGATTATGCTGGGCCAATAACAATTAAATGGAACGGAGGACGTGGAGCAAAAACAACGAAAGCGTATGTAGCAATTTTCGTTTGTATGGCCACAAAAGCTTTCCATTTAGAGCTAGCCTCCGATTTATTCACAATAACATGCATTGCAGCAATTCACAGGTTCATTGCCCGCCGTGGGAAATGTCGTACAATATTCAGTGATTGCGGAAGCAACTTTTTAGGTGCCAGCAAGCATCTGCAGGTTACTTGTAGAGAGGTATTAAAAACAAGTAGTGCACAGCTAGCTAACCAGGGAATAGATTGGAAATTCATTCTTTCTGGTAGGCCACACTTTGGTGGACTCTGGGAAGCCGGTGTGAAATCCAAGAAGAGACATTTGTACAAAACCATAGGACATCAATTACTTAATATCGAAGAAATGATGACCCTTCTAACCAAAATTGAAGCGTGCATGAATTCAAGACCTTTCACACAAATAAGTGACGATCCAACAGATAATACAGCATTGATTCCAGGCCTTTTTCTTACCGGAGAGCATTTATTTGAAGCAAAAAGTGATCCTGTTGAAACCAACTACACTCGATTAAAAGGATGGAAACTATTCCAACAAATGAAACACTCCTTTTGGCATCGCTGGAGTCAAGAGTATCCACAACGATTACAGCAAAGCCCAAAATGGCTCCAGCCACGAAACAATGTTGAAGCCGGAGAACTTGTATTGGTCAAAGTAGACCATACTCCATCAATGCAATAGCCATTAGCAAGAGTAGTGGCCGCACACCCAGGCCCAGATGGAATAGTACGCACCGTTTCACTTAAATGGAACGGTCGCATCAAGCAACGCACCACAGCAAAAACTGTCAATTACCGTTCAACGAGTCTGATGAGCAACAGGCAATCCAGGAATCACCAGAGGCTACTTCAGAACTCGAGAGCAACCAACCTTCTACTCAGAAACGATCGGCAGCACAACCAGATTTTGGCTTTAAACGAAAAAGGACCATAACGAAAGAGCAAAAAATATCAATATCCACAGTGATATTAACCGCTTTAATGGTTTTTGGTAACTTTCTATTAACAGCATTTTCTGCGGTCAATGTCACAAATCTAAATAGTGGTGTATACATCGAGCACATAGGTGTGGCTAATGTTATACGAGGAGACTTACAGATCAATATCCAGCTACCAATGACTGATTTGGAAATAGATGGAAAAAAACATCCATACGGTGAACAACTGCATTAGTTCTATGTGCTCAGTGGGAACGCAATTAGCAAACCGTTTAAATCAACACATTCCGCTTTTTACGGTCTCGTACTAAACGAGGCATTTTTGGGAAAATGTTAACAGCCGTGTTCGGAGTAAATGATGAAGTGATTGCCGACATCCAAAACCTAGGACAGAATCAAGAACATCTGAAGGAAATTACTCGGCACCAAGGAAAAATCATTTTCCAAGCCACAAAAACTCTAAACACAACTTCTAGCAGGATCAACAAGCAGTTGAGGCGTTTTTCAGAACAGCTGAATGAGGGGCTCGTGCAAATTAACGAGCTAAAAAAATGGTACGTCACTGTAGATATTAACATGATCCATATACAGTTCTAAGGCACATTCCAACGAGCCATCAACTTCATCCAAGAAGTTTATCATAAATACAACAGCATCTTGACCGCCATCTACTCATGGGAAGGGATATGGGATTGTATTAATTTAGCAGATCTTGCTTCAACCATCAAGTCAACACAAGTGCTACTATCATCTCATTTAGGAATTCTTCACACCACAACATCGAAACTGTCCATAGAACAAACTGATGTGGCAATTATAATTCTTGGACATCTTCCCATAATTGACAAACGCAAATTCAACCTCGTTAAAGCTACCACTATTCCGCAACAACAAAGAACGGATATATTCACAGCATACAACATCCCAAACTCTGTGCTTGGCATTAACTACAACGATCAGCTTTATTTTGAAACAACCGATGCTGACGTAAGCGAAGCACCAAAATTTAATGATGGTGCTTATCTCATTGCCACACCAATCCTTATTGACATGCACTCAAAACCCAATTGTATCATTGATAACCTTTATAACAGTTACAAAGTAGAAGACTGTCCAACATCTACTTTTCGAATTTCCTCACTTGTATGGCAAAAAATGCTATCAACCAATACTTGGTTGTTCATTGCTCCTCGTCCGGTGGCCGCACAGACTGTCTGCCAGGGTACTAGGAAGGATATTATGCTCAATGGTGCAGACATATAAAGGATAACTCAAGAATGCACTGTACACACAAGGGACTTCATTCTAGCGGCTGAGCAAAATTGCAGGGGAGCTCAGTTCCCAGTCTACATTTCATCCGTTGTTCCTCAGCTGAATTTTACCATCCCAGATACAGAGCTAAAACTTCTCAAGATTTCAACCATCATCAAACACTTAGAGTCATTCACAAGCTTGGTCACTCAATAGAAAGAGTTAACAGCAGCTGCCGAAGGCATTCAATGGAAGCGGATACGCCCACATGCGGTTACAGCAACCCTTGCAATAACAGTTTCATGTTTGACACTTGCATCACTTACTATCTTCATTCTCTGTCACTGCAAAAAACATATGAAGAAGGCTAAAGACCTACCGAAACCATCTTCCTTTACCACTTGGTATGACGAACATCAGCTTTAAGATCCTACAGGCTCTTGGTGGGCGGTAATGTAACACCAAGTGATCGGCAAATTATCCAGCGACTAGCAATAAAGTCATTCCCCTTTAGTAATAAGATTCTACTATCAATTACGCATATGCATTGTTTAGGTCATTCGCTTTACCTACTCAACAAATTAGCAATTGCCAATTCAAGCAATCAGGAAAGGTCAAAAACCTACCTGCTACTTGAATTGGCAATAAAAATAATGCTGTACCCAGCTAAAATGCATATGGGTAAAAGTTCACTTCCAAATGTGCAATATTGTAATCATATAAATATGGACAATTAATAAAGAAGATTCATTCGCTCATCAACCAGTAGTCTTTTATTATTTCACACCGAAACATATATATATATATATATATATATATATATATATATATATATATATATATATATATATATATATAAACAGTGGCGGCTCTACCTTTGGGGCTAGTGGGGCTCAGCCCCACCACTTATTGATGAGCCTATATTAGTGCAAATGTAATAAAATATCATTATAGATTTCAATATAGTTTTCATAATTTCATTTCATTTCAAAATATAATGTAGCACTTTTTTCGCCCATGCTGTAGTTTAGTTTCACATAATCTTCTTGCCACGCACTGTAGAACAATTTGTTTTTCTCTTCGACTCGCTTCGTTGTGCCTGCACTGAGTAAAAGCTGAGAGTAAAATTTAAACTTATTTTCTCTTTAACAATTTTCCACCTTAACTATCAAGAAGGGGCTACTTTGGATCAGCCCGAAAGAAGAGTATTTCGATTTGAATGTGTGCGTGAATTCTATGCTGAAGCGGCGGGAGTGTGCGTGTTTGAAAAAGCATATGTATACCTTACGGACGGGCTAATTACATTCAGCCCGTTCAGTGCTTCGACAACGTTTAGTCTTGGCATGGTCTGGATAATATTTTTGAACAGGCATGAGCAACATTTTTTTACGACGGGCCGAAGGCGGTGAAGGTGATGACTGTTAATGCAAAAGTAGTCTCATCAGTGTAGTGCATGGTATTAATACTTAGTGTGGCTTCGTAGTGTTTGTAGTGTTTGATATTTTTTAAAGTTTTGTAGTGCTTAAAGTTTGTTTCAAAAAAGGGTTCTTCAGGTTATGGTATTTATGATTTTAATTAAATACATACTTAACAAGATTTTCCTTGCATGTGTTAAAACTTGCTAGAAGTTTGAATTTCAATTTTAGTAATTTTTTCGGTATTTTCAAAATACGAATTCGCTAGAAAATTTAATTTCCAACCCGTTTTGCTCGCGTTCTTTTGAAGAAAAACTTGAAATCAAGCGCTTGGGATCTCATCAGCCTCCTAATTTTAAATTAAGCAGCAGCTGCAACAAAAGGTAACTTCGAAATTTTTCTACTGATTGGTTCAGTAAGAAAATTTTGAAAAGTGCGATAAGCCTAAAAGTTGTTTGGGGTGATAGTATATTGATGATAGAAAAATTCGTACCAGTAGCCCCACCATACCTAACTCCCACGAGCCGCCTCTGTATATATATATTTATATATATATATATATATATATATATATATATATATATATAATGCTGTGCAAAACTTAAGCAACTCACAACATGTCGGAAAGGAGGGGAAAATTGCAATCAAAATATAAAGAATTTTTTTCCTTTTTTTTTTTAAGTTACACTTTAACATGTTAACAAAAGCTCTGCAATAAAAAAAGTACATCAAGTACTGTTCTTCAAAAAAAACCAACAAAAAGCCTTTGCAAAATCTAAGCAACTTTTATTAATAGTTCGTGTAATAGCCGTTATTTTTTATAACAGCGGCACATCAACGAGGCATTGATTCGACTCAATTATTTAAAATTGATATGTCAATTTTTTCCCATTTGGCTTTTAGGTTTGCAAACAATTGGTCCTTGTTTGCAAACTGTACTGTTTCCATACGCCGTTTCAATATACCGAACAAGTTTTCTATAGGATTCAAGTCCGGCGATTGTGCCGGCCAATCAAGAACTTGAATACTTTTAGAGCTAAGCCATTCTTTAACCAACTTCGATGTGTGTTTCGGGTCATTATCATGTTGAAACACCCATCGAAGTGGCATATTACATTCTGCATAAGGCAGTGGCGGCTCTATCTTTGGGGCTAGTGGGGCTCAGCCCCACCACTTATTGATGGACCTATATTAGTGCAAATGTAATAAAATATCGTAATAGATTTCAATATAGTTTTCATAGTTTAATTTAATTTCAAAATATAATTTAGCATTTTTTCGCCCATGCTGTAGTTTACTTTCACATAGTCTTCTTGTCTTTCTCTTCGACTCACTTCGTTGTGCCTGCACCGAGTAAAAGCTGAGAGTAAAGTTCAAACATATTTTCTCTTTGACAATTTTCCACTTTTACTACGAGGAAGGGGCTACAAGGATTTTGCCCCGAAAAAGAGTATTTCGATTTGAATGTTTGCGTAAATTCTATGCTGAAGCGGCAGGAGTGTGCGTGTTTGAAATTACATGTGTATACCGCAAAGGAATTTAATTTAATATCAGCACATTTAACAGATAACTCCAATTATAAAATGTGGCAGAATAAAATACAGAGTGAAATAAGTACTTAATTTAATAAAACATTATTTAAAATTCGCTTATAAGCTACGAGACTAGAGGGAAAAGGTCCAAGCTTGAGTCGATCATGAGTCCTCGGTAAGCGAAGTAGAGGAGAATTAAAATAGACATTCGTCCGAGCGAAAGGCAAAACAAATATATTTGCTGATCGAGAGGGTCTAGTGGATTGTCGCAAGGAAAATAGATTATCGATGTTCACATCTTTATAATTATGACACAGCTTGTAAAGAAAGCATTGGTCAAGATAAGTCCTCTGCGATGCTAAAGATGGTATCTTAAATAGTGAAAGGCGTTCTTCATAGGACATATAAGGTAATTTAAATTTAAGAAGGAGTAAGCGGGTAAATGTACGCTGGACAGATTTCACAAGGTAAATATGGGACTCAAGATAAGGGGACCAAATTTGGGAGGCATATTCCAGGATAGCACGAACGACACTCATAAACAAATGGACTGCAGAATGAGGGTTAACAAACATAAGGGAATGTCTCAACACAAATCCCGATAGCTTTGAGGCTCTGGCAACTATGTTATGAATGCGAGCGTCAAACCTTAGTTTAGGGTCGAAGGTGACACCTAGATCTTTTACTTGATCAACATTTCTTAGAGGGACGGAGTCAATAGAATACGCAAAGAAGACGGGTTAAAACTTAAGAGTGAAGGTCAATGAATTGCACTTCGGAATGTTAAGGGAGAGAGAATTTGCTTGACACCAAGAACTCAGTGAGTTTAGATTATATTGAGAACTTATACATCGTGGACGGGCTAATCATATGCAGCCCGTGCAGTGCTTGGACAACGCTTAGTCTTGGCATGGTCTGGATAATACTTTTGAGCGGGCATGAGCAAACTTTTTTTACGACGGGCCGCAGCGGGTGACGGTGATAACTGTTAATGCAAAAGTAGTCTCATCAGTGTAGTGCATGGTATTATTACTTAGTGTGCCTTCGTAGTGTTTGGTATTTTTTGAAGTTTTGTAGTGCTTAAAGTTTGTTTCAAAAAAGGGTTCTTCAGGTTATGGTATTTATGATTTTAATTAAATACATACTTAACAAGATTTTCCTTGCATGTGTTAAAACTTGCTAGAAGTTTGAATTTCAATTTTAGTAATTTTTTCGGTATTTTCAAAATATGAATTCGGTAGAAAATTAAATTTCCAACCCTTTTTGCTCGCGTTCTTTTGAAGAAAAACTTGAAATCAAGCGCTTGGGATCTCATCAGCCTCCTAATTTTAAATTAAGCAGCAGCTGCAACAAAAGGTAACTTCGAAATTTTTCTACTGATTGGTTCAGTAAGAAACCTTTGCTTACCGCATGTGAGGTTAGAAATCCCCTATTTTGTTTTTATTGCCTTTTGTTTGGAAGCGAAGCGACTTGGACAAGCAATGGTTTTCGCGACATGAAACATTTGTCCGAGAGAATTTAAAAACATGAAACAAGTTCACGCCAGTGGAAACTCACATAAGAACTTATATTGGTGATAGAAAAATTCGTACCAGTAGCTCCACCATACTAAACTCCCACGAGCCGCCACTGGCATAAAGTAACATTCTAGATTCTAAGATGTTCTTATACATGACTCCGTCCATAATGTCTGTTATTCTATGAAAGGGACCAATACCTAATGCTGAGAAACATGTTCAGACCATGACACTTCCTCCCCCATGTTTCACCGTTTTCCTACAGAAGTGTGGATATAGTTGTGGTCCCTTCTCACGCCTCACACGGAATAAGTCATAAGAATTGAAGAAGTTGAACTTGGATTCGTCGCTAAATAAAACGGTCTTCCATTTAGCAATTGACCAGTCAATATAGTTTTTAGCAAATTCAAGCCTAAATGATATATAAAACGATATAAATAGTAAAATAATAATGTTTAAAAGTGTTGTTCGAGCAGTTTACCTTTTCCTTGCATGTCTTTTTGTGAGCAATGGTTTTTTAAAGCTATATAACTTTTTAGATTGAATTCAATTGGCCGTCTGCGAACAGTACTTGAGTTGACATTAAGGCTTAGCTCTTTCACAACTTCTTTTGACGAGATAAAACGTTTTATTTTTATCAATTTTTTAATTTGTAAGCCATCTCTAATGGTAGTTTTACGTGGCCTTCCACCAAAAATTTACACTTTTCACACTACCCGTGTTTTTATATTTCGTAATCCATTTTGAAATTAAAGATTTGTTTATATTTAACGATTTGGCAATCTCTATTTGCGTTTTTCCGGAATAATATAGCGAAATTACGTTTGATTTAAATCTATTATCGTATTGATTACGCTGCATTTGAAATTTAATTTTTAGACACAACTAAACCCAAAGGCAAGACGATCTTCACTGATCTAATTGACACGAGCATCAGAAAAAAACAAAAAAAATGTGAACTCCCCGTTATCTTTTGTTCTGTCTGGGAATCGTAGTTGCGTCGTGAAAGTTGCTTAGATCTTGCACAGCCTTTTTGTTGGTGTATTTTGTTTTTGTTTTTTTAAGAACAGTTGAATTACTGATGTACTTTTTTTATTGCAGAGCTTTAAGCATCATGCTAACGTGTAAATTAAAAACAAAAAAGGAAAAAATTCTTTATATTTTGATTGCAATTTTCCCTTTCATTCCGACATGTAGTGAGTTGCTAAAGTTTTGCACAGCAATGTATATATATATATATATATATATATATATATATAAATATATATAAATATGTATATATATATATGTATATATATATATATATGTATATATATATATATATATATATATATATATATATATATATATATATATATGTTCAACTATGCGATGTTCCATTCGAAAAAAATCTTCAACAAAATAACTTGGATGTAGTAAATACTTGTTATTTGTAGTTGGTTTGTGAAGAAAGTATGGCAGTGTGAAATGTGGCATTGGCGAACCTAAAATGAGGTTGAAACAAGGCAAGCGATTGTTGTATATGGTTGACGAACTTTGAAGGTATGTATTTGAAGTGTTAGTACATCTATAGGAGTTATTGAAATAATTCGGTTTATAATCTAAGTAGCCTTCTATTCTCAATATACTTAACGCTTCAATCATAGAGGAAGGTCTGTTATATTTTAAAAAACTTTTTGCACTTCATATGAGTTCTTATGATCTAGTCACTGACAGTTTATGCCTCCACAATCTCTCGGTCAAAACCGATGGACGATAAATTTGCACTGAAGCTAGGGAATAGCATAAGAAACAAAAGTTATATAGTGACGAGGTGCGCTTTTCCACTGAGGGTGGATGCCACCCATTCTTGGGGGTGGAAAATTTAATATTCAAATTAACCAAAAATAAATTAAGGAGTTCTAAGAAAAAAGCGTTCTGAAAAAAAAGTTGGTGCAACCAATTCTTTTTGAGTTATTCGTGATCAAGCATGCTTATTTTTCATCGAATAAATTCATGTTTTTAAACGAATTTTCACACATCATTCAAAAACCATGCGCTTTATCTATACAAAAATCATAGAAACAAAAATGAAGTATAGTAATAACAAAAAGAATGCTTATTTTACTTTTCTAATTGCAACAGGAAATAGTCAAAGGTAAACTCATAATTTGTAAAAACTGAAATTAAACCTTTACGAAAAATCGGTTACTATTTTGCGGAAAATCTCCCAAACCTTTTAAAAGTGTTTGAAAAGGCCTTTAAAATAAGCACTGATATAAGTCGTTGAAACAAAAAAAACAGCAAATAGGGTCAAAATAAAGTTGTCTTTATTTTTCTGATACCAAATCAATAATAAAACCCCTGGTATTAGTTAATAATTAAATTCAGCAGTCCTTTACAATAAATTCTCGAAGGTTGGCTGATTTAAAACCCACATTTTTATTAAGTTTGATATAATGAAAATAAATAATTTTTAAAAATATCTCGCAAAATAAAAGAGATAAAAAAACATGTATGAAAACAAAACCGTGGCACTTTTTGTTGAAGAATCAATTTTTTTCTTTTTGTAGAATATAAATTATTTGGAATATCAACGTTGAAAGATCGCAGTCGTAGGCGAAGGCCACCATTCTCAAGCCCTTTAAATAGAAAAATCTCAAAAACAGGGACTTTAAAAAACTTGAAATTCACACTTCGTATAGTCCTTAACACTCTCGCGCGAGTAACGGCTATACCATAGCCGTCCACCATACACTTATGTGTACTATCTCTTATGTCTTATAGACTAAACAAATTCCAATTTTGTCCAAAATTAAATGATAAGGGATTCAAGTGCAATAGTTAACGTAGACTAAACAGAATCCCATTTTCACACGTTTCGGCGTGAGAACCCTTTTCAGAATATAAATACGCACTTAGAAGTTAAAACGAGGAGTTCAATTTTGTAAGCGCAAGCATCGGTTAGAATTTAAATAAATGATTTTGAATTTGAAAGAAAGTCGTGTTTCATTGTAGTTTTTGAAAAGAATAACGTAGATTCTTTAACTGGCGCAGTCGACTTAAGGGCGGAAGGCGTACGTTCGTAAAAGTCAAATTCTAAATCGGAGTTATCGACGGGTTATCGATAGCGCGAAATAACGCGATTCGAAATAGAAAATTGACGGAAAAGGTGTCGTGTGTGTGAAAATACAGCAGCGAGGGAATATCGCTGTAAAGTGCCGACCCAGTGGTACTCCCTATGGGCAGATTCTAATGAGAGCAATCCGAAATAAAACTGTAGGACCCGCCAATGAAGTGCTTAACATGTATGGCACCACATTAAATTGGGATCACATTAAGGAAAGCCTTATTTTACATTATGCAGACAAGAGGAATGAAACTTCCCTCATAAAAGACCTGCACGGCCTTAAACAGAGAAACCGATCAACGGAAGAATTTTATAGTGAAGTGATCGAAATTCTATCCAGCATGAATAATCACGCCAACATCCATGAAACAGATTTAAACGTTATTGCGGCAAAAAGGAAATTATTTTCTGAAATTTGTTTGAACGCGTTTCTTTCCGGGCTAAACGAACCTCTTGGTTCCATGATACGAGCAATGAAACCGGTAACACTTTCTGTTGCTTATTCATATTGTGTCTAAGAACTAAACATAAACTATACTAAAGTGGAAAACAAAAGAAATGTGAATGCTCTGAACGTCAAAACACCACAAATCGTTCCACAAAATAATAATCAAACCAATTTTAGGGCATTCAATATCTTAAGGCCACAACCACAAAGCTTTCGTCCCCCATTCCAACATCAATCTTCTGTTCAATGACGGCCTTTTCTGCATCAACCCTTTGTGCAACACCAATCTGTTCCACATTTTTCACCGTTCCAGCAAAATCGCCCCCAAATGAATTCTTACCAACAACGACAGCCACAAACAAACGGATTTGTCCTCCCGCGTTTAAACCAGTGTATTGATCATAACATCCAAAGATTTTGTTCTAACCAGGCAAATAACCAGACAGGATTAAAACCGGAGCTCATGGATACCATCACAGCAATGTCAAGGACGATAAAACCACAGACGAGGCCTTTCTACAACAATTTTGGCAACAGAGCGCTTCTTAATGTCGACGAATCCAACTCTTATACTAATATGGAGGGAACCCTCACGAATTATCCGTACATGCTAGACCAATACGACCCATACAATTGTACAAATAATAGTGAATATCCCTTTTACCGTAACGAGCCAGATAACTGTCCTTTATACGATTACAACAGTCAACCACAAGAACACGAGGCAGAAAATTTTGTAGCAGAACCTGTAATAGACGACTCGAATTTTCGGCAAAATGCCTCAACAAACCAATCGGATACCTAGACGTTAATAAGCACGGATTTATCCTGCCATATATTAACATTTCTTCCCCATTTGGTCGTCCATTGAAATTTCTAATAGATACTGGAGCTTCATCTTCTTTTATCAATCCCAAATTCGTAAGTCCCTCTGACATAAAAAAAATTAAACCCACCTTTATCACAACTGTCTTAGCTAAGCATAAAATAGAACAACAAGTCATGCTCCCCAACTTCATTGAATTCAATCAACCGGGAGAAACAAGATTTCTAGTTTTCCGATTCCACGGGTATTTTGATGGACTTCTAGGCATAGATGCACTAAGTACCCTTGGAGCAAAATTCGATTTTGGCAACAAAGTCCTTGTTACCAACAGAGCAGCCTTAGCTTTAAACTTCAAACCAAATTTCACATCTGCAAAATACACTTTATCAGGGAAAAGTAAATCCATTGTTAAATTGCCAGTTGACATCGAAAATGGTGAAATTTATGTCAAGTCTGTGAACATCACGCCTAATATTACTATTTCGGAAGGAATATACGCAGCGAAAGATTGGTTTGCCTTAATCGAAGTCCTAAATCATTCACCTTCAGATGGAACACTCTTTGCTGAACAACATCTTAAAGTTCAAGAGCTCATCTCGCACTATCATCAGCTTCACAATTAGTGAAGGATAGTTCCAAAGAAAATGGATGCCAACGGAAGACGGAAATGGAGATTAGTTATCGACTATCGAAAACTAAACGAAAAAGCGATAACTGATAGATACCCAATTCCGAATATCAATGACATCCTTGACAAACTTGGCAAGTCAATGTACTATTCTACACTTGACCTGGCGAGCGGATTTCATCAAATTGAGATGAATCCCAAGGACGTTAGCAAAACCGCTTTTACGGTCGAAAGTGGACATTACGAATATGTGCGGATGCCATTCGGCCTTAAAAACGCACCGTCCACGTTCCAAAGGGTTATGGACAATGTTCTTAAATAGCTTCAAGGAACAATTTGCTTAGTCTACCTGGACGATTTAATTGTGTTCTCTACTTCCCTCCAAGAACATCTAGAAAATCTGAAAAGAGTATTCCAAAGGTTAAGACAAGCAAACCTCAAAGTCCAATTGGACAATTCCGAATTTATGCGGAAAGAAATTTCATTTCTAGGTCACATCGTGACTACTAAAGGAGTAAAGCCTTATCCAGACAAGGTCCAGGCGATCAGGGATTTCCCTGTACCCAAAACTCAGAAAGAAATTAAATCTTTTCTTGGACTACTTGGGTATTACCGCAAATTCATTCGAGATTTTGCAAAACTTACCAAGCCAATGACTGAGTGCTTGAAGAAGGGAAGAACAATTGATCTGAACGATCGCTACGTCCAATGTTTCAATAGCTGCAAGGAGTTATTAATGAATGGCCATATCCTACAACATCCAGATTTTAGCAAAAACTTCGTCTTAACAACCGATGCGAGTAACTTCGCAATTGGCGCAGTATTATCACAAGGCCCAATCAGCAGTGATAAACCAGTTTGCTTCGCCAGTAGAACATTGACTGACACAGAGGTTGATTGTTCTACCATCGAGAAGGAGTTCCTAGCCATTGTATGGGCTACTAAATATTTCAGGCCATACTTGTTTGGCAGGAAATTTAAGATTGTTACAGATCACAAACCCTTGACTTGGATGATGAATTTAAAAGACCCTAACTCCAGACTCATTAGATGGCGTTTAAAACTAGAAGAATACGATGTAGACTAACAAAAGGGGAACCAAAATAGTAATGCTGATGCTCTGAGCAGAATTAAGTTACCAAGAAAATCCCTAGTTGAAATTCATGCTAAAGAAACGAATACATCCGTTCCAAACGTATCCACTCAGAGTACCGGTGGTACAACAATTCATTCCGCAGATGAAGATTTGAACATCGGTATCCCCATTCCAGAAAGACCACTGAACGAATTTTCACTACAGTTTATTTTAGAGAATTCTGACAGAAAACCAGAAACAGTCTTGGAAGTACCCTTCCGTAATAAGCAACGTCGCACAATCAGAAAAACGCAATTCTCTGAAGATAGTTTAATCGATATATTTAAGAAATACTTTACGCCCAATCGTTTAATAGCAGTTCATGCCAATGACGAGACTTTCAATATTATTCAAAAAGTATATTCCGATCACTTCTCGCAATCAAAGAGGTATAAAATAATCCGTTGTGTAGAGATTCTACCAGATGTTACTGACTCCGACGAGCAAGACACTCTTATAAATGATTATCACGCAAAGAATAATCACCGAGGAATAAATGAGACCCTTTCACATCTAAAAAGAAGCTATTACTTCCCTTTTCTCAAAAACAAAATAACGCAAGTTATTAACAATTGCGATACATGCCAAACTATGAAGTACGATAGAAATCCTCAGAAGCCTAAGTATCAAATTCCAGAAACTCCTGAGAAACCACTTGATACACTTCATGTCGATATTTACACAGTAAATAAAAGATATATTCTTACAATATTTGATAAATTTTCTACATTTGCAGCAGCCTATACGTTGAACAATCGCAATAGTATTTCAATAATCAAATCGCTCAAGCATTACGTTAGCCTACACGGCATACCCAAATCCGTTTGCACGCTAGTTTCAGATCAAGGAACTGAGTTTAATTCAACACTATTTAAGGATTTCTGTAGGCAATTCGATATCAAGCACTGCATTACATCCTATCAGCAGACAAGTAGTAACGGACCCGTAGAAAGAATACATTCCACATTGACTGAAATATACAGAATCATACATGACAAACAACGCGATAAAGATCACGAAGACATACTAAACGAAACAATAATCACTTACAACAACGCCATTCACTCTTCCACAAACTATACCCTCTACGAAGTTTTCTATGGTAAAACATACAAATTTAACAATAATTTGCAACAAAGTAACGTACATGAATATTTAGAAAAACTAAAGGAATTTCAGACAAAGTTATTTCCACACATAAAATCACATTTAGAGAAACAATTAATGAAAAGAACAGAAAAACTTAATCTTAACCGAGAGGATCCTGAATGTAATAAGGAAGGATCAATTATATTCAGAAGGGAGTGTAGAAGAAATAAAATAGCACGAAGATTTACAAAACATAAAGTTAAGAAAAACAATTTTATCACAGTTATAACAGATAAAGATCAGAAACTACATAAATCTAAAATCAAAAGAAAACGTAAATTTCAAGCTAATCCGGTTAGGGCAAGGACAGAAGATGGACATACAAGACCTGACCAACAGACAAGGACTTCTACCGATGAGACTTGGCGACGCTAAATTAATTGAATCTTACAACAATCTACTTCATATTGTACAACTAGAAAAATACCGACGAAACATCGAACAAATAAATGAGACACTCACAACTTTAAGAAATATACGGACATAAAAGATTCCTTGGACATAAGTAGGACGAATTTGCAGGAGGCTGATAATAAGTTAATCTCTCTGATGCCAAAGAAGAGAGCAATACGTGTTCTTATCAATGGTTTCTCAACAGTTATTAAAAGTATAACAAGCAACCTAGACGTTAACGATGCGATCGAAATCAATAAAAAAAATCAGCAAAATCTTACAAAACGAAAACAATCTTAATTTAGAAATAAATCTACAATCCAGAACTAATAGGCAATTGATCGAAAAATTTGAAAATATAACCAATCACATTATTGACAAAAAAAGAGCATAACAAATTATATTATATTTCAAAATCAGATTAGGAACGATGGCACATTTGTAAAATATTTCCAATTTTTGGCACAGATAAAATATAATATGCGATGCTTGCGAGACTTAACGTAATTTCTAAACTAATTCACAGTCCAAACGAACTGACAGAATTATACGCTTTCTTTACAAAACAAGCTATTGAAATTATATCTAATGAGAATATTTATGAACTTTTGGACATACAAGCCTATACGAATGGGTCAAACATCATTTTTAATATGCGAATTCCCATTTATTCAAAAGATTATTATTCCTTTTTCCACTTAAAACAAAGACCATCCTAACTACCCATCAATAAAACAAAGACCATCCTAACAAAACCCTACCTGTTGATGAATCCCGAAAACATATACAGCTTCGACGAAAAATGCCGCAATATAGAGAAAATCTTCTACTGCCCTCAAAAAAAAAACTTGGCGAAAACCGCCGATTTCACCTGCATCGAATTTATGTCGAACCAACCAGAGTACTGTGAACTATACGACCGAGAATACAACATGGAGATCTTTCAACCCGAGCCTAACCACCTACTGTTGATCAACATCCCAGAATCTACAATGCTCACAACTTGCGGTCCAATGAAAATCAAGGTCAAAGGCAGCATATTGGTCCGCTTCATCGATTGTGACATATCAATCAATGATGTCACATATAGTAGCAGCAGCTCTACTCACTGGGACGAAATTAACATAACCGATTCGAAGAATATCTACGTCGAATTCAGAAAAACTAATAATCCTGTCATCGAAATTACCAGAAGCTGAGGACATCGAGAATATCCCATATTAGCCGAACTATCGTAGCACCTGGCAGCGAATCCCCGAAAATAGAGTTCACCTGGCCAACGCTCCCAACCAAGGGGGGAGGAGTTACGGCTACACCATAGCCGTCCAACATACACTTATGTGTACTATCTCTTATGTCTTATAGACTAAACAAATTCCAATTTTGTCCAAAATTAAATGATAAGGGATTCAAGTGCAATAGTTAACGTAGACTAAACAGAATCCCATTTTCACACGTTTCGGCGTGCGAACCCTTTTGAGAATATAAATACGCAATTAGAAGTTAAAACGAGGAGTTCAATTTTGTAAGCGCAAGCGAAAGCATCGGTTAGAATTTAAATAAATGATTTTGAATTTGAAAGAAAGTCGTGTTTCATTGTAGTTTTTGAAAAGAATAACGTAGATTCTTTAACTCGCGCAGTTAAGAATGAGAAGAGGGAAAAAATAATTTAATCGTGTTTTATGGTTTGAATGCTTTAGCGGGCAGCCTGGGTTTCTTGTTTCAAAATATCGGTTTTTCCAAAAACGTCATTATACGGCACTACAAGTATATATATGTAGAATTAGTATACAAACTCTCATTTTGGTCGCCGAAGCCCAGAACTACATATTGTATATACAGCGAAACAATAGAGCATGTGTGAGTGCGCTCTGCAGTTGTTTCAGCTTTAAACGCGTTTTTTTTCAAAACAACGTTTTTTGATTTGATTGACACGATTTTACAAAAACAATTTGCTGAAACTTTGAGGGGTTATTCATCACATATATGGTTATAGCCCGTAGTAGAATCATAAATATCCGTAAATATGATGGGGAAGCAATATGATAATACTGATGAATGAATAAATAGTCATATATAGTAATTTACATTTTTATTGTGAAACATTTACATCAATGTATATTGTTTTGGACTAATACATATTAGCATTATAGTAAATATGTAGATGTGTTGTTGTTTCAAGGGTGTTGATGTTTTTAAAACGTACTTTTTGTGTTTTGGATGATGATGTATTAAACATTGTAGATTTCGCAGCAGACCTTTTACAATAATAAGTATGATTTTTATTGTGGAACATTTACATCAATGTATATTGTTTTGGACTAATACATATTAGCATTATAGTAAATATGTATACGAGTATGTGTTCTTGTTTCAAGGGTGTTGATGTTTTTAAACCGTACTTTGTGTCCTTTGGATGATGATGTATTAAACGTTGCATATTTCACAGCAGACCTTTTACAATAATAAGTATGATAACAAATTTGATATTGTTGAATCCAGATGGCAGCCAGGATGATTTTGTAGCTGTTAATAGTGAAACAGACACTTTTATTGAGTTTTCCACTACGCTCGATAGAGACAGGCTGTACCCCTACATGCTCAAAGTAAGGTAGTGCTGTGTGTTCCGGCGTATCTTTAAAATGAATAAGACTGTTGTCTGCTACCGGACCAAATTTATTTCTCCTACACTTTCTTTTATACATTAAATTTGCTTAATACTAACAATTGATTTTTGATTGGCAAAAAGAAATTTTGCTGATGTTTTGATCAGTGCACGAGCAATGACCACTCGTAAACTTTATGCTAAGGCAAAATTGCATATTGCTTACATTGATTTTTACAAAATGTGGGACACGGGTTGCATGAACTTTGAAGCATATTCATTCAAAGTCCATGCAGTACATAAATAAATCTTACATTGTACCTAAGTTTGCACATTCATCACCGCCCACCAAGAGCCATCCGGATCTTATATTGTATGTTCGTCATACCATGTTGATGCGTTCATTCACTTGGTTGTTTGCTTCGTGTGTTGTTTATTGCGGTGCTTGTATCGAAAAAATGCTGTTGCTGCTGTAACCATGATTAAACATGAGATAATATCCAATATTCCGTCTGCTGTTACATGATGCCGAACTTGCTTCCATTCAACCTCATTGATGTTAGTAACCGTAGTTTCTTGATAGTGGACTAAGGATGTAAACGAGTCAGTTGTTTTTATGATGGATGTAGTGTTGAGGAGTGTAATTTCCTGTACTTTTACAGTGTTATTGTCAAATATGCTCATCCTTGGGGTAATGTATACAGGAAATTCGAGTCCTTTGTAGCCTTGTTGAGCCGTGAGTATGAAATCCTTTTGCGTAAAGTGTGCAATCCTGAGACAATCTAAGTATTCTTGTTCCCTCGATCATTATGCTTGTCTTGTATTTGACATACTGTTTGTGTTGGTTCTGGATCTGATGTAACGAATAACAATGTAATGTATGTATGTAATTGCTGTTGAAATCGTTCGAGTTGTTTATTAATTTTGCTAGAAGTGGTGCTTAATGTTGTTGTAGCCCACAGTATAATTTTTCCTTGCTGATGAATTAACTGTTTGATTTTGGTCACACCTAGAGAAACGACATATGACAATACGTGGTGGTCTGAGCAAATCTGCCAGCAGCCACCAAATCTCTTGCTTTGAAGATGTTGTGCCCTGCATGACTGAAAAAAGCTTGTTGCCTCGTCCCTGGGACTGAACTTGGTTGAGGTCTCTTACGTAAAATCCTAATTGACTTCGAATTTTATCATGATCTTTGTTGTTTATTACTCATTTTAATGACAATAGCGCCAAAAATGGGGCTAGAGTGATGCAGTGGCACTGCATCACTCTAGCCCCATTTTTGGCGCTGAGGAAAACCGAACGATTACGGTCGAAAATCGATTACGAATCCAAATAAAGATACACAAAATTAAAAGGAAATTGTTCTTTTATAGAATTTTGATTTTAATAGTAAACCTAGGAAATCTCCATGAGCGCCCTCTCTAACAATTTTTCAGCAGGTTTCACCCCAAGTGATGTAATTATAGTGGAACTAGTTGCACCAAAGTCACGGAAACTCTAATGCTTGGTAAGGTGTTCCCAGGCAGGTCGACATATGCTTGGTAAGCACTGCTGACGTCAGTTGTCCTGTTGAGAAAAAGCACGACAACCCAAAAGCTTATTTTCTTATGCATGAATGTAATGCTAGGAACAGTTAAAATATATGCGCTGTTTGAAGAAAAAGTATAATTAATTTGGGAAATGCAAATAATATTGATACCACAATTGCCAGACAAAACAATTAAAAAAATCTTTAAATGAAACAGCTTTATTTTCCAGTAAACGACTAGACAGAATATAAGAAATCAACAATACATGTACATTTTAAACGATACTAAAACTACCTTTTGCATTAGCAAATTCGAAATAGTTATGATCACTTCGACAAACATGAAACTAAAGGATTTATTCAACATGCATTTAAATTATAAACATATATCCTGAATAAAAAATTGAACAAAAAAGCCTCTAAGCCTTATGGATTACATCTAATTTAATTATATCAGTTTCTAAGGTCTGGGAGGAACTGTGCACTTAAACCAAAAAAGAGAAAACGAGTTTGAAGAAAACGGTGGTGGGTTGGCAGTGACAGTTTCGTAAATTTGAATTTGAATTTGAAATTTGGCGCCTCCATGGCAACTCTCATCTCATGAAATACGTGGCTGTTTTTTCGATGGCCACGTATTTCATCCAATTTTTCGGCCCAAATGGCCAAAAGGAATTCTTCGGCGCCGTCCTGCCACTTAATCTTATTGTTATATTTTCGTTTATTTGTCATGATTCGCGCGAATGAAATACACATATGTTTGACACTTATCACTGCTTGTCATACGTCATATGAATGTGTGTGGTAAAGCGTGGTAAAAAATTTTCTTGTAGTTCTGCCACACGCAACCATCAGATTTTGAGTAGATTTCGTTGAAATCTAGGAGATTTAAGATCGACTAGATTTTGATTTTAGTATGGAAAATCTGGTAGATTTTGGGTTAGATTTCGCGAAATCTCCCGATTTGTCGAAATCGGGTGCGATGTAAACAAGCTATTATAGGTTATGAACAAAAACACCAACTCAACACTGCTATGCGGAACAAATATCAAGCATCTATTAAGAAAACAATAACGCTGGGTTCGCCAGAGATTTTTGGTATTTAAACATGAAGTTAAGACTAAGAACTTTAGCGAGCACTAATACAATTTTACAATGATATTCGTACTGAACTATTATTTAACGTTTACAAATACATCATATCTTGCTTTTTTCAGAACTTTTGTCTGCTCTGCCATGTTCTTTAGTGTGCTTTTCAAAAACCATATAACTCAAAAAAAATACAAATAAATTATTGAAATGACTAATTTTCTGGTTTAACTAGCTTGAAAATTTCATGGGATTTAGGTTTTGAGCTTTATTTTTGATATATGATCACTGCGACTGCGTGTTAGGAAGGTCGTTCTATCGATCCAATTTTGCACCAAGTTTCCAGTATAGCCACCTTTATTTAATCAATAACGCGTCGAAGTTTTCAAAAGTTTCTAGTTTATTTGTACAGCTAAGACAAATGAATATAAAATTACGATTTTACTTACTGTCCCAAATTGCTCAATTCCACTGTCTGTCTGGTTAAAACATCAACAATTACTTCTTTAAACTAATAAAACCAAGGTTTTCCTCGTTTTGGGTCAAAGCGCTTCGAATTAAGGTCAAGATCCGCAAAAAACCACAAATTTTCGTTGAATACGTGTTATGCTCTAGTTTTGAAGTGAACTGTCAATTCAAGCTTTTTGACGTTTCACTTTGTTTGACATCTTGGCAAATTGTTTTTTCAGTTAGTTGTATTCTTGTTAGTTTTCTGTTAGAAGGATTATAGTAGTAAATGGAATCAATCAAAGAAGAAGGAAACTAAAGAACGGAACGAAGCGATTAAAGCCTTATACGCAATGAAGAAGGAAACTAAGGAACGGAACGAAGCGTGTAAAGGAGTAAAGGTGTGTTGGACAAAAATTCGTTTATAAAAAGACAGGAACTTGAAAATGTTTGATTCAATGAATCTTTTATATAATTTTTTTAATCAATCAGTATCTGCCCATTAACTAAACGCAATTTAGATAAATATTCGATAGCTTCGTTAGCCAGAAACAATTTTTTTCCGATGAGTACCAAAAAAAATCAATTAAAACATTTTCCGATAAATATATGCAACAGAATTTATTACTACATAATGCAATACCTCCTTCTTCCTATTTTAACCGGGATTGGGACCGGCTTCGGCAGAATTGTGGCATAAGCAACATTTAAAAACACAAAAATACACCCTGACTTCATTACCTTTCCATATTAACAATAGTAAAGTTGTGACCAAAATGTCTTTACCCGTAACGCGACTGAAATTTTTTCGCCATACAAAGCACTACAAATAGGAAATGTCATTTCAAATTGCATTTTCACTAAACCGATTGAAATCGCAATTTTCACCACCGGAGCTAAATAACGTGAAGCGGTAAGGACCATTGAAGTAAGAGAAGAGGAAGCGGTGATCAACAAAATTATCGTACCCAATTGCTAAAATGTAGTTGTGCCCACCAATACAACCTAAAAAGTGAAATGCGTAGATGGATGGGTGCAACTTTTCGGAGGGAAAAATTTGAATATCTTTTTGAATCACCTTAGATATAAATAAATGATGTTTTTTTAAAGTTAGTGTTAGTTGAAGGAATGTTAAGGTTTCATTAAGCATGAATCTTTAAAAATATTGCTTCACTTAATGTGTTTGAAAATTTGAAATTTTTGGATAAAATTTGGAATTCTCCGTATTCCATCGAAAAGCTGAGCAGCAAAATGCAGTTCATTTGGTTTGTAAATGAGCCAGGCGCTTAATGTAGACGATTAAATGGGAAAAGAAAATTTAGAGAGAAGTAATGGTAAGCCCCCTCCTCCTTTCATTGCGTACATAGTTCTGGTTCTGAATTTTCCAAATTGTGAAAATAGAAATGCATTCACAGAACTAAACACACAAGGGGACCGGCTTTGGCGGAGTTACAGCTTAGCTGCTGGAAATATTATTTTGCTTACCACTTCCACACCATGTACGTCAATATTGGCAGGCTCAAGCTTTAACGCTGGAACGGCATCTTCAAAAAGCATTGTCTTATTGGATGTATAAACCAGATCATGTGCATGGAAGTGCTCGGATCAGATGACATTATGTGCCTTTACAGACATGCCAATCCGTCCGATGGCGTACAACCACAGCAATTTTTTTACTTCGTTTTTCGGAAAACTGAAAAATTTTGTATATGAAAATTCAAACCAATTGATTACTTTCTCACAACGAAAATTTAGTGCCCCTACAAAACCGCCGCCTTTTCCTCTAACCTCGCACAAAATATGGCGGTAAAAACTTTACCACTTACGCGCCCTAATCGTTTAGCACTTTGACACTTAACAACGCAGCAGCTGACCAAAAAGAAAAAGAGTGTGACCATAAATTTAAACCTTTTTGATTTCACTCACATATACACACCGACACGGGTATTTCGTTTCCTCTTCTCTTACTTCAATGGTAAGGACACAGATGGCACGAACATATTAATTTGGACGCCTACGCCAACCGCAAACCCGAATATTTTCACATTTTTGACGATACACGAAAATTGCGATTAATTCACTACTGTACACTTTTCCGCACTTTTCTCTTAGCACGCACGACGGAAACACATTTCCTCAACCGAGAATAATGCACAATTCACATTTTTCCCAATCACAACTGAAATAAATTCGATAGATAAAAATCGAATTGTATTTTGTTTACGAATTGGATGTAATGTCGGAACAGTGAAGCACTCCGTTTGACTTAAGAACATCTTTTCAAAGGAGACGTCACGAAATGTCATTCCCGAATTAAACAATAAAGAAATTTCCTGATATGAGTTTTTCGAAGCATCTACTGTCGGAATGCGTAACGACAATTTGAAAGGCGTACTTCGTCAAGAGTTGGAGGCATGACTCTAGAAGGCGCTACATCTGAAAACCAAATATGAATTCGGAGAGGTTTAGTTGAATAGGTCTCAAAAAAGCTGCAAATATATATAATTATAATATACTTCATTTTAGTGTTTTTTCGCTTTTGTCACAGATAACTCAAACTCACAACACGTATATTGATAAAGGATAGCACTATACAAGTTTTTAGTCACTTTTTAAACTCGTCATATCTGCAAATCATCATAAATTATCAATTGCGCACGAACTTTCAAACAATTTCGGCCATTGACGTGAAAGAATTTGACATTCATAAACAAAACATGTGTTTCCACAAAAAAAAAGTAAATTAGTCATCTCTCTCGTACCTTAGGCGACACAGCCTTGTCACCGTTCCTACTAGTTCGCTGATCAATGGGAATAACTGATGGTTGGGCGTGTAAAAATCGAAATGATAAGAGCGTTTGGCGTTGATTTTCAAAATTGATAACTAAAGCTCTTCCCAAATCACTTGAAATGGGTGAATTTCAGAACTTACTCGACATCATAATAGGGCCTGAATGCGTCCATCAATACTTTGTGGAGTTAGATGTACTGAATGGTAAGTATGTACATATACCATAGCAAATAATGTGTGGAAGCTGCAAGATGCGAAAGTTGACATTTAAACATGTAGCCAATGAAACGCAAATCTTTCAAATGATGCCAGAAACTTACAGTAGATGTTTGTAGGAGATGCGAAAATATGAAAATGTTATCTTCGTCAATGCGCGGTCACGGTAGGACATGTTTTATCTTAGGAAGTGTATCCGCCCGATGGGGTGACTAAGGTGGTTGGGTGCTACAACCCATGAAATAATCGGAAATAATAAAGAATGACAGCATTAGTGTCGTGAATTACTTCTAATTGGCAATCATGAAAGGATATGTGGTGGAAGTGAATTCTATTGTAGAAATAGTCAATTGAAGGTCATGGAACTACTCAGGACTGAATAACAGATAAAAACTGAATAGAGCGCTACTAATTCACTTTGAATACACGTTGAATTGTGTTGTTCAAATGGGCTGCAATGCATAGTGCAAACAACGAGCTGGTAGACACCAGCACAAGTTAATATTGGCGTTCAAAATGCAAACATAAAAATTTGCCCAAATATATAAAACGAATTCACACGCGATTGTTTGACTAGCCAAGTACTAAGCGCTCTGCCAAACTAAATTGTGTGTGGAATTTTTAGTTTGAGTCAAAAAAAATGTCCAAAACTTAGTCTGAGTGGCACTTTTAGTGGTACATTATCAAGTTCAAAAACACGTAATTTTCCATACGTTTCCGAATCATCTTCGGAATGTAATTAGGACAAAATAACCGTTCAAAACAAAATATCCATGTAATTTGATAGTTTAGAATTTACGACTTTCCTTGTCACTCTATGTCAACGAAATGTAGTGCTCTTAACAAGAGTGTGCCCACAAATGTAATTCCAAAGATCTGCTTCAAATATATTTTCATCGATTTTTCTTGCGGTTTTAAAGAGAAACAGACATTCCTGCGGTTACCTTCATTCAGAAGAGCGTTTATAAATTACTAAGCGCAACTTTTGAACATGTCTATTTGACAAACAAAACTATGTCAATGGAATGTAAACGTTCCGACGTATATCGAAATGCGTCAATCATAAATACGTATTTTCGGTGCACTGTAAATGGGCTATAAGCTGAAGAAGATTGAGACGGCACTATAATCTAGCTGCTGGGTGACGAGAACCATTTCGATTCTCGTATGAAGCCGGCTATGCAGCCGATGTTCAAATCAGCTACCACCGTAAGGCTGTCCAAGAAGGGTGAGCCTACGGTTTTCATGCGTTTCCTGGATAATGCTGGGCATTCGTACATAAAATGTTGGACTGTCTCTTCCTTTTCTTTCGATCTGCAAATTCGGTAGAAATCATTGAAGGAAACGCCCAGTCTTTCTGTGTGTCTGCCCCGTCAGTATTGACACGATAGAACTCAAGATTTCAAGAGTCGTGTTGAAGAGCTGCTTGGTGCGTTTGAAATTCAGTGCGTGCCAAGTTTGCCTGGTTGTACTGCAGGTTTCCTAAAGCAACCAGGCCCTATTTTCGGCCTTCATGTAATGCTGCCTAAATTCCAGCTTTATTGAAGCTAGAGGTTGGCCGACTTGGGGTGTGAGTGTATACTCATGGAGCTCAGTGCCAGCTCTCGCTAAGGCATCCGCTTCGCAGTTTCCCGGTATATCACTATGTTCTGGTACCCAGTGTAGAATTACTTCACAGTGAAGAGAAATCACGTTCAGTTGTGTATGGCATTCCATTAAAATCATGGATGAGGTGTACACGTTGGATAATGCTTGGATAGCAGCTTTACTGTCAGAGAAAATATTCAGGTTTCTTATGGAAATTTTCTGATTTCTCAACCAATCTACTGCCTTGTATATTGCAATGACCTCTGCCTGAAAAACATTGCAGTGGCCGGAAGGATAGTTTCAGGCCTAGCTGTTCTGAGAAAACGCCACAGCCAACAGTATATGTAGATGACAACCGATTCCTGCATCCCCCTCTTTCTATTGCCCAGTCATCCATACTTAGGATGACTGACTTGACCAATTGTGCAAGATTAAAAACTTCAAGCCCTCCCTAATTATTATGCAAGCTGGCGGTTTACCTGTTGTGTTGAGAAATTCCTGTATCCCTTCATGTTGAGCCCACAGACCTGGTTTCCTACAACCCAAGGTTCCAGGGCCAGTACCAGCTCCTCTCCTTTTTGGGCCAGGCGGGGAGCAGTGCAGCGCCGCCTTAGAGCGATGGAGGTTTATCTGCAAAAACCTCAGCATCATGACACACGGTTTTATCCACCTCTTCGTCATAAGGACATCCCTTCTTCCTCAACAAAGTCTAGGGATTGAAGAACGTCCCCAGGCAACTCCGCAATGGAGGTGGTACTTCTTTCATCATCGGAGAGAAGATCTGATTCGGAAGGGTCCACGGTCGAGTCTACTGATACTTTCCCAGTCACCTCACTCTCCTTACTCGGTTCCCGTACTGCCTTCCCAGTATGGTCCTTGCAATATACTCGCAGGGTGATAGCCGAGAAACTGTAGCTTATCACCACGCCTTCGACTCCAATGACAGCCCATACCAGGCTGTCCTTGGCTGCTTCGCTCAAACTCCTGCCTTTAACAGGATTGACTAACCTATTGAGTTTATTACGAACACTTCTTCTTTTTAATCCTTTGTAAATGAAACACTGAAACTTTTTCTATTCAGGAAGGAATATCTTTTTATTTCCGAAACCGAAAGTAGACTCACTCAAATTACATTTTCAACTAACTTCTTTTCACATCTTAGATACATATAAGCTATGATGTACATAAGACCCTTTTCTGCAGGCCATGGTCATAAAACATCTGTTCCGCATCTGTGCGAGCAAATTGTAAAATTACATTACTGTTCAAGCATAGCTAAGAACATTTCGGAGATTAGGCTTTGACTCAGGTAAACGTATGAAAACTCAACACGCCCCCTCAAAGACTAACCTCTGAGAAAATTAAACAGTATGCAAACTTTATGATATGTAATACTTTAACAATAATTTAAACGATCATCTAAAGAACATTCCTTCCATATTTATTCTGGGGAATCTATATATAAATGGTCCAACATTTGCTGCAAAGGATTAGGAAAAACCCAGTAAAACCTAATCAGACCAGGTCACTTAATAGTAAAATTTTATTCTAGTCCCATTCCAATCCTCATTTCGATGAATTTTGTTGCTGGTACAGGCTTCGTCAAAATATCCGCCAACTGCTTTCCTGTTGAAATATAATTTACTTTTATTACATTTTTGTCTACTTGTTCCCTTGAGAAGTGATATTTCACATCAATATGTTTTGATCTTTTGTGACTGCTAGGATTATTTGCTATGCTGATACAACCATTATTGTCCTCATAAATTGCAATTGGTTCTTGAATTTTAAGGTGAATACTTTCAGCCAAAGATTTCAACCATAGAGCTTCTTTGACTGCTTCGAATAAATCCATATACTCAGCTTCTGTCGATGAAACTGCAACAGAATTTTGCCTCTTTGTATTCCAGGATATTGTACAGTTTTCAAATAATTTAAACAAATATCCTGTTGTACTTTTTCTATCAGTATTAGCACTGCCACCCCAATCAGAGTCTACAAAACCAATTAATATGCTCCGATAATTACTCCGTATGTATGTTAATTTAATATAAGTTGAACCTTTTAAATATCTCAAGACTCTTTTCAAAGATTTCCAAAGTTCTTCATTATTTTTATTCATATATCTGCTTAATATATTTACGGCGACACTTAAATCTGGTCTTGTGCACACCATAACATACATTAAGCACCCAATTAAATTTCTGCACGGTGCGTTGCATATTTTGTCCGAGTTAAGAGCTTCGTGGTCTAATTTACTTTCCAGTGGAGTAGTTACCGCTTTGCAATCGAGCATATTAAATTTACTCAAAATTGTTTTTATGTATGCACTTTGATCAAGCATTATTCTTTCATTGTTTCTAATGATTTTAATGCCCAAAAACAACTTTATTTCTTCTAAATCTATCATTGAAAAAGTTTTCATCAAATAAGTTTTAAAACTATTTAACGTATCAGCATTAGCAGTCACAATTACGAGATCATCAACATATAGAACTACATAGATATTTTTCGAAACATCTTTTCTATCTAATATATAAATGCATCTATCAACTGGTGAGCTTTGAAATCCTTTTTCTTTTAAAGTTGTTTCAAATGCTTCAAACCAACTTCTTGCTGCCTGTTTTAAACCGTATAAGGATTTATTCAATTTACAAACTAGATTGCTTTTACATGATATCCCTTCTGGAATCTGCATGTATATATCTTCATTTAATTTACCATTTAAAAATGCTGTCTTTACATCCATATGATGAATTAATAAATTAAATTTATTTGCAAAGGCAATTATTAATCGAAAACTAGAAATTCTAGCTACCGGGGCAAAAGTTTCATCATAATCTACCATGTATTGTTGACTAAAGCCTCTTGCGACAAGACGGGCTTTGTATCTAATAGGATTTCCAAATTCATCATTTTTAATTGTAAAAACCCATTTACAACCAATAATATTTCTATTTTCTGGTCTTAGCACCAAAGTCCAAGTTTTGTTTATATAAAGTGAATTCAGTTCTTCCCTAATTGCTTCTTCCCATTTATTTTTATCATCTCTTTTCTGAATTTCATTAAACGAAGTTGGAATTTGGCAAATTATTGATTGGGCACATAAAACATAATCATAATCTTGATTATTTTCATAGTAATTAATTGGAGTTTTACTTTTAATTCTGTCGCTTTTTCTGATTTCAGGATGTAGTCGTTTTTGGGTCTGAGATGAAATAGGATTATCGTTTTCTTTATTCCGGTTATTAAATTTTGACCTTTTGATATTTGATTTTTCACTATCAAATTTTTGACCGTCAATTACTGATTTTGACTTTTCGTCAGAGGCATCAGTTTTATCAGCTTCGAAGTCTATTACATCTGATTCAGTTTCAGATTTTTCTTCTACTGATTTTGACATTTTGCCAGAAATATCAGTTTTATCACCTTCAAAATCTATTGTATCTGATTGACTTTTGCTTTCAGATTTTTCATCAAATACTGATTTTGACATTTCGTCAGAAACATCAGTTTTATTTCCAGAGTTATGAGCAAATACTCTCTTCGATTTTAATACAGGCCTTGACTTTATGAAGTCAATTTCATCAAAAATGACATCTCTAACAATTGCATATTTCTCTTTTTCAACATTCCACACTTTATAACCATTAGACTCATATCCCAATAATATCCCTTTCCAAGACTTATCATCAAATTTGGTTCTTCTGGTTTTATTGTGAACAAAAACAGTAGAACCAAAAACCTTTAAATATTTGGTTTTTGGTTTTTTATTATGCCATAATTCATACGGCGTCTTGGTTTGTTTTAACGCTTTGGTTGGAGTGATGTTAATTAAATAAGTTGCAGTAAGAACTGCATCACTCCAAAAATATTTATCTAAGCTAGCGCCTATTATTATGGATCGAGCCTTTTCGGTTATAGTTCTGACCATACGTTCAGAGACACCATTTAACTGTGGAGTTCGTGGGATTGTTAAATGATAAGTGATGCCTTTTTCTGCACAATAATCTTTCATCTCATTGGATAGATATTCTCCACCATTATCACTATATAAATTTACGACTTTTAAGTTAAAATGTGCTTCGCTTTTGGCGACGAAATCTTTAAAAACAAAAACAACATCCGATTTATGTGTTATAACATATGATACACAATAATGTGTGTACTCATCTACAAAAAGTACAAAATAATTTTTATTGTTAACTGCTGGAGGAGATATTGGACCGCAAACATCGGTATGAATAATAAACAATGGCCTTTTTATGTAACTTTTATCTTTTGTTTTATTGAATGGAAGTCGTGCTTGCTTGCCTTTTATACAAGCCTCACATATACTATCATTCGGATTGATGGGGGATATTTGATCTAAATCACAAACCATTTGTTTATTCCTCATTTCCAAAAACTTTTGTTTACTAATATGGCCTAACCGTTGATGCCATAATTCATAACTATTTTTCATAACATTGAAAATTCGCGCAATATTATTCGTAAGGCCAATTCCAACTTCGAATTCTACTTTTAAAAGATTATTTAAATTCATACCTTTTATTACGGTCTTACCACCTTTCTGTATAACAACACCATCTTCATCGAAAATTATCGTCAAACCGGCTGCTTGCATTTTTGTTACTGATAAAAGATTGTGTGGAACATCTGGACTATACAGTACATCCTCCAATATTCCTGGTATTCCTGTGTTACTGATGACATTTAAATTCCCTCTTTTGGTTGCTGTTATAAAAGCTCCAGTCTTCGCAACCGACAGTTTTATTGGAATTTGGAGTTTCTCAAAATCCTTGGTTAGATTATCTCTGTTAATAAGATGGTCTGACGCCCCAGAATCCAGTATGAACTGAATTCTATTCTTTGAACTATCTTGCACATAGTCACCAGCCATAAACGCAAATCCTGAAGATGACGCATCATTCATTTGGATTGTTTGGGCCATTCCTTTAGTCTTTTCATTTTGTTTATTTTTATTATAATAAAAGCAGTCATTTTTAATATGTCCTTTTCGTCCGCAATGATGGCATTTTATAATTTTAGTACTTTTATTAAATTTAAAATTATTATTATATTTGGGTTTATAACTTTTATGCACACTTCGAGGATCTTTGTATTTTAAATTGTCCTTTTTTCTCATAATGTTATTGATATTCGCAACATGGAGCACTTTTGAACTTAGGTCCCTACACTCATTCCCGAGTTTTACTTCGTGATCTAGCAATCGCGTTTTAACAAAAGCTAGGCTTAAAGTATCATCTGATAAGGTTTCGATTGCTGTTACGACACCATCATAATAATTGGGTAATGACAACAACAAATGCGCGATTTTGTCGGTTTCATCAAGTTTTGCACCTGCTGCCAACATGTCACGAATTATATCGTCAAAACTTGTGAAATGCTTGACTAAAGGTGTATCAGCCTACAATTTCAACGCGAGTAGTTTCTTTCTCAACGCCAATTGAGTCGCAACACTTTTACGTTCGTAAATCCTATCTAAATCAGCAAATATTTGTTTTGCGGTATTATCGTCTTTCGCGAAATTTAAAAAGGAATCACTTAAATATTCAATCACTGTACTTTTCGCAGTACGTTCTGCAGTCTTCCACTATTCCGTAATTTGTTGAGGAGTTTCACAGTCTATCACTTTAACTACATTTAGTTCTGATAGCAAAGCACGGATCCTAAACTTCCATACACTACATTTTTCGCCATCAAAGGCTTTAATGTTTCTTCTCGTAATTCGCTCCATTATTTTCACAACAGTTTAATCCACAGCACTTTAAAGTAATCTTGCGTAAACTGGGCCTATAACCTATTGAGTTTATTACGAACACTTCTTCTTTTTAATCCTTTGTAAATGAAACACTGAAACTTTTTCTATTCAGGAAGGAATATCTTTTTATTTCCGAAACCGAAAGTAGACTCACTCAAATTACATTCTCAACTAACTTCTTTTCACATCTTAGATACATATAAGCTATGATGTACATAAGACCCTTTTCTGCAGGCCATGGTCATAAAACATCTGTTCCGCATCTGTGCGAGCAAATTGTAAAATTACATTACTGTTCAAGCATAGCTAAGAACATTTCGGAGATTAGGCTTTGACTCAGGTAAACGTATGAAAACTCAACATAACCTTGGTCTTTTGTCAAACTGCAATTGGGCAATCGGCTGATTTGGGGCCGCCTCACTAGATCTACATCTTTTATCAGCTACCCCTTGCTTAGGAATAGGAGCTTTATGAGCCTTTATTGTGGTGGTTGCCCATTCAAGGGAGATTTTGTCCTGGGAGAGACCATCAGGGGGTAAATCTTTCAGCCTTTTTAGGACTTTGAACGCAGATCTTCCGTCTCTGTTAGCTGCAACTGAGGGGTTTTGCTGCTTCTTAACACCTGAAGTGAAAACGGTGTTGGAGGGCGCGCCTGCAACAGTGCGGGCGAGCTTGTTCGCCGTTGCCACTAGTGCCAATAGGCTTGCCTGAGGAGGTGCTTGCCCCTGGCAAAGCTGGCTTGGTGCACGCACCCCTCGAAGAAGTGGGGGTAGGCTGGTTTTCGTCCGATTCGACATCACGGTTTTTTCCCTACAGACGGACGTGTCACCTGCCACTTCCCTTCCGGGCGGAGTGGATCCTCCCTACTACTTTTTAGCCTCATTGCAATTAGGTCCCCCCTCGTAGCCGCTATCTCCGCTCATTGTGTAGCTCCCCTAAGACCTCATGGTTATCTATGTCGACGCAGGGAGGCCATGCGAGGTTTGGCACATTCCCTTATGAAGATATGTGCTCACAGCCGGTCCAGGGACTAATCAGGAGTCTAAACTCAACTGAATCTACGTGGCCAGACAAGTGACGGCGAGTTTTGAACGTACCGCGAGGCGTGAGTTTTACCGAGACGGAGGCAGCAGTGGCATTAGCTTGAAAGCCATTTCCGCAAGGTGTTCCTCTTGCGTACTCAGGTTACAGAATACCACCAATACCTGCCCAAAGCATCAAATAAAGTCGTTTAAACGAAAGAGTTGTCCGATAACTTATTAAGTCGTGCCGTGGTAGACCATTTAACGTTATCCAGGATGCACCACGAGGAGGCGATCTATTACTTTAAATGACGATATCAATTGATTAGGAAGGTTATCCTTCGTTAGTCTACTTAGCACGAAGAACCCAGCTTACGTTTTAGATGGTTCACAATCATGTCGGTCGAGGTATTGAATGCAAGCCTCGAAATAAAGACTTGCAGAGGAGGAGCAACGGCACGAAGGTCGCCATCCACTGGTAAATGTAATTCGACGACACTTTCCTTTTGCTGATGTTTTGAAAGCGGAGTTGGTGTTGTAACAGTCCCATTTACATAAGGAGATTATGCACTGGCAATGTGGTCAAGTGATGGAAGGCGGATGCCACTGTCCGCCAAAGAAGATGACGCTGCAGAAGAAATTGATGAAGTCGCCTAAGACGAATTCGCTGTTGGCGTTGATAAGTTGGTAACAGGATTACCCGGATCAGGCTCCGAAACACAAATAACACTTTTATTCGATTTAGGGATGGCACCTCTTGACGAAGGAGCAGTATGTGTAGATGCTGATGGTAATGTTGGGGTTATTGAACAGAGGGAGTCCATTCTCTGGTTGAGAGAAGCAAGAGAGGCAGAAAGCTGGCGCAGAATTTTTAATATATCACAAATTTTAGTATTTTTGCATTCATCACACCGATAGGATACATTATCCGGATGGCGATGATATCAGTCATTATAGAGTTGATATTTAAGCACTTCGCATGAAACACTTTTCCACAATACCCATCGCAATGAATGTACCGCGACTGTAAAGATTCCGGATGCTTGCATAGCGCACAAGTAGCACCTAGAGGAGGTGAATCACAAACCATTGTATGTCGGTTTAATTAAAGGTTAAAATCTTTCATTAAAAAACAAAAATATAATTGCCTATTTGTAGGCAACGAGCAGAAAGTATATGAGTGACCGAAACAGTAAAAGTTATTGGCGAAGCAAAACTGGTTGAACCGTTAAAATAGTTTGAAAACGTTGCATGTGAACAAAGGTATCACCAATGCGCAAGAATTTCTTATAACGATTATGCCACTAATACCAAGAAGCACAGGTGGAGAGCACAGAAACCGAAGTCCGGAGTCACTGAAGGGCACATATTTAAAGAAACAGAAAGTTTTTGTTAATAAGAGGCGAAAAATATAACGAAAACTGAACTTAAAGAATGAAGCCTAGGTCTGATTCGATCTAGTACACAGTTTATTTATTATCTACCTTCTATCCCGACAAATACGCATAGAACTCCTGCAAGTTTTGCGCATATTTTCACGCGATGACTTTTCTAAAGCGCTCCAAACACATTGAGACTTATGCTGCTGTAGAATTGTCTTTGCATCGTGGATAAAACGACATTTTCTGTCTGCGAAATAAACCCTACAAAGAATCACTGCCATTAACATCATACCATCTTGTCCATTAGGGTAAGCGTCAATTAGTTTGCGGATCGTTTTATATATGGTCTGCATCCAATACATCGGATCATCGGCATTTCCGAACGTGGAACGGAACACGTTTCATATTGGGTATTATGAATGTTTTGTGTTTTACAGCTCTTCATACTCTTGTACTATCAATATAAGCTTATAATTGACCGTAATCACCTTTTCGGTCAATATGCAGCGCGTTTCGTGTGGCCACTTTTCGAAAAATTCCAGTGAATCATCAGTCGCCGTACGGAGTCAACAGATTCCATGCTATTTCACAAATCACCTTCGATAAACGATACGGCTGATTTTAAAATCCTATCTTTCCGGTCCATCCGATGTCACAGGAGAAAAAGTTACCATATTGAACGACACCTTTTATTAATAAACATCTGCAGAATTGCACACCATTGCTTTAAATACAGCATAACTTGATTAAATGAAAATTGGGTAGGCGATGCACTGAAAACCGTGCAAAACATTTGCTGGTCCCTTGAAATTTTCTAAGTAAATTTACCTCCTATTGGAAATAAAACGGACATAAGTGGTATCTATTTTGTAGGAAAACTCAAATATATGATTTATATAAGTGGCTAAACTAGTTTACCTCTACAATGTTGAACCTTATAATCACTTAAAACATTCCTCTTGTAAAGGTAAACTAGCCGAACTTTCCATCTTAAGATTAAACTTTTCAATGAGAAATATATTTTAAAACAATTTCACGAAGTATTCATGTACTGTTCTTCAATTTTTTGTTGTCAGAATCACCAATAGAAGAATCAGTTTCAAAACGAGATGCAGTGCGAGCAATTAGCAAACCAAGCGAGCTTGATTTATTTGCATAGAACTGGAAAGGTTTACTTATCGTGTTTAAACATTAAACGACCCTGAACGGCAAAAAGTAAGAAACATTGCTTCTGTAAAAACTATCACCACATTATACATAAAATTTCAATAAAAAGTTACATTAAAACCTCATAGAAAGTAACCAAACGTTTTGTGGCCTATCTAAATGAAACTATTTTAGTGTAAACCAGATTAAATGGAATGTAATATGCGTTCGCTTCCGATTCCACTGAACCAAGTTATATTGTATTAATATATTCGTTGGGATGGTAGCTCGTGGGAATAAAGTTTGGTTGGGCTACCTTTAGAAATCTCTTTATCGCCAATACAAGTTCAATACAATATCTGAATTTTAGACCGTTAGACAGCTTGAAGTGACTGGTTTTCCCAGAGCTGATTGTCTGGTATTCAAAGGCATATATTGCTACACATATTTTACAAAGAACATTCAATACTTTTGGAAATATTCATTGTATTATGAATACAAAAAAAGTATTAAAAAATAAATGAATTATTACGGTAAAACTATTTTGTTTTAGATCTTTTGCATTTTTGAAAATCATTCATCATTCTTCTAACAAAGTTTCAATAAAAACAAACAACACAAAAATAATTTTATTTATTTATATGATTGACATTTTTCTAAATATCAGCATCAATAAACTCACAATGTTCTACCTTTACTTCACGCCAGAAAAATCGTATATAAAATATAGACATGATAAAATATTTGGTTCAAATGAACGCAAGGAAAATTGGAAAATATCATTTAAGAAACCAGCTACTACGGGCATAGTGAAGTGGTTCCAATACTAACATTGATTAACATCCAAACAATGTACAAGAACCTTTTTATTTTAAACAACAGATTGAAGAACGCATGGTTGTATTTAAATTCTATCTTTATCTTCTGGCAAAAAATTTGTACTGAATCATTTCTCTTTGGCGAGCATGAAAGTCGAGACTCGTACTTTAAAGCTAAGTAAAGTTAGTATGTAAAATATTGAACAAAGAATATATAATGAAATACTTTTAAAAGTACGTGATCTTTACTATTTATCGCTTACTGCTGCGGCTCCATTGCATGTTTATGAGATTTATTGTTTGTAAATTCAATTTTCCATTTGCCTCACATTAAACTGGGTTCAACTTGCTTTTTTTCATCAGCTGCTAGCTGATGTACACACAATACCTGAAATAGGAGTTTTATCGAAGTTAAAGCGTCCACTTTACGAATCCATGAATATGAAGTTGCTTTTTTTATGGCAAAATATTTTCAGCCCCTTCTCCTAGAAAGTTGCAAAGAAGCGACGAAAATTATGTGAAAAATTACAACTGTTCTTTTTACACTGTTATTCATTTCTCTAAGCGAAGCATCTGACTGACTCTTGGCGACTCATTGAGAAATAGCTTATACGAAAACGATGCAACATTATCGTTTGAAATAAAAATGTATTACATAAATATAAATTAAATTGAAATATGAAATTTTTTTTCATTATATTAATATATGCAAATCCTTGAATTTTGGGAGTAGAGCCACCAAAGAAAGACAAAGTTCAATTTTGCAACCATTCTATTTTACTTGCAAATTGTACGTATGAGTTTTAAATAACAAAATTTAATATCGTTAACCAAGCCCCTATTGGTAGATTATGAAAAATTGAGGATGGGTAGTTTAAATTGGGTGTCTTTGGGCTGAAGGAGATAAATTAGTTTTTCAAATTTAATGAAAATATTCATAAAACATTGGTAAACATTTTTAATGAAATGTGTTTTTTTAGATTGCTATAGTAAATTTTTTCTTAAAAAATTCAAATTATAAATGGTTGTTATTTATAAATACTTTGAATAACTTTGCAAACGCTTATTATATGAAAAAAAAAACATTTTCAGTAATAATATAATCGTTTAAATTGCTACTATTAAAAGGATTTATTTAACTTGACACTTTTTGCTTCAAATCGATCGATTTTTGAACTACTTCTACTCAACCTCTTTTTATGAAACTTTGCACATGTATTCAGTCCCAGTGAATATAATATTATGATGATAATTTAGTAATTATAATAATAAAAATAATCACAACAACAATAAGTTTTGGCTATTGGAAAATAAAGGTATCCTTTTAAAACTGTTCGAACTTTGAGTGAGCAATCTCAAAATTCGAAGTTTCAAAAGGAGTCCTGGATTTTCCAATGGTAGTACGAAGTTTAGAGAAAACCGTACAGTATGCAATACTGAAATTCCACAAAAAGGTCAAATTGGCTATCGGTAAACGCTGATACTGCAACGTGAAGTGGTCAAAAATGATTCTTAGCTTGGGATACACTAAAAACGTTTTACTTACTTTTTTGTCTTCACGTATTTGATTGCGTTACTGGTGAAATGCGTTCACTTTGAAAGTTGCCGCTAAAGCTGCGTAGAGCTACATGGGAAAGAAAGGGGTTCAGGGATTGACCACATAGAGCCACAAACGAACCCAAGAAATTCAAAACCGACATGGATGAATTCATATATGTAGTGTTTTTTCGGGTCTAACGAAATTTATCCTTTATGGAATAAATCTGTAGTTGATAGATATAGTTTGAATTTATAGATTCTTTTCCACTTTCATTTTATCAATTCATCTTTTGAAACACATTCCAATGTGTTATCGCTCCTTGGTAATGCGAGTTTTTTTTAAAGTTGTGGTTTTAAGTTTGGGCTTGTATCATTATCGCTGTGTTTCAGAATTATCCGTTTTTTAACACATTAATTTTTGGCAAATTATTTGCTACGCACTTCCTGAAATGTTGAACTCGTCTATTTACGTAGAATTCTAGTACCGATAATTTTCTAACATCGGAAATTGGAGTACCTTTCCACATGTAGAGTTGATCAAACTCATCAGTGCTTGGAGGTTTCAATTCTGTGTTAGCAGTTTTTATTAGCTGCTTGGTTTCATTGCGGGTCACTACATTTATTGTTTTCGGCATCATATCTTTTAAGGCTTGTGAATCAATATCTATACGTGATAATGCGTCGGTATTTGTGTTTATTTTCCCTTGTTTAAATATTATATCAAAGAATAATTCATTAAGACAATACGGATTCTGTTCAGCTTTGAAGACGGATTTTTATGCGCAAATAACGACACTTAAAGTCGATGTTTAGTAATAACAATAAATTTTCTTCCATATATACAGAGTCCGAAATAGTTTACGCTCCAACGTATCGCTAAAAATTCTTTCTCAATTATTGGTTCATGTAGGTCATGTTAGTTTAGGGACCGACTTTCATTTGACATTGGAAGATCTTTCTTTATCTATGTCGCCTTGAGATAAGACGGCTCTGCGTGCGACATCTGATGTATCTGTTAATATGAATTCCCTTTCAAAGTTGAGATATTGTAACATTGGAGGATTCATTATGCACTCTCTTGACTTTTTAAATGATTCGACGCATTAATTATACCATTCAATTGATTTATTTCTTTTAAGCAGTTTTTTTAGTGGGTTAGTAATTAAATCTGTAATAGTTACAATAGGCGACAAATCGTCTAACTTCGTTTGAATTTTTTGGTTTTGGGTACTTGTGTACATCTTTGCATTTCTCAGGATTTACAGTTTTTACACTATTAGATGTGATTAGGTGTACTAAATATACAATTTCACTAAATGACATTTGCTAGGATTTTTTTCCAATTTGTACTTTCGAAAATATTCAAAGAAATTGTTGAGATTTGTGTTATGGTGTCTTCATGGACATCCGAATACAATATCATCAACAAATAGAAATGACCTTGTATCTAATCCAGATAATGGTAATGTGAACATGATTTGGAAGCAATTAACAGTATTCTTTAGTTTAAATGGTAGCCGTTTGTAGTGTACTACTAATCTCCGTTGTTTAGTGTCGTTTTCAACTTTTCCGGTATAATTAAAAGTGGGAATTGTGTGGACTTCAAAGTGTTTTATAATGTTTTTATTCAGGAGCTTTTGAACATATCTCTTTGTTTCCTCATAACGTGCATGTCATAATTTATACTTAATTTAATTGTTGTTAGAAACCTCTAGATGATGTTTGTCGTTAATTTCTCATCTGTTAACTAAAAAATATCTTGCAATTGTTTCCAAATATTTTCTTATGATACTTTAGTCTCTTCTTCGTTTGTGGTTATATCGAGTACTTTAAAATTTTCCACCTTTGCTCGGATATATCGCTGCTTAGTTTCATACTTGATGCCTTAATAGATGTTACCTTCAATATATGGTTTGCATCGTTGAAAAGCGTTTACCGCAAACTAGACTGTCTTCTGATACTTTGACATTAATCGGGTGTATGAATTATAATCTAGGTGGGACTCTATAAGGAATACATTTTCGCGTTGGCTAGTGTTGCTAGAGAGCGTATATGTATCATCATCTTGCAAAAGTAATTTTTGAAGTAGCCCTCTCTCTGTCTCTAATATTCCTTCGATTGATATTGGAAAGTCTGTTTTAACTATCTGTACTTTGTGCTCCAAGAAGTTATCGTTTAAATAATTTTTTGAATTTATTTTACAAAAAGTTTTTCATTAGTTACTCCTGATATTTTTCAATATTTAATATTCAGTTTCGTTAATATTATCACAAATAATAGAATCGTTATTTTTGCCTATTGATATCTCGGTACTCGTGTTTATAAGCAGTGTTAGATATTTATTCTCTTTTGTTCTTACATTTACATAATTTGTTATATGATTTGTTAAGCTTTTATGCTGCGTTTATGAGTATCTCGCCTAGTTTGTATTCCTCCGATACACCCTAAATTCACTTTGCAAAGCAGGTCTTTATTTATATGTACATAATAAATAACAGGATGAATAGTGTATCATCTCGCGGGTTTTGCTGGAAACGACCAAGATATTGGGCGACGGGATATCGAAATCGGAGAGTTGAATTTTTAGCGCCGTATGACGCAGACGATTTTACGTTTTGTGTGCGTGAAGTATGCCTAATTGTAAGTTTTGATTTTATTTGACGAATTTTCCTATTCAATTGGCTAAAGTGATCATCTCAATATGCAAACCACATCAGCATGAATGCATCACAAATTCGCATTCGTTGGTTGTTATAACTCAATTTCCATCCATAAGCGTAACCAAATTTGCACTGAACTAGAAATAAAATAAAATGAAAAGAAAATCGAGTAGGGCATTATTGAAGCGTTTCAAGCGATTGCTACTGCAGGTTTTCGACAATGGAAAGCAAGATTCACTGTTAGAAAAAATAGTGACGAATGTTTGGGTTAATTCTGAAGTAATATATTGATCCATACGCCATACTATTCAAGAAATTATTCAAAGAAAACCAGTGGAATATATAAGTAATTTGTATGCAGAATTGTGCACTTTTTACGTGAACTCCTTCGTAGCGCGAAAGTATAACTGTGTTGGGACTGTGTTTGAGGTTATCGCAGTAAATTGAATCATTCGTCAGTATTTGAAGACGTGTTAACATCCCAAATGTCGAAATTTACCATGTGGTGGAATAATCGCTTGTAAGTTTGATATATTGACGTAACATTGGTAAATAAAAGCCACATAAATTATTATTTCTGGCCGAAAAATATCAATATTTACATCATCAATGGTGATTCGTGCGATGGAGAAAGAGACAGTGCATGTACAATAGCATACCATTTATTGTCTGATTGTTCCTTAAAGTATTGTTATTGTTGTAGATTTTGTAAAAATTTGTAAACACACACACACACACAATTCGGTTTCGGGATTGCACGTGTTGTAGAGTTGGTCGCGTTTTAGGTATTTGGCGCTTCTGGGGCGTATCGCAAAGTAGCCTGTAATTAGTATCTTCATATTAGAGTATCGTATAGGGTATAACTGGCATATCGCCAGTTTGGTTTATGTTGTAACGCATATCGCTCATATTGAATTTAATGTACCATTTATTATGGTTACTACGCCATAATCGCTATTAGTAATAAATCGTTTAGTATCGAAATTTGGTCTTTCTTATATTAACGTATCGCATATTAATTGAATATATATCGCAGCATCTCATTACAATAGATATTCCCATGTCACTATGGTCGAAAAGGGTTATTGCACCAACCATAATTTTTTCATCTATGTTTGCTCCGGAAAATACGCCTTCTTTAGATTTAGGGAGAGAGGCAGTGAACAGCAATTTAGGCTAATATCCGATTCTGTAATGAAACCCATTCAAGCAGCGGAGGTGTGAAGTTCTCCTAATGATCATTCAATTGTCATTCAAATTGAATCTGATCCATGTGAGATCCCACTCTTTGGTCCTAATCCGAATCCTGCATTTTCTGGACAGGGTATAAATATTGTCGATCTGTCAGATTCTTCAATGTCTAACCTTCATACAAACACTGTTGAGGTAGTGGACCCATGTTTATCTCATTACCCAGATATGTCACCAACCAATAGTTCTCCAATTTATGTAAGAGTAACTCCTGACTCCTCTTTTAGGACTCACGTGCCGATATTTAAATGAGCAAACCTTAGTTTCAATGCCGAGACATTCATGTTTCAAGTCAAGACTTTTTCACACACGTGTGAAGTTGTGCATTCGGAAATAACTTCCAATTTTCATCTTCTAATTGGTAGACCTGCTGTTGTGGGCTATTGGAAATACAATTAAACACCAGTTCGTCAGTCGGGTTCGGCCTTGAAACCCCATTCTTGAGCAGATATGGCCCCTTTGCTTCTGCTATCGACATCCGACGACTTACTGACGCGCATATCCAGAAACTCAGTTTTTCGATGCTATTGAAGGCATGAATTTACATCCACATAATGTTATACCTGATATGGATTGACAGGTGATATTGCATAGTGACATGCTTTCTTTATGTGACTACCGAAATTTCCGGTACTGTGACGAAATTCGGTCGAATGTACCGGTGTACCGAAGACAACCTTGAAAAAATGTGTACCGAAATTTTATGCAAGAAAAATTTCAATCCAATTGAAAAATATGGTTACATAATGGATTCAAAAATTCGTTCAGTTTTTGACCTTGACTTTTATACCTTGTTCACATCGCAAGATTTGGGCTACTGATATTTCAAAATCTTGTCAAGCGTTCAAATCGCCTTGTCTAGATTTTGGCATTTTAAACAAAAAAGTATTGTCTGACGCTGGAATCGAACCTGAAACGACTCGTGCGTGCGAGCCGGCAGCATTCCCGACAGGCTAACAAGGGACGATGAGGTGCAACAAACTTTAATATTTTTTGAACATTGCTGAATGCGCTGAATAAAATTAATTGCTAAATTGCCACACCATGAGATTTTGAGTAGATTTTGTTGAAATCTAGTGAATTTGTGATCGACGAGATTTCGATTTTTGTATGGGAAATCTGGTGGATTTCGGGGGAGATTTCGCGAAATCTCACGATTTGTCAAAATCTGGTGCGATGTGAGCAAGGTATTAGACGCGCTTTAAAATTCCAAATTGAGTGTGTTTGACGTTTGAAGTTTGACTTGACAAGTGATTTTTGCATTGGTGTGCTAAGCATTTCGCGCCTAAGTCGAATCGTTGTCATTTCTATTTTGTTATTATTGAGACTATCGTCATTGTTGCAAGGAAAATGTCACGAAAACGCGGAATCAATGTACTCAACAACATTTTACAAGAAAAATACAGTTTTGTCAAGAAAACGAAATCTGATAGTGATGTGCGCTGCACTCTGTGCAACGGCGAGTTCCATATTTCTCACGGTGGAAAGAGTGACATTGACTCACATTTGAAATTAACTAGACACAAAAATGCATTAAGTGCTGCTTCTTCCAGTCAACAAGTTACAAATTTATTCAAAGGTTCAACATTGAACAAACTTGATCTACAAATAGCTGCATGCGACGGAGTCTGGGCATATCATGTGATCAATTCAAATGACAGTTTTCGGTCAACCGATTGCGCATCAAAAATTATTCGCATTTGCTTCCAAATGGTCAAATTTACTTTTGCACGCACCAAATGTGAATCAATTGCTATAGGTGTATTTGTGCCATATGTGTTGGAAAAATTGCAAAAGGATTTATATGATTGTCATTTCACGAGTTTGATGACAGATGCTTCGAACCATGGAAATATCAAAATGTACAGCGTCGTTGTTCGTTATTTTTCGAGACAAGAAGCTATCAAAGTAAGAATTATTGAATTAACGTCTGAGAATGGAGAAACTTCGGATATTATCGTCAATCTATTGAAAGCAGCAATCAAAAAATTCAATTTATCTCAAAAAATGGCCTCGTTTTGTGGAGATAACGCACCATGCAACTTCGGCAATCGCGAACGTACTGGCACAAATAATATATTTTACAAATTAAATGAATTATATCCAGGACTAACCGGCGTCCGGTGTCCTGCATATATCGTTCACAACACCTTGAAAGCGGCTTGCGACAAGATGCCATTTGACGTTGAATTGATCGTTGTAAAAATATATTCTCATTTCTACTTGACAACAGTGCGAGTTACACCTTTGAAAGCATTTTGTGATAAAGTCAATGTAGACTATAGAAAAGTACTGGGCTACTGTAAAACTATTTTTTTTGGATCTTTTACCAGCTGTGAAATCAATCATGCGTATTTTTGATCCGTTGAAATAATATTTTTTGGAAGATCGAAGCAGTCCGAAATCATTGAAAGCGTTCTTTGAAGATTCGATGGCAAAAATCTGGTTGATTTTCCTCAGAGATCAGGTTAGATTCATTGAATATTAAAATCAGAAGTGACATCATTTTCCGTCCAATTTTTTATTTGATTAGGCAACAATCTTTAACCGGACTGTGAAATTAATTGAAGGCGACAATATTTCTGGAATGGAAGTCGGTCACGCGTGTTTAGTGTTTTCGTCGAATAACTTGAAGATCGCAAAAATACTAACTTTTTGTCAGCAATAATGCAAAGAGAAATCGAAATTGCTGGTGATGAAGATGTTTGACAGGAGCTAGTTCTTATGATATCACGACCATTTTACGGTTTGTATTCATAATTGAATAACATTTTTCTGAAAAATATTTCGATATTTATCTACAGAAACTTGCATCGATTACATACAGAGCTGATTTTTGTTTGGGCTGCACTCGATCAGCCGGCGGAATGGGAATTTATCGAAGCCAGTGCCAAATTCATGGCATCAAAGCAGCGTTTTGACATCAAATCATTCGATATTGAATTATTTGACCAATTCTCATATTTGAAAAAAATTGTCTCAAATGAAAAAAATTCTATTATGGGAACAAGAAAATATTGCCACCGATCAACGCTGGGTAGAATGTTTCAAACACTTTGAAAACACAACACAACATTCCATGCAATCACGTGTTGCAAATTGTTTCATTCATTCTTGCTTTACCAGGCACATCTGCCCCTGTTCTACGAATATTTTCCCTAATCAACGATATATGGTCCGCTGATCAAACTCGATCAAGTATTGAAACTTTGAAAGATATTTTGTACGCCAGATACAAAATGACTTGCTTGGAATTTTTTGAATTTATTAAATTTGAACCAAAATTATTAGAACAAATCGGATCAAACGACAAATATGCTTTTAAGAAAATCGAAAATGATGAATAAAATTTTGTTAAATTTTTAAACTGTTTTCTCATTGTGTACCGAAATTGTGCTATTATGCACCGGAATTCTGCTCAAGAAAAGTGGTCACCAAATGCATCCTCGTCTGAATGTCCATTTGGCAGGTCAAAATTTTATCAACAAGCACAATTTGGTGCATTTTTTTCTCTGTTGATAACGTGTGGAGTATTAACAGTCCGATAAAACGTAATACTCCGTCAACACGGCGCTCTGTTCATTAGATAAATCATATTTTTCGTCCTGAAAACGACTATCCCAAATTTTTCCGGCAATCCATTTAAAAATGCTTAATTGCATTCGGTTAACCCTTTTTCAATTTTGTCTAATAACGCTTCCATCTGTTGGACCTCTAAATATATTGTCTATTGTTGTATACTACTGAACAGAAATTATAGTTACATAATAGTAAGAAACATGTTGGCTTATGAATGTACGATACAAACTGTCTTAAAAATATTAATTAGCAACTAGAAAGAGATTTTTGATCCGATTTTTATATGTCACGAACGATTTGCTGAAAGAACCAAACTGCATTGAATCGTGGTTTCTCGGTAAGCGAATCATAGGTGAATTATGATACAGGTTGGAGGTTGTGTTAGGAGGAGCAAAGATGCTGAGATTTCTGCAAGGATGAGGAGAGTGACGGAGGCGAAGCTCGTTAAAAAGAGGAGTGTCTAGGAGTTGCTAGAAACGCTTACAGAGGAGACACTCATTCAGATAGAGTGTAAATTGTTGTAGAGTGAAGAGATTGAGACGGAATAAGCTTTGATTATAGAAAAAGTATGGAGTGTTGGATTTATAAAAGAGGCCACGAGTAAACTTTCGCTGAACCGATTGAATCACAGGGAATTAAACAGCTTAATACTAGTTTCAGGTCTAGGAATGGCAGTCTAGTTTCGTAACAAGAAGCCACGAAGTTCAAATGTTTTATGTATAACACTAACAATGTGCTGATCGAATTTTGGTGTCAAAAATAACTCCCAGGTTACAAAAATAAACGTCTCCAAGGACAGTAATATTATGTAAGGAATAAGGAAACACGAAAGAATTAGTTTTATTGGTGAATGTGAGTTTACGGCTTTTTTCAACACTGTGTAATGAAATTTTGGGTTTAGCGAACGATATCGCTACGAAAATTCAAGGTAACGAGACTCTCGTCTCGTTGGCCTCAATGGACGTTAAGTTGGTAAATCGCGTTATTGATTCTAGTTAAGCTAAACCGATCGAACAACGCCACTGTTTCTCATGATCAACTTTATCAGGGACGGAAGCGTATGCTCTCGCTGGGTGTTTTAGAAAAGCTTAGAGCCCTTGTAGCTCTCCTGTTACCCTGGTTCGAAAAATTTGTTATGCTTAAATGCTCACCGGTTTTACGAAGCAACAATCGATGTCCGTTAATTCCTTTAAAGTGAGATTAATTATCTTAGATATGTTGTAAGTGACAGGATCTTAAACACAATCCACAAAAATTTCTAGTATCATCGACTATCCCATTGTATCGGCGATTCATTCATCGATTTGCTTTTATCACTGCTCCGTTAACTGTCTTACTAAAAGGTAAGCGCTCCTTTAAATGTACTGATGCTGCTAAAAATGCCGTTCGTCAAATAAAACAGGGCAATGCGACGCAAGTAATATCAGTATTAGTCGCCTTCTCATCCAAAAGGATGAGAAGGATAATCGCTTTCATGCCACGAGAACTCAATTCAGCCTAGCGCAATTATATCGTCAGAGAGCTCAAATTTTTAGCTGCTGTTCAGAGTGTAAAAAAAATCAATGCGAACATCTTAACTTACAGTAATTGCCGATCATTTAAGCGTAAAATTGGCTAGTTTAAGTCTTCAATTGCAAAGATTTGATCTTGAAATCCAACACTTTAAGGGCTCCGTTAAATTATTAGTTATATGGCATATACGCTTTCTATTACAAATTCAAAGATAGTATTTCCTGAACATTCTTATCTTCACATCATACTTTCGGATTCAGCTTTCATGGAAGCTTCTTATATAAACCGGATCGCTATAATTGAACGGGAACCAGATAAATTTTCTAATGTCTGGGTGCAAGACGGTAAAATATATTAATACCGGAGTTATTTCGATGAGATAAATGTTCCCCAAACTATATTGTGGGTTCCTGCTAATTTACAGGAACGTCTAATTGCAAATACACATAACCCCCTTTTGTGCTTCTTTTATGTCTCTCCACAAGTGCTCGATTGAATTTAAGTCCAGACTCGTTGATGGCCAGTCGAAAATGGCGGCGCAGTTGGCCTCCAGAAACTTCCTTGTGTGTCGTGCCGTATGTTTAAGGTCGTTGTCGTACTGAAACTTCCAGAACATATTAAGATTCTCCTTAGCCCATGGCAACATGATGTTTTCTAAAATGTTGAAGTACGAACGACAGGGCAATAAAGTCTTGGGATAGCCAAGATTGTGAAAATATCAAAATTTGCTTAAATGAATGAATTTTAATATAATTTATATGTGTTTCTAATTACGTTTCCGCTCAAAATCTTGGGGTTTCGAAGACTTCATACTACTGTCGTCCTCTTAGAAGTAGCATCGTCTAATGCTTTATCTCCCTCAATTGCCATTGGATCAGGTGAAAATCTAACCAAAGGGGAATACATTAGGAATGCATCCGATACCGATATATCGGCGATACTTCGCGTTTGCCGATGTATCGGTATCGGCGATATTTTTATGGCCGATTCAACGATACTTTCCAAATTTCGCGCTTTAAAAATGATGTAATGTAAGCGGCCGTGTTGTCTCGTCTATTTGGTTGCAAACGAGTCTCGAACTAACTATGCTCGGAAAATCCCCGCGCTTTATTCAGTCTCTGGTTTCTCGCGTAATATTTTTCCATGCGAATAAAATTAAGAATTAAATACCGTAATTAGTTTGTGTGTGTATATCATTTATAACTAGTTGTTTGAGTCAAATATAGTAAATCTAAATAGTAGTCATGTCAACTTTAAAACACTAATATTGGAAAACATAAGAACTCCGTCGACAAAAAGGGAGAATTCATCGCAATCGAAAAAATAGCGGCTGACTTGGTATTGGCTCTTAATCAAAAATTTGATGGTTTGGAAAATGAAGAAACATATTGCATAGCCATAATGCTTGGTCCTCGTTACAAATCACGAATATTTCAATTACAGTCAAATATTACTACGGCAAAAAAGCGTCTTGTTCAGTTACTTGATCTAATGTAGCACTGCATTCCGAAACTATTTCAGACACGGTCACACCTACATCTAGTACTGTAACTGTAAGCTCTGAGATGCCTACGAGTGGTGGGCTTTGGAGTGTTTGTGAAAATTTCATTAGAGAGTTCGAGGAAGATAAACCTCTGTCTACTTTAAGCTGTAATTCTCACAAAGAAGTCGAGAGATACCTAAGGTCTCCTAATATATGGAGAGATCCTTTTGTTTTCTGGCACAATGACGTCCTATATCCAAGCTTGAAAAAATGACGCAGAAGTACTTTAGTTTCCAAATAAGTTCTGTCGCATCTGAGAGATTATTTTCCACCACAGGTCTTATTGAAACAGAGTCAGGAAATCGCATTTCTCCGCAAAACTTATAACTATTTTGTTTTTTACACAAAAATTTTATCAATTTTAATTTCAATTGTTAAAACTATTAACTAATAACCTGTCTATTTTTTTTATTAATTAAAAAATTAACCCGACTTGTGTTTTATTCATTTTACCTACATTTTTGAATTCAACAAGCGTATCGATATCACCGATATTTTCATAAGAGTATCGGTATCGTATCGGCAAAAAGGCGTATCGAGGCATCCCGAGAATATATATCGAAGGATTCATTGACAAAGTGAGTTTTTCCTTGTTAAGCTAGCTAGAGTTTCTGATTGTGTGTCCGCAGATGTATGAACAAACAAACAAACTAAAAAAGATTATCCGATCATCCGGCAAAAATTTCACTTCAGCTACACAAATCCAAAATTATGGAACTGCATTTAAAAAGCTTACAGCCCTGGTATCTACTTTATGCCCCAATTACTCAACACCATCGCATTTATGGCTAGTCGCAATGGGCGTCACCCTGGTTTATTGCCTTTTGCCAAATTGGCATCGTGACACGTAGAAAACGCAGGTTTGCTTCTAGTATCAGGTGATTATCCTACCATCAGCTATGATTTAGCTTCGGTTGCAACAATTTTTGATTATCCAACTGTTCAAACTGTGTTTAGGTATAATTCAGCATTATAAATGCATACTTTCTAGCCGGAAAATGATTAGAAGGTTCGTTACAGGACTTCCACATTATGTCTTCGAGAAAACTAGAAACGAAATTACACATTATCGTCAGAATTAAAGAAAGGGAAATGAAAAAAAAGAATATACCACGTGAATTTGGCATACCAACAAATATATTGTCGTTTATATGGAGTAAAAGGGAGAATTTGAAATTTATTGGTATTTAAATCCAAGCTTTAATGGAAATATTAAGCGGAATAGATTTAGTCATACGAGTCAGTTCATAATGTCTTGCTTGAATGGTTTAAAAATATGCGAAGCAGAAATTCACCTGTGAGTGGTGCCATTTTGATGCAAAATGCATTAGAAGTAACCCAGAGATTAAATTACTTTGATTTTGAAGCTAGTGATGGTTGGCTAAATCGCTTCAAATTCAAATATGGAATTTCTCGAAAAGCAATATCGATTGAAAGGACATTTGGTGATCAAGAAAATCAGTGAGCAACAATCTTACCGAAATTACTTACGATTTCAAACCTGCAAATCTTGACAATGTTCACGAGATTGGTGTTTTTTCAAGTGTCTACGAGCAACACTTGTTTTTAAAGGGGAAAATTGAGTGGTTAAGGAGTTGGAAGGAAAAGTCTTGTTGTTCAGAGAATACACCGCAACCAACTCTTCCATCCATTTTTGATCCATACGTGTAGTTTTCGATCGATTCCCATGGCTCACACCCATAACATCACCTCTCTACTTGGGATGACTGGCTTGCAGTTGTGATGGAAGCTGGGAATCGAAGAAGCAAAGTGTACTTCCTCTGGTTTTAGCCCACTACTCCTAAAGATAATGATTGACCGTTGCTTCCCTCATACAAAAAGTGCGGAGCTTTTGGATTCCAGAGCATTTAGCCTGCTGTCTCGTAAGTTGTTCGGACGGAAGCTACTTTAGTAGCCGATAAAGTGCTCTTGTCGGGGTGGTTTGTTAGACCCCAGTAATCACAATGGCTATGATACTTCTCATTTTTAACCGATTTTGATTTGTTAGCTTTTCAATAGCTGGCCAACAAATGATTGGGTCATCAAGTAAAATTGGTTTTACTACCGCTGTATATATCCATGATACAATTTTGGCTTTCAGCCCTCATCTTTTAACAACAGTTCTTTTCCTGCAGTAGATTACTCAGAATGCTTTCCGCATCCACTCCTCAATATTCACTTTCCATGCGAGTTTGCAGACTAAAATCAGACCAAGATATTTGACTTTATAGCCAGATTTAAGCTTACGTCCCAAATGTATGCCCATTTAACAGATGTTTTGTCCGCTGAGATAAACCTTCGTAGGGTACATTGTTCAGCTTTTCTAAATCCTTCTGCCCCTGTAAGCCGTGGTGAAGGAATTCTGAGGTTTAGTAACACCTTGCTCCTGGCATAGCTGCCTTGGTTGAAGTGTCCCACGAAGAAATAGAGGAAGAGGGGGCTGGCTGTCGTCCGATTGAACACGGCGGTCTTCTTCTCCGACCTGTTCACCTTCGTCCAAATCTGTCGTTAGGAAGCAATCTCATTGAATTTGTGTCCCTTTTGCAGCCGCCACCTCTGCTCGTTATGTAGTTTCCCAAGGAACCCATGGTTGTCTATTCAAATGCAGGAAGGCTATGCGAGGGCTAAAACACTTCCTTATAAAGGTGTTCGCTGAGAGCACTAATCAGGAGTATAAACTCAACTGGACCTACCTGGCCAGTCGAGTTGTAGTTAGAACAACACGCGAATCATTGGGCGTTATCCAGGATGTACCGCGGGGAAGTGATCTACATCACAACTACATTACTGCCAGAGTTTAAAATCGCAAATGTTTGGAATGAGGAAGACAAGGTTGTCCTTGCTCAACTCCAACAATAGATAAAAAATGCTAAAGATGATATTGACAGTAACTGCTGATGACAATAAAGACAACGATTACGTTCGAAAATCGATTACGAATCCAAATAAAGATACACAAAATTAAAAGGAAGTTTTTGTTATAAATGAAATTTACATTAATTGGTTTATCCTCGATAGTTTTTTTTACCAAAATAAATAATATTACTGAACAGTCTAAAACAACCGACTTCTTCAACTTGTGTCTTTAATGACACAAGCACAACTTTTTTTCTTCATTAACTTCCCAGTATATAGGGAAGGTTTTGTAATTGGTCCGCAAATGATAATCGAAATTTTCAACACATCTTTACATTTAAGGTCTTATGGGCAACTGAAAATTATTTTTAAAAAGAAGATACATGTTTGTACGTATATTCGAGTCGTTTCTTTCTGGAATATATGTATACATACATATACACTTAGCAGAAAAAGTCTGCGTACATGAAGTAAAAATTTTATTTTGTTATGAAAAACCAAATACAAAAGTAGTTTTTTTATTTATATTTTTTTTTTATTTATACAATATTGTTTTCACTATCCTGATAGATACACTTCATGAATATAAGTTTAACCCAATAATTATAAAAATTGAATTTCTGAAAAATAAACGCTGAGTATGGCAGAAAAAGTCTGCGTACAAAATATAAAATGGGGAATTCCCGATGTTTTGACACCAAACCTTTGCTTTGTTTACTACTTTGAAGTTTCGATAGCGCATTGTGTTCAAGCAAGCGTGCTAACAAGGTGGTGTCGCGTGTTAAAAGTTGTTAGTTTCATCATGGCAACCAAAAGAAGCGAGATTAATACCAGCGAGCGAGAAATAATAGTTGACCTATGGCGAAAAAGGAAAACATATCGCGAAATAGGCCAAATCGTCGAAAGAACACATTCCTCCATCCAAAGAGTTGTTAACAACTACAAAGGAACAGGAGTATTAGCATCAAAGCCCAGATCAGGACGGCCACCAAAGCTATCAACAAGAGAAACACGCGGTATTATCCGATCTGTGAAAGCTAATCCTCGTGTAACTGCATCGACACTGCGAAATGATATTGCGCAAAAGTTTCACAAACATGTTTGCGTCGATACTGTTCGCAAAATATTGAAAACATATGACTACCACGGCCGTGTTGCACGCAAGAAGCCACTTGTATCCAGAGTGAACAGAATTAAGCGACTGGCATTTGCAAAGGAATACGCGAACAAGCCGCCAGCGTTTTGAAAGCAGGTGATTTTTTCGGATGAAAGCAAGTTCTGCATTTTTGGCATCAAAGGGTGGAAGATTGTTTGGTGAAAGCCGGGAACAGCTTTCAACAATGAGAATTTATACCCAACTGTCAAGCATGGTGGTGGTGGAGTTATGGTGTGGGGGTGTATGGCTTGCAATGGAGTGGGCAGAATGGAGTTCATTGAGTCTATAATGAATAAAATAGACTATATGGACGTAATTTATTTTAAGTAAAACTTTTCCAAACGCAAATATTTTATATTATAATAACATATATATATTTCAAGGGTGAGAGTTCCCTCTTCTTCAGTGCTATTTTATATTTTATTTTGAAGAAGAGGGAACTCTCACCCTTGAAATATATATATGTTATTATAATATAAAATATTTGCGTTTGGAAAAGTTTTACTTAAAATAAATTATTGAAATGGCGCAAAAACACCGAGAAAACGAAGTATATGGACGTTTTAAACCGCAATTAGAAGAAAAGTGCCGAAAAATTGGGACTCCAGAATATTTTTTTATTCCAGCAGGACAACGACCCCAAACATACGGCGGAAGTAGTTAAACTCTGGCTGCTTTATAATGTGCCCAATCAGCTTAAAACGCCTCCACAATCCCCCGACTTAAATCCCATCGAACATTTGTGGGATTTGTTGGAGCGGAAAATACGGGAATACACCATAACTTCCAAGCAAAATTTGAAAGAAGTTATCGCCGAAGAATGGGAGAAAATCAGCAGTGATGAGACTGCTAAACTTGTTAATTCAATGCAAAAACGGCTTATGGAAGTTATTAAAAGAAGAGGATATCCTACCAGCTATTAATTAAGATTGAATAAGTTTCCACATCAATTTGCAATCAAGTAAATATTTTTGTACGCAGACTTTTTCGTTATCATAAAGCTTTCCTTCTTTTGTTTTTTAATTTTTATAATTTTTATAATAAGCTTATAGCAACACACTTGATGTTAATACTGATAAAACGAATTATTGTTTCAATGAAAAATACATGTTCATTAAAAACTTTACTTATTTCTTGATTTTTTATGAAGGGAACAAAATTTTAGTTTGTGTACGCAGACTTTTTCTGCTAAGTGTATATACATACATACATACATACACACACACACACATATATATATATATAACAAATATATATATATATATGTATATATATATATATATGTATATATATATATACATATATATATATATATATATATATATGTATATATATATGTATATATATAGATATAACTCGATTTTTATATGACTCGAATTAAAAATTGAGTGTCAATAGCGTTCAGAAATTAGATTGCATGAAATTTGTCCGCTATAACTCGACTTCCACACTTCGAATTTCTCCATAACTCGAACAAAAAAATTGGCAGTTGCAATGAATAAGTCTAATAATTCTGGGAATTCCCTGATTGCGAAAAAAATTTCGTGTCTGGTTATTGCTTGCATCATAGTTTGTTGCTTTTTGTTTTGAGTTTTTTTAGCTGGAGAAGTCTGTAGTTGTAAAGGAATGCCTTATGAGGTTGTTGCTCGGTGCAAATTTCAGTCGCGATTGGACGAAGTAAACGAATACGAACAAAATATACGTATTACGAGTATAAAATATGTAGTCAAATTAATTGGTTATGTCGCATCAGTTGAAGAAAAATTTAAACTAATAAAAGAAGTAGAAAGTGGATTAAAGAAAAAGGATGTGGCGGTTAAATGCGGCGTTCCGGCGAATACGGTTTTTACGATTTTAAAAACAAGGAATCGATTATTGTATCAGTCGAATCTGGCAGTTTTCATGGATGCAGCAAAAGAATAAAGAAACCAGTATTTGGAAATGTCAACAAAGCAGTATTCGACTGATTTACAGCAGCAAGAAATCAAAACATGCCCATATCTGGAGGAGTTTTAAAGGACAAGGCATTGGAGTTTGCTAAGCGATTTGATGAAAATGATTTTAAGGCAAGCACTGGTTGGCTTGCTAAATGGAAGCAAAGGTATGGATAAATGTTTGTATAATAAACGACTAGCCAATGTGTCCCATACGTATGTATGTTATATTTTAGGCATGGTGTGTGCCACAAGAAGGCAAGCGGTGAATGCAATGATGTTCGTGATGAGGACTGTGATAAATGGAATACTGACGTTTTACCACATCTATTAGAAAAATTTAATGACCCCAATATTTTCAATGCCGAAGAAACAGCATTATTTTTCAAATGTCTACTGGATAAAACACTTACTTTCAAGGACGAAAAATGTCACGGAGGTAAGCAGCGGGCTACATTTATGTTGGCGGCAAATATGGATGGTTCCGAAAAATAGAAGATCCTTTTAATTGACAAAAGTAGCAAACCCCGTTGCTTCCGCGGTGTTAAGTCATTACCCGTTGAATACAAGTAAAACTTCAAGGCATGTATGACCGGACAACTTTCCGAAGAATGGATTGAAAAATTAGATAAGCAATTTTTACACGCAGAGCGAAATTTTTTTTTATTCATTGATAATTGTCCTGCACATCCAAAAGACTTACAGAGTAAATTCAAATCTATTGAAATGTCATGTCAAATATGACCTCCAAACTACAACCGCTTGGCCAAGGAGTAATTCAAAATTTAAAATGTCACTATCGAAGCAGAATTTTGAAGGAAGCACTAAAGTGTTTAGAGACAAAAAATAAACACGATATTACACTTCTGGATTGTATTAATCACATAACAAAAGCATAGAATATCGACGTCAAAAATGAAACAATAGTCAATTGTTTTAAAAAAGCTAGATTTGGTCAGCATTCGAAAGGCGACGAAAAGGATGACATACCTTTGATATTCTTACACAATATTGATCACGATAGGCATTGCTACTCTTGAAGATTATATTGAGATGGACAATGAAATTTATATAGCAGGTATTCTTAATGATAACGATATCGTTCAGCATTATAGCTCGGAATCAGTGGCCCAGATTTCAGTTGCAGTGGAAAGCGATGACGAGGGCTCGGAAGAAGAATTCATCCAATCACCTTGTAAGAATGGTGTAGCGGATTCCTTGAAAAGTTTGAATTTATATTTACAAACGAATGAGAATACAACCGATTATCACTATAAGGCTTTAAACAAATTGGAATATTTTTTTATTGAAAATTATATATATATATATATATATATATATATATATATATATATATATATATATACATATATAGTAGAACCCGCTCAATACGATTTCTCGCATTATACGCCAGTCTCTGCAACTTGAGACATGTTTTCATACATTTCTTATCGCTTAATACGATCGTCATTCCGTTTAATATGCCTAACGCCACACGTATATCACAGTGGCAGCGGCCAACTGATCGAACGTCGAACGCAATCACTGATTTTAACGCTTCAAATGGCTGGATAGATCGTTTTAAATTTGTCACGGCATTGTATACCGTCAAATCAGTGGAAATTCGGAGACAGTGTCACAACAAGATGTTAATACATGGATGGCAACACTTCCCGAATTGTTGCAAAATTAAGAACCGTGAGACATTTTTAACGCAGATGGATTCGGTTTATTTTTCAAATTCATGCCAGATAGATCCTATGTTTTCAAGGGAAAAACTTGTCATGGTGGTAAAGCAAATAAAGAGAGGCTGACTGTCCTGGCCTGTGCCAATTCTGATGGGTCAGAAAACTTACGTTTGCTCGTGATTGGTAAGGCGAAAATACCACGTTGTTTCAAAAACGTAAGATCGCTTGGATCGAGCTTGGATGACCGACACTCGTTTCATCGACTGGTTAAAAGCTGTAGATGATCACTTCCAGATTAAATGTAGACGCATAATTCTATTCATTGTCAACTGCCCCGCTCACCCTAAAGGTGTTGAACTAAAGAATATCAAGCTTGTTTACTTACCTCCAAATGCGACAAGCAAATTACAATCGATGGATCAGGGCATCATAAAGGTTCTTAAACAACGTTATAAGGCAAGACTAATACATCGCTATCTTCAAGAAATGGAAGACCCTGATAGCAAACGACCCTTGACTGTGCATGATGCGATTCTAAACATTGCAGCGGCATAGGAAGCAATTAAGCCTGAAACCATTCAAAATTGTTTCAAGAAACCAGGTTTCAGAAATAACGGGGTTGACTTCGTGTTGGAAGAAGAAGAACCCGTGATACTGCAGGGTTTTCCTGGATATTCTTCCATTGATGACAATGCAACACCGTACGAAATTCAATCAATTGAAGATCTTATTGAGAATGTGAATAACAAAAAGAGGCCCTAAGTGATAATGATGAAGACGAAGATGAGTCAACTCCGATTTTGTCAAACGCCCAGACATTATTAGCTGTTAATATTTTAAGACGCTATGTAGCGTCTTTGGATCAAAGCGAAGACGCACTGCTGAAGTTAAATAAGTTGAAAATCTTGTAATTGCTAATGCATCAAAATCTTTTTGTCAAGCCAAAATAAGTGATAACTTTAAATAACGTAATTATAATTACACTATGTATTTAACGTAATTGATAACTGTATAATTTAATACCTACATATACGAAATTAGAACATAATATATAATACACATAATACAGTACGTTTTATTTTCGCTATCCCGCATAATATGCTTTCTCGCTTAAGAGGGGAAATACATATAACTGCTCAAAAAAATCGTTTTTTTCTCTTACATTAAAATGTGCCAAATACTCTAAGAATACGCCAAAAAGTTTTGAAGCCGATATTCGTATTAGTTCTCGAGTTATAGTCCGTTATAGGCAGCGCGACGTTCCCCAGTAAGTGGAGTACTCCTGCCGCGCGTCTCTGCCTACTTTCTCTCCGGCGCTATGGGCGGTTCTCTAATTGTGTATACGTATCATATTCTTATAAATCCTAAATTCGAAGCAAATAGGACCTGGCATCGCTGACTAACGCTTAAGTTATAATAGAAACTAATAATCAATTGTTTTTATCTACTGCAAACTTTAAACGCGTTTTTCTCAAAGTAATACTTTTTCAACTTCCGTACAAAATATCTCAAAAAATATTGAACTGATCCGGCTCAAATTTATACCACATCTACAAAAGAGTATTATCTTCTCGTTGAACCTAAATGCTTTTTGTAATTTTTGAGAAATAATTTGGTTATTATCGTATTTTGTTTAATCTAAAATTAATGTAAAACTTTTTTTTTTTTTTATAAATTTTATTGGTCAACATATGAACAATACATATTTTTCTTCTTCTGAATGTTGCAGAATCTTTGAAAATGGCGTAAAGTTGTACGAGGCATTTTTTGAGGTGTTTTTTTTTCATTCGCTTGCATCGCCGTCATTTTGTGTTGAAAAATGATAAAAAAATATTTTCAAGTACTTTGAGACATCTTTGAAAAATCTTCTGGATGAACAACATATATTTTTTAAATCAATCTGGAATTAGCATTTTTTAATTTTTTTTTACATGTAATTCCTCCCTTAAGACGCGGCTTTGGATGGGTCCCTGTGAAATCGTCTTAAACGGGTTTTGCTATATATATATATATATATATATATATATATATACTTCTATATATATTTATGTATATATATATATCTACTTATATATATATATATGTATATATATATATATATAACCTTGATTATCCCGGGGTAAAGATGGGGAAGGAGGTGCACAGATAATCGAAAACCCCGGACAATCGATTTTCTTTACATATTTACTTATGGTTTATGAGGATGCAAAAAAAAAACAATTTATGACTGGACTTATGACCAGGGGATAATTTTTCCTATTGTAAAGCTAGTGTTTTAGAGGGCAACATCTTCCAAAACAAACCGGTCTCATCGGCATTATAAATTTGTTCGTCACACAAATTCAATTCAATTTTTAGAGCGACTAAGTTTTCATTTAAAAATGTTGCAGCAACAATACCGCCACTCAGACTCTCCACTTGAATTTCGTGTTGCCTAATACCGTGGCATTTTTTAAAATTATTGCCAACCTTGCGAAGCGGAGAAAAGCTCATCAATTTTTAACTCTATATAAAACCTTCTCGCCTTCTTGCCAACTATTGGCCCGGATATGGGAAGTTCTTCTGACCGTTTTTGCTTTATCGAGTTCCACCATTATTGATGTCTTCAAAGTTTTCCGGGAAGAACAAGAAGCAATTGATTTCGCCGAACAAACGAATTGTAGAATGTCTTTTCTAGTTTTTTTTATTATATCATTTCTCATGTGTACTAGTAATTATTCCTTCACCGTTCAGGTACATTTAAGTTTTATTAGAACATTCAAACACAATGCTGGAAAATTGAAGACAAAATGAATACATAGATGGAAAAAAGGAAATCCCCGGTTAATCAGGAAAATTAATGGAAAAAAACGAATACAGGGAAAAAACCCCAGATAATCGAACCCCGGATACTCAAGGTTCTACTCTCTCTCTCTCTCTCTCTCTCTCTCTCTCTCTCTATATATATATATATATATATATATATATATATATATATATATATATATATATATATATATAGATACTGTCATGGACATTAAAATAGAGACACCTAATTGTTGACCACGAAAATATTAAATTCGAACAAAATTGTTGAAGGTGGGAAACGCCATCTCGTATTTAAATGCCATAATACATTTGCTGTCAAAACACGATTGCTGTACTCCACACTGCACCCCAGAAGAGAGAGCAGTTATTTTAACTTTGCGTAATGAGGGAACATCACTTCGGGAAATTGCTGCAATTGTCAAACGTTCGAAGAAGTTCGTTGAAAATGCCTTTAAAACACCAAAGATTAAAAAACGGCTTGGTCAACCAAGAAACACAACTGCTCACGAAGATCGAAAAATTGTCCGTGCTTCGATAGTCTAAGTCTTCAAAAGATATTAAATTAGAATTAGGATTGAATGTTTCTTCAAGAACCATTCGTAGATGGCTTGTAGGAAGTAATTTGTATGGTAGAATTGCAAGAACAGTGCTATTATTAACGAAATGCAACATAAAACAACAAATAAAATTTGCGAAAAACCATCGAGATTGGAGTGGGTCAACAGGAATCAAGAAGTGGAGAAACGTGTTGTGGACTGATGAAACTAAAATAAATTTATTTGGAAGTGATGGCAAGCAAACCGTCCGAAGACCACCAATGCAACAATTCAGGCCCCAATATACAAAAAACAGTGAAGCATGCAGGCGGGAGTATTAAATTATGGGGATCATTTTCCTGGTACGGGATTGGTCCGCTTCGATTGATTGATGACAATATGGATAAGATTCAGTATGTCAATACTTTAAGGGATACAATGCTGCCTTATGCAGAACACCATATGCCTCTTAAATGGGTCCTGCAACAAGGCAATGACCCTAAACATACATCCAAATACGCAAACAAATTCATTCAAGATCAAATCTACCTAATGGAATGGTCATCGCAATCGCCCGATTTGAAACCCATAAAACATCTATGGGGGAACCTGAAAATTGCTGCTGGTAGACACCGGTTAAAAAATTAAAGAGAGTTATAGGAAATAATTCAAAGAGAATGGTCTAAAATTCCTATTGAGCGATGCCACCAATTCATTGATTCAATGCTAAATAGACGCGCGGATGTACTTAGGAATAATGGTCATCATTATCATCAATGGCGCATCAGCCCAAATCGAGCCTTGGCCTGCCGAAGACACTGCCTCCAACTGTCTCGGTCCAGCGACCGCGTCCTCCAATTAGCGAATCCCAGCAAGGATTCGCTGTCGTTGTCAACTGCATCCTCCCATCGTTTGCGTGGTTTTCCTGGTGGGCGGCTTCCTGTTGCTCGGCCTTTCATGGAGCGCTTGGGAATTCGCCTGTCATCCATACGCTCCACATGGCCAGCCCACTGAAGTCGTAGCAGTTTCGTCAGAATCGATACCGGTGGCTCGTCATAAAGAGCGTACAACTCATGGTTGTACCGGATTCGCCAGTCCGGTCCGTCCTTCACGGGCCCCAGAATACGTCTCAAAATGCGGCGTTCGAAGACGTCAATCCTTTTTTCTGAGGCTTGAGTCAAAGTCCATGTTTCACATCCGTAAATCAATACAGGACGGATGATCGTTTTATAGACGCGCAGCTTATTTTTTCGGTGCACTTTGTTACTTTTAATCACCGAGAGGACTGAAAAATATAATTTATTGGCTAGACCAATTCGCCGTTCAATTTCGTCCTTTTCATTCCCGTCTTTGGCGAGGTTGACACCAAGATAAATAAAAGAGTTAACGCTTTCCACACTGTAGTTAGTTATCGTCATGTTTTGTCTATTTGGAGTCTTTTTCCTTGACTGGGTCATATATTTGGTCTTGTTCACATTGACCCTTAGGCCGACTTGCCTAGCCGCTGACTCCAGCTCAGTAAACGCTTCTTTGGCACGAGATAGAGATCGGGCTATGACGTTGATGTCATCGGCGTACGCTACTATTTGAGTAGACTTAAAGAGTAGCGTTCCCGCCTTGTCTACTGTAATCTTCCTGATGACATACTCTAGGGCCAAATTGAAGAGTATGGGGGCGAGGCCATCACCCTGTTTAAGACCTGAGCTGGTGTCGAAGCTTTGAGTCAGATCGCCTTGACATCTGACTTTAGATCGTGTGTCGGTCATCGTTAGTCTGGTCATTCGTATTAGTTTGATAGGTATCCCAAAATCAAGCATTATTTTATATAGTATATTTCGATCTATACTATCGTATGCTTGTTGGAAGTCTACGAAGACCTGGTGCACGTCAATATTGTATTCCCAGCACTTTTCCAGCACCTGTTTTACTGAGAATAGTTGATCTATCGTCGACATACCGGATCTGAAACCGCCTTGGTATTCGCCAATTATTGTGGAAGTGTACTGTGTCAATCTTTTATTAATAATTTTGGTCAGGATCTTGTAGGACGTACACAGCAGTGAAATGCCTCTGTAGTTGTCACATCTAAGCTTATCTCCTTTCTTATGTATGGGACATATGATGGCCGTCCGCCAATCATCAGGTAATTTTTCATCAACCCATGCCTTGGAGATGATCTGGTGGAGGCGGTGCGTTAGTATTGGTCCACCTTTTTGAAGGAGATCTGCTGGTAAATTGTCGATTCCGGGTGCTTTATTTGGTTTTTGCTGTTGTATGGCTGCTTGCACCTCTTCAATAGATGGTATTGACGAGGATGGACTGCATCCGTCAGCATCTTCAGGAATCGTTATTGGCAGGGATGTAGTTACTGATGGTGGATTTAGTAGCTCCGAAAAATATTCAGTCCACCTGTGATTGATGTCGTCTGGGTCGCTTAAAATATTTCCCTGCTTGTCTCTACATAGGCGCTTGATTGCGGCTTGTAGCCTTGTCTAAGTCGCTTCAATGCTGCATAGGCGTCCCGTGTGTCGTTTCTGCACATATCGTCATTGATCCTTTGGATAGTCTGGTTGTTATAGGTTCTACGCTTGCGTCTGACTATTTTTTTTAGCTAACCGTCTTAGCTCGTCATATTTTTGCTTCTTGGCTCTTGTCGGTCTTTCAATGTATTGTAAATAGGCTTCTTTTCTACTTTTGAGAGCATCTTCACATTCTTTGTCGAACCAATCGTTTCTTTTCGACGTCATTTGTCTTCCTACGATTTCTTCCGCTATTGATGTTACGCCTTCTTTAAGCTGCGACCACATTTGTTCAAGTCATGTGTCCGGATCTGCCGGCGGTATATTGATAAGGTAATTCGTCAGTTTCGCTTGATAAGTTGCTGCTACTGTTTCGTTTTTCAGACACTCCACCTTGAACTTAGGAGTCCTGCTCTTTTTCTTGGTGGTGCATCTTGTTATGCGGCAGCGATATTTTGTCTTGGCGAGATAGTGGTCTGAGCCGCAGTTAGCACCACGGTATGATCTAACGTCAAGCACACTTGTAGCAGCTCTTTTTTCGATGACGAAGTGATCGATCTGGTTGAAGGTTCGTCCATCGGGTGACATCCAAGTTTGTTTGTGGATGTCGCGGTGTTGGAAGAAGGTAGAGCTTATCACCATGTTTTTGCTGGTCGCAAAATCAACTAGTCGCTGACCATTGTTGTTGGTACTTTCATGGAGACTATGCCCTCCCGTTGTCCCTCTGTGAGTTTCTTCTCGTCCAACTTTAGCGTTAAAGTTCCCTAGTAGAATTTTGATATCATTTGAGGGTAGTGAATCGTATGTCCTTTCTAGGATGTTGTAGAATTCGTCTTTGACGATTTCTTCTTTCTCTTCAGTTGGAGCATGACAGTTGATTAGCCATACATTAAAGAACTTCATTTTCATACGGATCGCACATAATCGTTCATTCACCGGTTTGAAGTCAGTTATGAGATGTTTAAATGAAGATGCTACAACGAAGGCGACTCCAAATTCCTTGTTTCCGGTTGGTTTGCCGCTTGTGAATATTGAATGCGATCTTAAGTCACTTATTTCATTGCCAAGCCATTTCGTTTCTTGGACCGCCAGGATGTTAATATTGTATGTCGCGGCTTCCTTGAGAAGTTCTCGCAGTGATCCTGTTGTATTGAGTGTTCGAACGTTCCAAGATCCAGAGTAGTCTGTTTTTCGTTGCCGTTTATCCAATCCAATCCGAGGCCGTGTTTCAGGGCTCGTAGCAATTGGGTAATGCCAGGCAGGGTTGCTAGCCCCACGCTGGTAAGCAGGAATATGGCGTCCCACACTCGCCACTACCGTCGTTAGTTGGGTATCCAGCGGGCACCACGAGGAGGTGACGGTTCGATTTTGCCCGCCAGGAATAATGGTCACGCAACTAAATATTGAAGAAATTTCTATTTATTTTTAATAAAATGCTCAAATATATGAATTATTTGATTTTTTTCAGTGTCTCTATTCTATTGTCCAATGCTTTTTGTAATTTTTTAATTTTGTTGTTTTTTCAAGTAAGCTTAACTGCACGAGTTTAATTTGTTTGTATAGCATTTTTATTAAACCTTAAAATAAATTATTATTTTTTTTAACTTTAGAGATTTGGTGTTTTTTCGAACAATTTTGTCGTGTCTCTATCTTTATGTCCATGACAGTATATATAGTATAATAATATATACAAGATACAATAGATAACGGATAAACCATTGAAGTAAGCTGGCCTTCCAGCAGTCACCGTACCTCTGGTTTTGGAAAGACTGATCGAAAAAAATCCTCGATGTATGATGTGTAAACTCAAGTTTAAGTTTCTGGATTTGCAGACTCAACCATTGGCCGAAAATTGAATCGCCTTACATCTCAATAAACAAGCATCCCACTTTTAGTGCATATATTTTGTAACAGCCTGTTTGTGATGTATAATTTAGTTATGATCCTAAACTCACGTCCGAGCGTCACCACTTCTTTGTTTTCACTTTTGTTGCGAATAGCATTCACAATTAGAATTTTCGATCACGAGGCGTTTGCAGTATTGTTTATTGAAATTGATACATTTTGAAGTGATTAATTATGTTCCGAAGAGCAGTAGTTCATACGACTTAAAAATACATGTTTCGTGTGATTCCACTCCTTTTTGAAGGCAATCACTTCCGTCCATGGTTTTTATTTCTCGGTTTATTATATTCTCAGTATGGGATAGAAAAGTATGGGTATTTTTTTTATTATTCGATTTAATCTCCTTTAGCATGAATGATCATTTTCTAGCTATATTGTTTGGTCTTTTTTATCCTCATAAATATTTTTTCGATTTGCCTTTAAAACGCTCGTTTACGATTACCATTACTGACTCACTGTCGATAAATTGCTTTCCATCCAAGTCTTTTTTCTAATTTGAAAACAAGAAATAGTCACTTGGTGCTAGATCTGAGTCGTAAAACAGATAATGTAATTCTTGAAACCCGCATGACGTCACTAGTCACTGCAAGCTGGGCCTTGTGAACATATACAATAATGTGAAGTAGAAACATATCTTTCGTTAATTTTCACCTTTTATTTTATTTGATCGCTCATTTTAAACTCCTTAAAATATTAGCATAGTATTCTCCAGTGATGTTGATGGCTTTTGTTTTACAATCTATCACTAGGATTCCTTGTGAGTTGCAAAATATGGTTGCCAACACCTTTCCAACCGATGGGGCGACTTGAATTTTTTTTGTTATTTTTATCATTTCTTAGTATTCTAGGCACCCATCTTACACTAAATTTGAATATCCCAATATATATTGTGATGATTTTGTATGGTTGTTTCAGAAAATTTAACATTTTATCAATTTCCTGTAGTCTATGTTCTCCATTAGCCATTAGTGCATCTTCGAATTTTCTAATCATTTCAGTAGGTATCTCAATCGGTCTACCATAGCAGATATCATCTTCTATAGACTCTACCTTGTTTAAGGGGGGGGGGGGGGGGTGGTAAGGTTTGGCAACTATTTTTTTTATATTTTTTTTATTTTTATTTTCTGAAAGTACAACATCTGAAGAATATTGTATTAAATTTGTAGCTCATTCGGAGCAAAACTTACGAAATTACAGTAGGTTGAATAACCGTACCCCTTAGGTTTGCGCGCCTTTTAGCTACCTGCACTAAGCGGGAACTACTTCGGTCTCTATTGTATTACTTTTATCGACAGGATCAAAAAGATGCCTTAGATATCGTGGAAGATAGTGAGGTACTGTATGGACCCGGCATCGATGATGACATGTACGTATTTTATAAGTAAATTATTAAAACTGTTTTACGCGTGTTCGCCTTTCCAGTAGTTCGTGCCTCTTTGAATGGATAGAGGGCGCACTACGAACGGCGAGAGTGGCCGTTCAGTGCCAAACCAGCAATTGAACTTTTTTTGTCAGTCCATCAATATATTTAATAAAAGCATGACGTGTCGTCAAAACGATCTTTTATTTTTCTGAAAACGAACCAACCCAACAGGTTATGGGCCCAGTCACACAAACTGAGCGTTGTTTGTGAAAATAAAGTCGAGCGGTTTTGGCGAGAAGCGTGGAGAGCGGGACACGAGGTCGCGAAACGAAAGCCATCTTGGTGCGTGTTTTTCTCTGGGAGATCTGTGCGTGATCGCGAGTGCGACGAAATCCGAAATGTCTGACGCAATCTCAGCGCGGAATATAACGAAATTCAACGGTGAAAATTTTCAAGGATGGAAATTTCAAGTGAAAATGTTATTTATTGCGAACAATATATACGATGTGGTCGACGGGACTCGAAAGATGCCGGAAGGAGAGGGTCAAGATGCAGCGAAGAAAACGTGGCCATCGGACAACGCGCGCGCGATGTTCCTAATCTCCTCGGCAATGGAATACGACCAGTTGCAGCCGCTGTTGATATGTTCGACCGCGAAAGAAATGTGGGACAAATTAGCCAGCGTGCACGAACAAAAGTCAGCGTCAAACAAATTGTTGCTTATGACGAGACTGTACGAGTATCGAATGTCTCCGGGAGACTCGATAATTAAACATGTATCGACGATACAGAACATGGCCGCGCAGTTACGTGATGTCGGAGAACAAGTGTCTGACCTGACGATAATTGCAAAAGTGCTCGCGAGTTTGTCGCCAAAGTATGCGGCATTTCAGACCGCGTGGGATAATGTCGCGGAGGACTTACAAACGCTCGGAAATCTTCAAGAAAGACTCATTCGCGAAGAAGCTCGTTTAACCTCGGATGACGAAACTCCTGGGGCTTTCTCTGCATACAAAAGTGCGAAGAAAAGTGCAAAACCGAGCTCGAAAGAGGAAAAGAAGAAAAAGCCGAGAGACAAACAAAAAGTACAGTGTTTCAAGTGTCGCGAAAAGGGGCATTATGCGCAAGAATGTCCCAAAAGGCAAGACAAAGATGATGACGCGAGGCATGATTGTGCATTCGTCGTAGATGTAGACGATGAAAAGCGGTCGATGAAGAACAAAGGCAGCTCGATTCTGCCCGTCGAAGTGGTAAATTCGGTGCTGAAGGCCGGTAAAGAGGAATCGTGGATTACCGACAGCGGAGCCTCGCGGCACATGACGCATCGGCGAGAATGGTTCAGTGAGTATCGACAATTGATAGATGGCGGGACAGTTTCTCTGGGCGACAACAAGGAATGTAAAGTGGCCGGAGAAGGAACAATCGCGATCGAAAGGTACATCAATGGCGCATGGTTTAAATCGCGAATCGAAAAAGTTTTACACGTGCCGGAAATAAAAAGGAACTTGTTTTCTGTCGGAGTGTGTACCTCAAGAGGTCAAGAAGTCGTGTTTACCGGGAAATACGTAAACATTATACAAGGTAACGAAGTGTTAGCTCACAGGATAAAGCAAGAAAACGAGATTTTTCGGATGCTTTTCCGAGTAAATCGTGCGCGAACAAACAATGAGGCAAACTTTGCGAAAACGAATCTTCAGGTGTGGCACGAGCGGCTCGGTCACGTGAATGCTCGTGCATTACGCGAACTCGTTGCGAACAAACCGTGGAAGGGGTTGAGCTGCCGAAAAATGATGAGGTGTTCTGCGAATCGTGTCAGATCGGGAAATCCCATAGGCGTCCGTTTCGGAAGGAGCGTGAACGAGCAGCTACGGAGCCCGGTGAGGTTGTCCACACAGACGTGTGCGGGCCTATGTCCACGGAGACGCAAGGTGGTGCGCGTTATCTCCTGACATTTAAAGACGATGCGACGAGTTACCGGTATATATATTTCGTGCGACACAAGAGTGACGTATATGACAAATTTAAATTGTTCGACAAGCTCATCGAAAATAAGTTTGGTCGAGTGATGCGCGTGCTACGGTCCGACAACGGCAGTGAATTCAAAAATAAAAATATGAACCGTTATCTCGAGTCACGTGGGATTCAACGGGAGTACACCGCGCCGTACACGCCAGATCAGAACGGCAAAGCAGAGCGAGACAATAGGACGAAAATCGAGAGCGCGAGGACTATGTTGCACGCTAAAAATCTTCCTATTACTCTGTGGGCGGAAGCTGCGAACACGGCGGTGTACTTGATGAATCGGTCGGGATCGTCGCGGATACGAGGTGGAGCGACTTCGTACGAGCTTTGGGTTGGAAAGAAGCCGAACCTAAAGCACCTGCGCATTTTTGGAACTGAAGCGTACGTGAACACGCCGAAGAGGTTTACGACGAAATTCGACGCTCGAGCGAAGAAGATGATACTTGTCGGGTATGAAGGAAATTCGTCCAACTATCGAGTCTATGATCCAGTGTCAAAGAAAGTATCTGTATCGCGGGACATAGTGTTCCACGAAAGAATCGGAAAAATGACAGCGACATCTAACGACGAGTTCGTACCGGTGAGGGTTGAAGAACGTCTACAAGAAGCAGAAGACGACGACAAGATTTTTCAGCCGGCTGTAGATAATGCAGTGGATGAGAGACAGGAGTCGGTCGTCCAGGCAACCGTCGGCGTAGAACGAAATCTGAGAGATCGAGGAAGTTTGAAGCGACCGTCGCGCTACGAAACGAATGTCGCAGAGGTGAATATACCAGACACATTTGAAGAGGCGATAACCAGTGAGGAATCGTCCGAATGGATCGAGGCGATTGGACAAGAGCTGAACGCGCACAAAGAAAACGGGACCTGGTCATTAGTTGAGAAGAAACCCGGGATGAAACTCATTGATTCCAAGTGGGTTTTTCGACTAACGAAAGACACCGAAGGAAACATCTTCAAGTACAAAGCACGGCTGTGTGCTCGAGGGTTCAAGCAGCGAAAAGGAATCGATTTCGAGGAAACCTTCGCACCGGTAGTAAGGTATGACTCGCTGAGAGTGTTACTAGCAGTAGCTGCCGAACGAGATCTCGAGCTGGCTCAGTTCGACGTGCAGACGGCATTCTTGTACGGGAAACTGAACGAAGAGGTATTCATGGAAGTACCTGATGGTCTGAATATCAACGAGTCTACAAGCAGTGCGACAAAGGATGTCGTGTGTCGCTTGGAGAAGTCATTATATGGACTGAAACAAGCTCCACGGTGTTGGAACCTAGAGTTCAGTGCGTTTCTGCGCGAATTTAAATTTAGAGAAACGGAAGCAGACCGGTGTATTTTCGTTGGAAATGTCGGGAATTCTACTTGATATCTCGCGTTATTCGTCGATGACGGGCTGATAGCAGCCGAATCGAATGTGGTCATCGAGAAAGTTCTCGAGCATCTGAGCAATTCGTTTAAAATCACAATTGGTGATTCGAGTATTTTTGTTGGAATGCAAATCGAGCGCGATCGCGAAAAGAAAACGATATTCGTGCATCAGAGCGCGTATGCGAAACGAGTAATAGAAAAATTCGGGATGAGTAAAGCGAAATCGGTGAGCATACCGGCGGACTCGCATGTCGTGTTGCATCCGGTAACAGACGGAGAAGAAAAAGCTGAGCGAGTACCGTACAGAGAAGCTGTCGGTTCTTTAATGTTTATGGCGATCGCGTCGCGTCCTGACTTAGCATATTCCGTAAATTCCGTGAGCAAGTATTTAAATAATCACAGCGATGACCACTGGCGAGCGGTAAAAAGGATCTTTGCGTATTTATCGGGAACGTTAGAGTATGGCATCGAGTATCGCGGCGGTGGAAGTGTGCCTAAGATGATCGGGTATTCTGATGCGGATTATGCAGGCGACGTTGAGACCAGAAGGTCAACAACTGGGGATGATTGTAAAACACGCTTAAACGGTGGAAGTATTAAAACTGTTTTACGCGTGTTCGCCTTTCCAGTAGTTCGTGCCTCTTTGAATGGATAGAGGGCGCACTACGAACGGCGAGAGTGGCCGTTCAGTGCCAAACCAGCAATTGAAGTTTTTTTGTCAGTCCATCAATATATTTAATAAAAGCATGACGTGTCGTCAAAACGATCTTTTATTTTTCTGAAAACGAACCAACCCAACATAAATCCGGTTTTTTCAAGATATTTTCATTATTTCAGTGTACAAAACTCTAAATCGATTTTCCCAAACACGTAATTTTTAAAGTCGGTGACCAACCTACAGAAAAAACTACTGAGCCGATCGTTTTGAAATGTTGTACACATATTCTACATATATATAGCTCTCTAGTGACGTTGAGTTTTTTTTTAAAAATTAATTAATACGAATTTTACAATAACAAATAGGTCGATTTTTTCGTCAAAAATCGTTATTTTGGCTTAAAAATGGTGCCAAAAATTAAAAAAATTAATAATTAAAAAAAACTCCACGTCACTGGAGAGATAAAGTAATAAACTGAAGAAAGCATTTTGAATTTTGGTTTCAGATGATCCAGTGATGCTGTAGGCTGGTCACCGCACAAAAACTTTTTTTCTTGGCGCCTGCGGAGATCTACAATAAATCCGTTATTTCTTTCTATTTTTGGACAATTATTTTTTTAAATATTCTTCACATGTTGTACTTTTAGATAATAATATGTAAAATAAACCTACAGTAATAATTTTTTCCAACAAAATTCATGAAAAAAAGGTATTTTTTAGACGAAACAAACCTTACCCCCCCTTAAGTAAGCGTAACCACTTATAAATAGTGTTTTTATCAATACAACTGCCGCCATAAACTTTTCTCATCTTACTTTGCTTTCATCGTTTTTTCCTTCAACTCCAGCACAAAACTCGATATATGACTCTTTTAATGTTCTTCACGAAATAAGTGAAAATAAACAAGAAACTGCACATTTATTCTTAAAAAATATAAATATAATAAAACGCCCTCGTTTTGAATTCGCTATTAAGTTTGCAATCTTCGCGGAGCAACAGCTGGCACGTTATGGACTGAATCCAATCAGATTTTAAGTTAGTATTATGGTGTTCCAAGGATTCTTTGCATTCTGAATACAGTAATACCTTGACTTACGTCTCCCTTCTTATACGTTTTTTTTGACTTACATGGTTCATTACTTTAAGACCAAACACTTGAAATTATGTCGTGCGTCTCTTGACTTACGTCGCCATTTTCACAGAACAGATGTTTGTTCATATGACTTATTTGAAGCTACTGAGTCTGGGGACAACAGTGAATTTTCATTTAGTTTTTTTGGGAGCTAGTATGATATTCCAAAGTCAATTAGACATAAATTAATCATGGCTAGGAGTTTTATCCGAAAATATGAACAAGGTGTGGAGAAAAATATTACCTGATTGTGTAACAAGTACAACTAACCAATTTGAAAAAGAACCCATTGATAAGCATATTCTTGATTTACAACAGTTTATCAAACCGTAATTCAAGAATTATTGAGCTACGTAGACGAGCCACTAAGTAATGAGTAGCTTGAGCAAATTCTGGCAAGTGAGAATGAAACTCAAGCAATATCAAAAAACCAAAGTGTAAACAGGGAACAAACATTTAAATTAAAAGATTTGGTCGGAACATTCGATCATTTAGATAAAGCGTTAAAAATCTTCAAAAAAAAAATGATCCCGACGAACTAAGAAGTGCAAAAATTTCTAACGAAGTCTACACTTCTGTCAACGATTACAAGCAGTTGCTCGAAGAGAAAAGAAAACAAACCTTGTCCCAAACACGAGTTTCGACCTTCTTCGCCAGTAAACCAGTCAACCTACAAACAGTGGAAATAGAGGCTATTTCTTCTAAAGATGATAACAATTAATGTGTTGCTTTTTAGTGCTTTATGTCCAGTATCTATTTGTATTTAAAGAAAGCCGTCTGTTTTCTTCTTCGTAAGTTTTATAAATACGTATTCCGGTTGCTACTTGTTGCCTTCATTAGTATTTGTAATTTGACGTGTAGTCGTGTACAGACACTTGATGAAGGCTGCAAGTAAAAGCCTACAAAAATAAAAACACAACTTATGTAGACGAAAACCCACGACTTTCTTTAAAAAAATGAATTGTGTACAAACTTAAGGTTGATTCTCACCTCGAATTACGTCGCAAATTCTCGGGACTTAGCTCCGACGTAAGTCGAGGGACTATTCTTTATCTTCAATTGAATCACTATTATCTTCATCATTTGGGCCTGAGTTACGAAATTTTACATATTTTTAAGAAATAGGAGATAGATGCGTTGAGACTATAGATATTTTGTATAACTTTTTTTTTGTATAAGTAATAAGCATTCGTAAACTTGTAATGTCACCCATTTCATACGTCACTAATATTCCAGTAAAATAATAGTAAATTTCATTCACTAACATCAACTAATTAAAAATTATTAGCTTATGTAGATCGAAAGATTCGCGGTAGAATTATATGTGTGTCTACTTCGGGCAGCTGTTACGGCCATCTTCGTAATGCATATGGGCGGTCAACATTTATTTTTATTAAGCCATCTTGGTGCGTGTTTTTCTCTGGGAGATCTGTGCGTGATCGCGAGTGCGACGAAATCCGAAATGTCTGACGCAATCTCAGCGCGGAATATAACGAAATTCAACGGTGAAAATTTTCAAGGATGGAAATTTCAAGTGAAAATGTTATTTATTGCGAACAATATATACGATGTGGTCGACGGGACTCGAAAGATGCCGGAAGGAGAGGGTCAAGATGCAGCGAAGAAAACGTGGCCATCGGACAACGCGCGCGCGATGTTCCTAATCTCCTCGGCAATGGAATACGACCAGTTGCAGCCGCTGTTGATATGTTCGACCGCGAAAGAAATGTGGGACAAATTAGCCAGCGTGCACGAACAAAAGTCAGCGTCAAACAAATTGTTGCTTATGACGAGACTGTACGAGTATCGAATGTCTCCGGGAGACTCGATAATTAAACATGTATCGACGATACAGAACATGGCCGCGCAGTTACGTGATGTCGGAGAACAAGTGTCTGACCTGACGATAATTGCAAAAGTGCTCGCGAGTTTGTCGCCAAAGTATGCGGCATTTCAGACCGCGTGGGATAATGTCGCGGAGGACTTACAAACGCTCGGAAATCTTCAAGAAAGACTCATTCGCGAAGAAGCTCGTTTAACCTCGGATGACGAAACTCCTGGGGCTTTCTCTGCATACAAAAGTGCGAAGAAAAGTGCAAAACCGAGCTCGAAAGAGGAAAAGAAGAAAAAGCCGAGAGACAAACAAAAAGTACAGTGTTTCAAGTGTCGCGAAAAGGGGCATTATGCGCAAGAATGTCCCAAAAGGCAAGACAAAGATGATGACGCGAGGCATGATTGTGCATTCGTCGTAGATGTAGACGATGAAAAGCGGTCGATGAAGAACAAAGGCAGCTCGATTCTGCCCGTCGAAGTGGTAAATTCGGTGCTGAAGGCCGGTAAAGAGGAATCGTGGATTACCGACAGCGGAGCCTCGCGGCACATGACGCATCGGCGAGAATGGTTCAGTGAGTATCGACAATTGATAGATGGCGGGACAGTTTCTCTGGGCGACAACAAGGAATGTAAAGTGGCCGGAGAAGGAACAATCGCGATCGAAAGGTACATCAATGGCGCATGGTTTAAATCGCGAATCGAAAAAGTTTTACACGTGCCGGAAATAAAAAGGAACTTGTTTTCTGTCGGAGTGTGTACCTCAAGAGGTCAAGAAGTCGTGTTTACCGGGAAATACGTAAACATTATACAAGGTAACGAAGTGTTAGCTCACAGGATAAAGCAAGAAAACGAGATTTTTCGGATGCTTTTCCGAGTAAATCGAGTAAACAATGAGGCAAACTTTGCGAAAACGAATCTTCAGGTGTGGCACGAGCGGCTCGGTCACGTGAATGCTCGTGCATTACGCGAACTCGTTGCGAACAAACTCGTGGAAGGGGTTGAGCTGCCGAAAAATGATGAGGTGTTCTGCGAATCGTGTCAGATCGGGAAATCCCATAGGCGTCCGTTTCGGAAGGAGCGTGAACGAGCAGCTACGGAGCCCGGTGAGGTTGTCCACACAGACGTGTGCGGGCCTATGTCCACGGAGACGCAAGGTGGTGCGCGTTATCTCCTGACATTTAAAGACGATGCGACGAGTTACCGGTTTATATATTTCGTGCGACACAAGAGTGACGTATATGACAAATTTAAATTGTTCGACAAGCTCATCGAAAATAAGTTTGGTCGAGTGATGCGCGTGCTACGGTCCGACAACGGCAGTGAATTCAAAAATAAAAATATGAACCGTTATCTCGAGTCACGTGGGATTCAACGGGAGTACACCGCGCCGTACACGCCAGATCAGAACGGCAAAGCAGAGCGAGACAATAGGACGAAAATCGAGAGCGCGAGGACTATGTTGCACGCTAAAAATCTTCCTATTACTCTGTGGGCGGAAGCTGCGAACACGGCGGTGTACTTGATGAATCGGTCGGGATCGTCGCGGATACGAGGTGGAGCGACTTCGTACGAGCTTTGGGTTGGAAAGAAGCCGAACCTAAAGCACCTGCGCATTTTTGGAACTGAAGCGTACGTGAACACGCCGAAGAGGTTTACGACGAAATTCGACGCTCGAGCGAAGAAGATGATACTTGTCGGGTATGAAGGAAATTCGTCCAACTATCGAGTCTATGATCCAGTGTCAAAGAAAGTATCTGTATCGCGGGACATAGTGTTCCACGAAAGAATCGGAAAAATGACAGCGACATCTAACGACGAGTTCGTACCGGTGAGGGTTGAAGAACGTCTACAAGAAGCAGAAGACGACGACAAAATTTTTCAGCCGGCTGTAGATAATGCAGTGGATGAGAGACAGGAGTCGGTCGTCCAGGCAACCGTCGGCGTAGAACGAAATCTGAGAGATCGAGGAAGTTTGAAGCGACCGTCGCGCTACGAAACGAATGTCGCAGAGGTGAATATACCAGACACATTTGAAGAGGCGATAACCAGTGAGGAATCGTCCGAATGGATCGAGGCGATTGGACAAGAGCTGAACGCGCACAAAGAAAACGGGACCTGGTCATTAGTTGAGAAGAAACCCGGGATGAAACTCATTGATTCCAAGTGGGTTTTTCGACTAACGAAAGACACCGAAGGAAACATCTTCAAGTACAAAGCACGGCTGTGTGCTCGAGGGTTCAAGCAGCGAAAAGGAATCGATTTCGAGGAAACCTTCGCACCGGTAGTAAGGTATGACTCGCTGAGAGTGTTACTAGCAGTAGCTGCCGAACGAGATCTCGAGCTGGCTCAGTTCGACGTGCAGACGGCATTCTTGTACGGGAAACTGAACGAAGAGGTATTCATGGAAGTACCTGATGGTCTGAATATCAACGAGTCTACAAGCAGTGCGACAAAGGATGTCGTGTGTCGCTTGGAGAAGTCATTATATGGACTGAAACAAGCTCCACGGTGTTGGAACCTAGAGTTCAGTGCGTTTCTGCGCGAATTTAAATTTAGAGAAACGGAAGCAGACCGGTGTATTTTCGTTGGAAATGTCGGGAATTCTACTTGATATCTCGCGTTATTCGTCGATGACGGGCTGATAGCAGCCGAATCGAATGTGGTCATCGAGAAAGTTCTCGAGCATCTGAGCAATTCGTTTAAAATCACAATTGGTGATTCGAGTATTTTTGTTGGAATGCAAATCGAGCGCGATCGCGAAAAGAAAACGATATTCGTGCATCAGAGCGCGTATGCGAAACGAGTAATAGAAAAATTCGGGATGAGTAAAGCGAAATCGGTGAGCATACCGGCGGACTCGCATGTCGTGTTGCATCCGGTAACAGACGGAGAAGAAAAAGCTGAGCGAGTACCGTACAGAGAAGCTGTCGGTTCTTTAATGTTTATGGCGATCGCGTCGCGTCCTGACTTAGCATATTCCGTAAATTCCGTGAGCAAGTATTTAAATAATCACAGCGATGACCACTGGCGAGCGGTAAAAAGGATCTTTGCGTATTTATCGGGAACGTTAGAGTATGGCATCGAGTATCGCGGCGGTGGAAGTGTGCCTAAGATGATCGGGTATTCTGATGCGGATTATGCAGGCGACGTTGAGACCAGAAGGTCAACAACTGGGGATGATTGTAAAACACGCTTAAACGGTGGAAGTATTAAAACTGTTTTACGCGTGTTCGCCTTTCCAGTAGTTCGTGCCTCTTTGAATGGATAGAGGGCGCACTACGAACGGCGAGAGTGGCCGTTCAGTGCCAAACCAGCAATTGAAGTTTTTTTGTCAGTCCATCAATATATTTAATAAAAGCATGACGTGTCGTCAAAACGATCTTTTATTTTTCTGAAAACGAACCAACCCAACATAAATCCGGTTTTTTCAAGATATTTTCATTATTTCAGTGTACAAAACTCTAAATCGATTTTCCCAAACACGTAATTTTTAAAGTCGGTGACCAACCTACAGAAAAAACTACTGAGCCGATCGTTTTGAAATGTTGTACACATATTCTACATATATATAGCTCTCTAGTGACGTTGAGTTTTTTTTTAAAAATTAATTAATACGAATTTTACAATAACAAATAGGTCGATTTTTTCGTCAAAAATCGTTATTTTGGCTTAAAAATGGTGCCAAAAATTAAAAAAATTAATAATTAAAAAAAACTCCACGTCACTGGAGAGATAAAGTAATAAACTGAAGAAAGCATTTTGAATTTTGGTTTCAGATGATCCAGTGATGCTGTAGGCTGGTCACCGCACAAAAACTTTTTTTCTTGGCGCCTGCGGAGATCTACAATAAATCCGTTATTTCTTTCTATTTTTGGACAATTATTTTTTTAAATATTCTTCACATGTTGTACTTTTAGATAATAATATGTAAAATAAACCTACAGTAATAATTTTTTCCAACAAAATTCATGAAAAAAAGGTATTTTTTAGACGAAACAAACCTTACCCCCCCTTAAGTAAGCGTAACCACTTATAAATAGTGTTTTTATCAATACAACTGCCGCCATAAACTTTTCTCATCTTACTTTGCTTTCATCGTTTTTTCCTTCAACTCCAGCACAAAACTCGATATATGACTCTTTTAATGTTCTTCACGAAATAAGTGAAAATAAACAAGAAACTGCACATTTATTCTTAAAAAATATAAATATAATAAAACGCCCTCGTTTTGAATTCGCTATTAAGTTTGCAATCTTCGCGGAGCAACAGCTGGCACGTTATGGACTGAATCCAATCAGATTTTAAGCTGGTATTATGGTGTTCCAAGGATTCTTTGCATTCTGAATACAGTAATACCTTGACTTACGTCTCCCTTCTTATACGTTTTTTTTGACTTACATGGTTCATTACTTTAAGACCAAACACTTGAAATTATGTCGTGCGTCTCTTGACTTACGTCGCCATTTTCACAGAACAGATGTTTGTTCATATGACTTATTTGAAGCTACTGAGTCTGGGGACAACAGTGAATTTTCATTTAGTTTTTTTGGGAGCTAGTATGATATTCCAAAGTCAATTAGACATAAATTAATCATGGCTAGGAGTTTTATCCGAAAATATGAACAAGGTGTGGAGAAAAATATTACCTGATTGTGTAACAAGTACAACTAACCAATTTGAAAAAGAACCCATTGATAAGCATATTCTTGATTTACAACAGTTTATCAAACCGTAATTCAAGAATTATTGAGCTACGTAGACGAGCCACTAAGTAATGAGTAGCTTGAGCAAATTCTGGCAAGTGAGAATGAAACTCAAGCAATATCAAAAAACCAAAGTGTAAACAGGGAACAAACATTTAAATTAAAAGATTTGGTCGGAACATTCGATCATTTAGATAAAGCGTTAAAAATCTTCAAAAAAAAAATGATCCCGACGAACTAAGAAGTGCAAAAATTTCTAACGAAGTCTACACTTCTGTCAACGATTACAAGCAGTTGCTCGAAGAGAAAAGAAAACAAACCTTGTCCCAAACACGAGTTTCGACCTTCTTCGCCAGTAAACCAGTCAACCTACAAACAGTGGAAATAGAGGCTATTTCTTCTAAAGATGATAACAATTAATGTGTTGCTTTTTAGTGCTTTATGTCCAGTATCTATTTGTATTTAAAGAAAGCCGTCTGTTTTCTTCTTCGTAAGTTTTATAAATACGTATTCCGGTTGCTACTTGTTGCCTTCATTAGTATTTGTAATTTGACGTGTAGTCGTGTACAGACACTTGATGAAGGCTGCAAGTAAAAGCCTACAAAAATAAAAACACAACTTATGTAGACGAAAACCCACGACTTTCTTTAAAAAAATGAATTGTGTACAAACTTAAGGTTGATTCTCACCTCGAATTACGTCGCAAATTCTCGGGACTTAGCTCCGACGTAAGTCGAGGGACTATTCTTTATCTTCAATTGAATCACTATTATCTTCATCATTTGGGCCTGAGTTACGAAATTTTACATATTTTTAAGAAATAGGAGATAGATGCGTTGAGACTATAGATATTTTGTATAACTTTTTTTTGTATAAGTAATAAGCATTCGTAAACTTGTAATGTCACCCATTTCATACGTCACTAATATTCCAGTAAAATAATAGTAAATTTCATTCACTAACATCAACTAATTAAAAATTATTAGCTTATGTAGATCGAAAGATTCGCGGTAGAATTATATGTGTGTCTACTTCGGGCAGCTGTTACGGCCATCTTCGTAATGCATATGGGCGGTCAACATTTATTTTTAAGTATTTTACCGAACACCTTGGGCAACTTTCTACTGAGCGTATCTCCTAATACGAAAGCTACAATTTTTCCGGCAAACATTTGCGTTTTTGGTCGCTTTGGATAGCTTTCATCCGCGGCTCTTCACTCAGGTAACGACCTTTTGGATTCCAATGTGTAGTGTTAAATTGTTTTATTTGCAACAAATCGAATAAAAATCCTTTTTACTCCAAGTAAGGAGTTCCACATGGCACTCTGAATGTGTACTGTGTATCGATATATTTTCGATGTTAACTAGCTCACGCTTAAACAATTTTGTGAACATTTTTAATCTTTTTCCGAAATAGCATCTTCTTTTGGGCGCCCACCACATTCAGCAGCATTGGAGCTTGTAAATTAAATTAATTAAATTCTGTATTTCAGTCAATGATGGTAGCCATAACACGGAACAAGCCAACATTTTGCTTGAACGATATTTTTACCCTTAAAAAACTGCTTAATGGAAGCACAAAACTCTTATTTATTCATTTATTTATTGTTTTGAAAATGGCACGACTAAACATTAATGTGTCGAAATGTCATTAAACGTTCACATTTTTTATATGATACAGTATTATCTAACACACAAAATTTTTTGTAAAAGGCACCATCTATATGTCAGATAGGAAAGGAGTGTTAAGCCCTGATCAGAATGTTCCTGCACAGACCGTTTCAGTTTATTCCAACACAGATCTCAAGCATCCATTCCAGACAGGTTAACACATTACTCCATTGAATTTTAAGGGTCAGCACGTTAATTTGAATATTCTCTATAGAATACAATCGAAAATATATAGAAATTTGCTGGAATTTTTCGAAATGTTACTGAAGTTGTTTGCACTATATCTAGAGTATGAAGAACTGACAAACGATAGTGGCGGATGCCCCCACCTAAATTCAAAACAGAACATTTTCCGAGTTTTTTTTTTTAAATACATGAATCGCTCCGAAGACATGCAATTTGTTATAATCATCCCAGAAAATCTGCAAAAGAAATCAATCAAACCTTTAACTGATTTTCGATGCAGGCATTAACTCTCTCGTAACTATGAATAGTATTTTCAAGGAATCTCTAGCTCTTCAACCATTAAAAAATTCACACTTACACAGCTATCAATTTGTGGCTATGTGATCCAGAATAGTCGAAATTTGATCGAGGTGTGTAGACAAGAATAGAGGTAACTACGGAGTAGAACAATATAATTTGTGGTAGCACTTTCGCCGATGTCGTGGTGACACCTTCATGTTGCAGTGGTAATCATTGACGGACGACATTGAAGATTTGAAACACAGAACTTTAGCGTGTTCAAAAATTATTGCATTTCTTAGCATTATTCATGAATATATTTCTGCGATTTTATACTTTCATCGAAAAGTGTTTAGATGAATATCAAATGGAAACCCGAAGTCACTTAAAATATATCAAATCATTCAAAGTTAGATATGTCGCTGTATTTAATCTAACATATTTTACAATACGTTGTAAGTCATCGCACGTTAATTTAAACGTAAATTTAACATATGATCAAAATTTGACAGTTACAATGACATCCCTATCAGAAACTCTGCGCCTCTCAAAAAACCGTTTTACTACACCTAAGTAAGTGATAACAATCATTCATATAAAAAATATGATATATTTTCACAATCAGCAATTGCGCACTTTATTCCACAATTCTTGAATTGATGTTATCTCAAAACATAAATTTCGTTGAATATGCGTTTCGCTTTCTATAACCGTTTCGTTTTCTAGTAACCTGTCAATGCAATCAGTTTGATACCTTTTTCCGTTTTACGTCTTTTTCCGTCTGACATCCAGCCCTGGATCTATATTGAAATCACTCACGTATAGGCGTTTATACAGTAGTCATTAAATTAAAATATTCTACATGGTCTATTTTCTGCGACTATTACTTCAAATCCGAACAGTGGGAATCCTCCTCATTCTCTGATAAAGTAATTTTAGATAATGGATTGAGAGAACGTTCCACCTTTATTTATTTAACAGATCTCCAAATGGAAGGTAAACATAAGCTTTAACCGATAACAAATGAGATTAAAACTAATGGAATATACTGATGTGTATCATGTAGGTTGATTGGATTGATCCAAAGTTGCTGCCTCTGTAGATATTGAACCGATTCTATCAAGTCGGTAAAGTTCTTCTGAGTCCACGTTGTATTTAGCATAGGAATTCGAACGTTTGCCATGTCGTGGGATGAGAGGTTATTGATGTCCCACTGAGGTATTAGGAGACCCGTGTTGCGACTGGACGTTGTGATAGACTGTGCAGCCGCCAATATGAAGGTTGGATGTCGTAGCACGCATCCTGCCTTTAGTTGGAGATAGCCTTCACCGGAAAGTTTTAACTGAAAGACGTTCGTTAATGGAGGACTCTGGATTTCTAAACGTTCCTCGCCATCAAGAATGAAGAGTCATTTGTTAGGACTCATTAGTTCCATTCAGTCCAATCCTGACAACGTCGTCAACAGGCAGTTGGTCTTGTCCAGCTACCCTTGTATAAACGTGTTGACCACACTGGTATCGTTTTGAGTTTGTGTTCCAAAATGGGGATTTTGATGTGACACAACTATTGAGTATCGAGCTTCATGCAAATAGACGAGCCTTCGTTGGATGACCCGAAAAATCGATCGTGTCGTTGGTTGAATTGAACGGACGGATGAAACATATGAACTAGCTGATTTAGTGGGCAACGAAATTAGTCTGTATGAATGGAAAAATCACTGTCGACGACCGAGAAAATGAGTTTGAAGATTATTCAGTTTCAATGCACTGCGGCGCAGGTTCTGGATAAGTTCACTCAAATCAGTTTGTTTTCGAATAAGATTTCGTGACCGAATTCTAGATGGTTATGGTCCTCAGCCAACTGATCACTTAACGTTCTGATCGAGAACATCTGTGCACTCAGGATGTCATGTTGTTTATGAGCATGTCATTAACTCGATGATACTTTCACAGTTAGAAGGCCTGAAACAAACCGTGGAGCTTAACAGAATTTTGTGACTTATCTCATTGACGACTTTATATGTGGATTCAACATTTGCCCTGATCGATGTTGCAAAGCCTGTAAATTTTGATTCTTGCGGTTGCAAGGCTAGTGTTAGATCAATAACGGATGTCATATTATTAAACAGTTTTCCCAGGTGTTCTTGATTTCTAGTGACTTCTTGAATGTCCTCATTGTATTTTTTTGGCGAAATCATCATTCAGCACCCCGAACAAAGCACTGGTAACGGTTCCGACTATATTGAAGATACCCCTCCTAATTATTTGATGGAAGTGCTCATGATTGTCTTGTAACATTTTTCGCGTTTTCAAGATGTCCTGCAATGACTGTGACATCTGACGAGCCGTTGAGGTGTAATAGTTCTTGTCTCTTGACAAATTCGAGCACACCGAGTGTGTGAGTAGTAGTTTTCAAGTTATTTAGACAGTTGTTGAATGGAATTAAAATGATTTTCTAATCTTCGCTGTTAATCTGTACATTCGCAATGTGTTCAAACAGTATCCCCGTGTTTTTATCGAAGTTCGTGATGCTGTGTGGCACGTTTTGGGCTCCCGTGATAGCAAGGATACTGCATAGACTGATGGCCATCAGCCACCTACAGGGGAAAAGTTTGTTGTTTGTGGTCGACATTGTCCGGTTGATTACTTGACTTTCTGGTATCTCATCCCGAAATTCGTTGACAGATTTTTCTTGACTTCCCGGCTGGAGCGACAACAGGCAAAGTTTTGTAACCGTTTTTCTAACAACACTGGTTTGGGTTCTTATATCTGCCACTCGTACCCAACCAACGTCTCCCGGGAACGTATTGACAATAATACAGTCTCAGGTGGAAGGCCGTCATCTTCGATGATGACCAGCTGTCCTATTTTAGCATTAGCTTGTGTCTGTTTCCATTTATTTCGAGAATTCAATGCGGACAAATATTCACTTGACCAAGCCTTCCAGAAGTGGTGAATTTTCTCTTGGAACAGGTTTCATCTACGTGTTAATACGGCTTTCGTAAAAGAACTGTCGTCGGGCATCAATATCGCTTTGTGCCCCCCTAAAAAAATGATTTGGAGTTAAAACTCCTTGGTCTACAGGATTGTTTGTTAGTTTGTATAGCGGACGAAAGTTTTTTTCTATTTGGCACAAGACTGTGCTCATTTCCTCACTTGTAAACGTAGTGTTGCCCATTATTCGCTTGAAATGGAACTTTGTAGATTTTACTGCACTCTCCCATAGCCCGCTAAAGTGTGGAGTTCTGAGTGGGATAAAGTGCCACGATATTCGTTCATATACGAGTTTTCCTTCATTTTTTATGTATTGAGGTCTGACCGTCTCATAAAACCTTTGAAGTTGTCGTGAAGCGGCAATCATGTTTCAAAACATTGTTACGGTATATGTCCGTGCACACCCTTCTGCGGGCCGTAAAACGACGGATTGCTGCAATGAGGCCATTCCCAGTGAGGTCGCTCACTAGCTCGAGATGTATTGCTTTCGTTGTAAAGCAAACGAAGATCGCTATGTACATCTTTTCCGTAGCAGCGCCCCTTACTTTGTATCGTTTAACATCCAATGGGCCAGCATAGTCAATCCTCACGTGCTGAAATGGTTTTAATGGGTTAACCCTACTTTTAGGAAGATCTCCCAAAAGCTGAGTATGCCCGTCTTGTCCGTATCGTAAGCAAATAATGCAGCAGCGTAGCCGTTTCTTCACTGTTTGTTGTCACTACGATCTAATATTTGGTTCGTAGGTGGGAGAGACTAGGTTGTATTCCTCCATGCAAGTTTTCGTGATGTGCTTTTGCTATGAGTAAGTTTGTGTAATGGTGATTTGAAGGAAGGATCACATTGTGTCGTTGATCATAACTTAATTCAGCATTACTTATCCGACAACCGACCTGCATTATACCATCGCTGACCCGTATTGGCGAAAATTTTAGTAGCTTGCTAGATTTGCTGATTGAGGAGTTTACCCATCGTTGAATATCTGGTGAGGAAATCATTGGCTTCAAGATATGGAGCGGACAGCGTCACCTCCGGTCTACGTTCTTTCGCCTGTGTGTGAATTGTTTGTTGACCATTTCGATGCGGGTGATTGTAACCACCTTGGACCATGCCACCAGATAGAGTTGATGAAGCTTGACTCCTCTAGTAGCCAAGTCTGCGGGATTTTCTTTTGTTTTTACATGCCAAAGATTGATGGATGTATTTTTCGTGAATTTCGGCAACCCAATTGGTCACGTAAGTCTTCCACTTATGAGAAGGTTTATGAATCCAGGCTAAAACAATCATGGAGTCTATTCACGTGTGAACTTCCGCTGGTAGTGCTGGCAAGATGGGCAAAATCTTTCCAATGAATCTGAAGAGCAGGGCTGCCTCGTGTAATTCTAATCGAGGCAAGGTGATTTTCTTGATGGGCGCTACTCTGGTTTTCGTAGTAAGTAATTATTCATGTACGCCGAGTTCATCCACACTCTCAGGTAAATGCAAACTGTATACGTCATTTCAGATACGTCGCTAAAGGCGTTGATTTGCACGTTGGCTACCGACTGAGACAGCTTCACTTATCGTGAGATTTCGATGTGGACACGATCTTTAAGCTCTATTCAAAATACCTCCCATTGCAACGCTACGTGAGCCAGCACTTCCTGATCCCAACCCAGTTGTTGTAGCCACAATTCCTACAAACTTGATTTTTGCTGTAAGCCAACCCAACGGGTCAGATATTTGTGCCGTCTCGCTGGTTCTTTGTCTATTTGTAGCAACAAAACGATCCGAATTTCTAAAGTTGTAAGCCTTGAACGTAAACACGTCGGATTTGGGACACCATTATACTTTTAACGTTTTAACCTCACCTGTTTCGGATGAAAACCACGATTGTTCATCGATTTGTATTGCTTAGCCAGGCAGTCCCTCTTAAATTTCAGGTGAACGAGCCGACCACTGTCGAATTTCGAATCCGATTTCGGTCAGCACGCGATATAATTTGATCCCGAGCATCTCAAAAGTCACCGTCTTGAGGCGATATGTTTTAATGGATTCGTCAGGGCTGTTACGCCATAGGATTAATTGAAGGTCCCACAGACTCTCGTCAAACCAAATTTTTCTTTGATATCCTCTGTAAAAACATATTTATATCATCTCCACTGTGTTAGCAATGCGTAATAGCTCTTTTGTACCACTGGACCAACTTTCTTGCGTTTTGCTCATATGTTGAACTGTTGTAGTTCCTTGCAACTCAAGCTCCCAGTTCGCACGCGTGTCCATTTTTGATCCACAAACGTGAAACAGTTACGTTCATAGGTTTTAATCCTTTGAAATAGTCCTTTCTTACAACTGAAAGGATTTTCTTAATTAAATGAAACACGGCTCTCGTTTTCCGTTCATTTAAAATGTGTATTTTCCATTCGATGAACAACTTAAGACTGACTGAAAATATGTACGAACTTAAAGACTATTTTCTTTATTGCTTACATATGCTTTTCTAAACTATTCGGATATCTTAGGTGCTAGTAAACACCTGGCGGCAATGGCAATAAAACAAGGATATTTCTGTTTATTTTTAAAGTGCAATAAATGCCTTTGCCGCCGGTCGTCGGTAATAAACTTATTCTATTTGTATATACATGTGCAAGTCATATGGGTGGATGATAATGTAACTCCTCCCTTCCCAATTGAAAATCGTCCTCGATTTTTCAATTTCTAAGTTTATTTAAGATTTTGCTTTTGAAAAACTTAATGGCACACTTTCTTGTTGACGTAATATAATTGATAATTTTGTTTTATGTACTAATATTTGAGACAAGTGAAACTTAACATTGAGACACGTGTTTAAAAACTGAGATAATGAATTTATTTGCTTAGTGAGTGTATCTGGGGTGGTTATATAATGGGCTTAGGGCCCAGGTGATTCGTAAAACGTTGCTTTTCACTCAGAATACTTCAAAAACGAGATCTAATTTTTTTCTCCCCAACATGCATTGATTTTTCTACATTTTCAATTGTTTGCACTGAGGTTACCATTGCTATTGTGGACATCGGTATCTATGATCGCGGGGTGTATGGAACGTTTAGCTTTACGGAAACGCTGAGGATGGATGTGTTGCGGCGATTGGGTGATCGTTGTTTGTTGCCCTTCGTTGCTGGCAACTTATCTGCAGGGTCTGTGACGTTGTCATGAACACTCTTCATAACAAACTTACTACCTACTTAGTTATCTTATCTAATATCCTTATATACCTACATCTCCTCTACATTTATATAATTCAACTTCTACTCCTTACCATATAATTCATTAGTAACAATATAATTCATTAATAGGCTTGATTGTGTGACGTGGCGAACGTAACATTATCAATTCGTTCAAGACAGCGTTTACCCGCACGGTGGTTTGGGGTCTTCAAGAACAGGGCAGACCCCCATTTTGCCTTTCTGGATTGTGGGTCGACAACGTTGCGTGAGGAACGTAACATTACCGCCCTTCTTCAAGTGGATTTTTCGAAAATTCACTCCAAAACATGCATAATGGGCGGGACGGCAACGTTCGACACGCGGACACCTCCGGCGATCCACCGAGCGATCTGTGGACACGACCTTCAGCGTGCACACGGCTAACAATTTACCTCCCGACGTCGCACTCACGGTAGCTCGAACACTCCGCATCGATCCCGTACTCGACTCTTACACTGAAAACGCACTCACAAAACCAAACCATTAGCCTAACGAACTTAACTAACCCACAACCGAATTATTTATAGAGAATAAACTAAAAGAATGGAACGATATGGGAAAAAGAGGGAGAAAGAAAGAAGGAAGGTGGGATTACAAATATAAGGTTACAAGTGTAAGGACTAAGGGTTCAATACCCCCGGCAATCGATACACCTCTCACTTATCCACGTCCTAAGCCAGTCGTTATTTGATGCATGTGCCTATATGTAGTTCTATCAGCATGTGTATGACTTTGGGTTTACAGAGTCGGCGAGCCCCACCCCTCAACTATTTGCCCCTTTCATCTTCAACTTCTTTTAACTCTCTTCCCGGTCTCTCGATCGTCCAGTCTCTATGTTCTGTATCGGCCACTCTCTATACTCTGTATCGGCCACTTGATCGTTAGCGTTGAGATCCTCTCCGTCCCCGATCGGTGAACCAGACCCCTCCTGCAACATCACAGTTGCCCTTACAAACTGAATCCTATTTAATGAGTTTGCTCCCTTATTTACAACCTCTTCTGGAGCCCTCAAAAGTTGACCCTCCTGTAAACCGGTGGCTGTAAGGAGTTTTGTTCTATCATTGGTTCCACAGCTGTTGTAGTTGTACCATCGTATGTCTCCATTTCCTCTTCAGTATGATCCCGCCTTCCGCTATCGAGTTCGTAATTCTGCCTTGGTCCTCCCGTGTCAGTACCTCCTGTTTCGTACCCATCATAAATTATATTCAAATTATCTTCGCGCCTTTTCTGCCCGAAATAACTAACTCCGAGAAATACCTACCTGGCAACGATTTGCTGAAAGTGTAAAGCTCGCTAAGTTCCGAAAAAAAACTGTTCAAACGCGTCGTCTCGCTCCAACCCTCGGATCTTGCTCGAGCTTTCACGAATACGAGTGATCGATCATGCCACGCTACGCGAAAAGTAGCTTTTCGAATGTTCGACGTGCCGGAAATGGTGAGTGAGTGTGGAGAAAGTTTGGATGGAACTGTCGGCCTCGGTGGACTTGTAGTTCACAGCAGCGAGTGAAAAAAGTTTTTTTTGCTAGACGAGAACCCAGTTTGGAACTTGGAATTAGATAATACTCTGGAGCGCCAGAGCCTTCCGACTTCCGACAGTCGAGTGTATTTGTTTGCCGTTTTCACTGCGCTGGCCGTGGTCCTCTCGTGGCGATACGCGCAAAAAAAACCGCAAAATTCAGTTCCAGGAGAAGGCGAATTCGCTGGTACGCGGCCCAGCCAGTGTTAGAGTGCGAGAATTCGATCAAAAACGGTGCGAGTAGACTTGGTCAAGTTGCATCCGTAAATTAATCTCAGCGAAGCTCTAGACAGAAGCAGGACACGACAATCGTGTGTGTGCCGTTGACTCAAACCTGAGTGGAAGAAAATTCTGAGGTCAATTGCGTCGGCGACGGTGGAAATAAGTTTCGGTTGGAATAAGGAGTTCTCAACGGTTCCCGGCAACCAAAAATGTCTACCAAAGATAGCTACGTTTTATCGCGAGCTTCTGCTAGATATCATACAGGCTGTTAGCGATGCCCACGGAGAAGTGTTGATGTCCAACGATCTATCATCGATCAATATTAACACCGAACTTTGAAAATTAGCGTTCTTGCATCCAGCTCTTAGTGTATTACTGTCGTGGCTGAGAATAAACGATGTGCGTGGATAATTTGTAATCCGAATTCAGTGTGAAACTGGAATATTGTAAAATGTATATGTAAGGCCAAAAATGATCATCAAGTTCTTGTAATAATAAAATAATGGAATAAGAAAACAAAACAAGTGATGTGATTTTTTTTCATTGGTGACGCGTGTGCGAATGGGTTTCGTTGTTCTTCTCTTCCTCTAAAACCCACGACTCGGTGAGCTAGTCGCGGAAATAAAAAAATGTTAAATTGGGACCGCCACTATGCGGTCGACTTTGTGCCAGTCCCGGCGGCGCGTGCACACACGAGGCATCCGGGGTAGAGGAGCGTCCTAAATGGTGGGGTACTCGATCTCGGGTCTTCGGGTTTTGGCGCGAAGTCGGGATTGTGACACTCCTTCCTGTGAACTTCTACTCGTATGAGGTCCCTTTTGCTGCTCCCTACCTGTCTTCCCAAGTCCACTCTGACACTCCCTGCCCCCAGACCCAGTCCATTGGGACTTCTTGCGCTCAAGCCCAGTTTCACCTCCTTGAAACTGCCTGCTTCTAGGCATAGCCTCAGTCGATGTGGACTTCTGATCAGTCACCATCGAAGTCCTTCCATCAGCATCGGTGTCCTCATCTTCTTCCAACTCTGTCACAGTAGGGTTTGCTTCACAGACTTCCACTTTCTCTTCGACCCCAGCTTCATGAACATCTTCCGCCTCGATACATGAGCACTTCTGATCCTGTAAAAGCTTTTCCTTTATGACCCGTATGCGGTCATGCAAGGCCGCATTTTGGGTCTCCAACTCTTCAATACGCGAGAACAGGCTTTCGATTCTTGTGGACTCTCTTAGCTCCTCCCTCTCTAAATCTTCGGTGTCATCCAAAGCTTGCTGGTGATCAGCACTAGAGGTGGCAAAAACATATCTTTGTTGCGAATGGATCATTTGAATCTGGCTCAGTAAAAAGATCCAGATCAGTGATATGTATCGTTTGGATCATCGAGATCATTTGGATCATCTAGATCATTTAGATCACTGAGTCAGAAGAGATATGGTACGCTGTACACTCTACAGAGTTACCATACAATTAGGTAAATCTGTAGATGTTGTTTACTTGATTTTTGATTTCATAAAACTCCATTCGGAATACTTACGATCGTAGCTTTCCGAATCTTTATGCCCATATTTGACTGGAAAAAAAACCTTAATAAAGTTACATTTTTATATGAAAAATATATTAATATATAATTTCCACACAATATATATAAAAGCACAATTGCGCCTTTACTGTCTGACAATGACAAAAATCTGTACTTTCAACTACGATCATATTGTATAATTTCACATTTTAAATTACTACAATCGAAACTTTAAATTGCATCTTAATATATGCATCTACTTGTAAACTACTGCTGGCAGCCCTGCAAATTATTTACGAACATATCATCGCATGTGCACATTCATCGTTATATCCATACAAATGCGAGCTGCACCGTCTCTTCGCGTGGAAAGTGTATTTCTCTTTATCTCTCTTACGGATGAACTTGTGAGAGATTACTGAATGGAACATGATCGCGTTTGTGTAATGAGATATGAAAGATCCATGAGATATGAAAGGTCCATGAGATATGAAAGATCCACTGATCCAAATGAACAGATTTCACTGATTCGAATCATTTGGATCTCTAAGATGATTCGGATCACTGAATCATATCCGCGATGAGCTACACATGCCTAATCAGCACAGACTGCCTGGTACTTGTTGCTCAGCTCTGTGATCATCAACTCTGTATCTTCTTTTTCCTTCGGTACAATTTCTGTTGTCGTCGCCGCATCTTTGTCTAGTCCCAACTTCCTGGCTTCAGAGCTTCTAGCCTTCTCCAACACGAGATTTTCGTGATTCTCCTCAAATTCTTCCGCCTGCACCAGCATATGCCCTAAAGCGAGCATAAGCTGCCGTCGCAACTTCTCAATTATGGGATCCTCTGCTTTCTTCTCCCGTAGCAGGATAGCGATCCTCCGCAGGCCATATTCCGTCTTAGCTTGGGCTACCAAAAGCGCAGTGGACTTCTCATCCCCCCAAAAATCCACTGATAGCGCCCTTACCTCGTCCGTTACCATCTCTACCGCCTCGCGGTCCTGCTGGTAGGTGAAGGGGTAAGATGAAGACGCGTTCATCATGGTCCCAAGCCGCAGTGCTTTCCGAAGCTCCATCCGCATCGCCGACACAGTTCCAGTGGCAATCCCAGGCACTGTCAACTCATAGGTAAGCTCCTTCTCGCTAAGGAGATCGATGAGAGCCTCATTAAATTTTGCCATATTGAACCTAACACGAATGACGACAGCACAAGGAAAAAAAGAACACGTACTAGACGAGGAAATTACTTTCAACTTTATTAATTATTTTTATATATATAGTACATATGTATCTTTATAATTTCATTTTCACTTTTCACACCCGCAATCAGCACACCCGCAACCAGCACACTCCCGCAAGTTGATACACGTGTCAGCACTTTGAACTCGGCCACTTTTATTTCACAGACACACTCACCGAACTCGTCGAACGAATCCGCCGTTCGAACGCTGCCGTACCCAAGTCTTGTTTTTTAACGGCCCCACGTTGGGCGCCAAATGTTACGGCTATATTTTGCATAACGCTCACCACTCTTACACCGTAGTCGACCCTGGTCATGGTTTGGGCAATCCCACCCGGCTTCACTTGCGAAGAGGGATGTTGGGATATTTTTATAAAAGGGCGCCACCCGTTTCTGCGCCGGGACTGCCCAGTCCGCAAATCCTGAAACGGGAATAGGATCCGCGACGACCCAAAACCACCAACAAGGAAATCTGAAACAAGGACCTAAATGCCGGAGACGCGATTCCCGCTTCGCCACTTCATGCAATAACAACAATTTATAATCACTGAACTAATTTATTTATTTTTTCCTATAACCCTAGCTAATTCTTAACTATGTAATCTTAATCTTACTCACAACTTGTTCCTTATTCTACTTCGTCGACTGCTTCCTGACTTGCTCGCTGGCTGCTCGTCTGGCCGTTGGAGACACGCGTACACACTATATTCCTGGAAACTCCTTTTCACTTATGCTATATGAGTGTTCTTCTGGCACTGGGTACTTGTCCAATTTGCTGACTTGCAAAAGTATCTTTTGAATCCGCTCAAAACTCTCGGAAAAAATATCGTAACTTTTCTTATGGATCAATTTTAGCACAGTTCACTTTGTTGTAGAAAGGTTTTCACGGTAAGATTTTGCGCGGTTACGACAGCACACATCGCGCTATTATCCCTCGATCGATCTGCACTCGAAAAATACACACCGTTCAAGCTTCGTCCCGAACAAAAAGTTTCACACTCAAGACGCAGCTTCGCACCGAAGAAGCGATCGCCGTAAAAAGAGAAGGTTGACACCCAAGACGCACTCGTCGAGCTTCACACCTTAAAAAAGAGAGACGAACAGAACCGTCCAAGTTCCTCACTCAAAAAGATCCTGTCAGCTGGTCTCGCGGCTCTATTTATCCCACACCCCAGTCCCGTTGCTACCTCGCCAGTCAACGTCGACGAGATTGTTGACCTCATCAAAGCTTCCTAGCTTGGAACTGGTTTTGGCGACGCACATCAACTGGCGATCGAAGCTTCGATGGTTTGGCCAGAGCGTTGCACCTCGGTGCGGGGAGAAATGCTGTGACTGCTGCCTGTGGGATGCGATTGGAGCGTGGCAGTCGTTAACCAAGGTAAATTGCAAGTGCCAGGGGACTCCATTGGGCGCATCGTAGACCGGGCGGAGCCTGGATTTGGATCTGTTGCGGCGATTGGGTGATCGTTGTTTGTTGCCGTCATTGCTGGCAACTTATCTGCAGGGTCTGTGACGTTGTCAGGAACACTCTCCATAACAAACTTACTACCTACTTAGTTATCTAATTTAATATCCTTACATAACTACATCTCCTCTACATTTATATAATTCAACTTCTACTCCTTACCATATAATTCATTAGTAACAATATAATTCATTAATAGGCTTGATTGTGTGACGTGGCGAACGTAACATTATCAATTCGTTCAAGACAGCGTTTACCCGCACGGTGGTTTGGGGTCTTCAAGAACAGGGCAGACCCCCATTTTGCCCTTTTGGATTGTGGGTCGACAACGTTGCGTGGCGAACGTAACAAGATCTCGAATACAAAGCGCATACTGTTCGATTTTAGCTTTTGTATAATTGTCTATACGTGGTGGGAACTCCTTCGCAAAGCTCAGATTTGATCAACATAGAAAATTATGAACCATAATTTTAAAAAGAATTGCGTGAACACAAAAAGCTTATCTCAAACGAACGGTAGAAACAGAATGGACTAAAGCTTTATGTGGACTCTACAGGAATCTGTTTGAGTTGGTGCTTTCCAGACTCGTGATGGTAATTGAAAACGCAGGATGTCACATTAAATACTAAACGTTCTACTAAGCGGAGTGACGATGTTCTTACTTCGGTGACGCGTGGTTTTCTTTCCATTTCCATACGAGGCTACTTTTGTTGTTAATATTACGCTTAATGTAATGGATATATGTTTATAATATACTAATTTACAAGTCTCATTGTCTCATTTTGCTTGCGACATATTAGTGCAATCAGCCAAATTTTTTTACACTTATATATTGTTGCTATTGACAATAGCTGGATCTTATGAGATATTTCGTCAAAAGTAGATGATCTGCACTCGAAATATTTTCGAAACAGTTTTCACTTTTCAAAAAAATCAAATAATTTCCCTTATTTTTCGCCACGGAAAGCTAACTCTTGCTAACCCAAACACGCCACCGACTCTAATGTGTTGGTTTATTATACGATTCTAGGAATTATGTTCACTATATTTATTCGCATTAATTTGACAAAAACTCGTTAAAAGTATGAACTATGCAATTACGTTCCCGCATTTTTTTAGTGTTTGGGTGCCCTTTTTTCAAAATTTTTATAGCCAAATATTTCATTTTTCGTTCACGTACGCATTCAAAGCAAAATAACTTTTTGTAGCATCCTGCATATGTTCGTTGCAATGAACGATAACAATCTATAATATGAGGTACGAAACAACAGTAAATCCAATTATGTATTATAAAACATTTACCTTGCTTTTTGACTGCTGTTTTTAAACTTAATACTTGTGAGAGTCCACCATGACACAAACACCTTATCAAAGCATATACAGTAAGACCCCGCTTAACGCTGCTCCGCTTAGCGCTGTTTCGGATTAACGCTGCTTGATTTCAATAGGGTATTCCCCGAAAATCGCACACCGCGTGGAACTCCCCGATATCCAAAGCGTGACGCGGAAGATTAGTATGCCGATCGTCATTGATGAGAGTGCAGGTTGACTTTAAATTAATAATACCAGGTGTATGTTTATTTTTATTTTTATATTTGTAAGAAATAAATTTTTGTTGTATTTTTATAAAAAACATATTTAATAAACTTAATTGACAAAATACATATTCATTATTAAAAATTTCCCCTAACCCCAATATTTACATGGTGACATAACCTCGCTTACGCTGTTTTCTATAACGCTCTACTTAGCTGGAACGTATCCCCCGCGTTAAACGCGGTATTACTGTAATTATTTATTATAAAAAGTAAATTATAATATATAAATATTTGCTTATTAATAGCATGCGCTGCTGCTGACTATCCTTTGCGCGTCTTCGCGACAGACTGAAGTTCTTCCTCATATCCTAGCCGTGATCAATGGATTCTCGTGTAAATCTGTTGAATTAGAATTATTTCCCCCGAATGTCAACGTTTTGGTTTTGTTCCCGGGTAGGTTTTCAATGTTTCTTGGAATTGACTGCTGGTTGGCCTTGGACTATCTTCATTACTATTCGGAGCGTTTTCCAAATCAGGATTTGAAATATATATAGGCAGGTTTTAACCTGTCCGTGGATAAGGTAGTGCTTGTGTTACCAAGTTGAATTTTGTAGACCGAGTCGTTGACCGAGTCTTGATGATCTGATACGGTTATGTTTGTGGCTTTTGTAGCGCTCCGATATTTCCATCATTTCTCACAAACTCGTAAGAACTTGTTCGTAAGTCCTGTTGCGACCTCAGCGTATTGATACTGCGGTCACGGAAAATTTATTTGAATCTAGTCTTCCACCCCATGTATAGCGCAACGATGCCGGCTAAAGCTCAGCGCGTGGGTGTGGTTCTTTAGGAGGTTAGGCTAGGCCCGTGTCGCTCCAAATAACATGGACAAAGGATGGGAATCAGGATTGGGTGTTGGTACTGAGCCTGAAGAAAAAAAAATAACCTTAGGCCATATTACGGTTAAAAGGAATATATATATATATATATATATATTTCAAATAGTTCAAAAAAATAAAAAATAACATAATAAACTTATAAAATTACAAAAATATAATTCGAAATAATAACAAAAATTAAGGTTTTAAATAAAACTATAATAAAGAAAATAATCAAAAAATAATAATTATGATAAAAAGAAAATTATGGTAACTAAATAATAACAATAATAAAAATAATTATGATTAAAAGAAAATTATAAAAACAGAATAATAATCAAAAAAAAGTAATTATGATTAAAAAAAGAAACTATAATAACAGAAGAAAAATAGGAAAAAAAAAAAACGAAAAGTGAAGTGGAGTCAACACACAAAAAAATATCAACTTTACTCCAAATAGTTATCGGTACCCAACTTACTCTGGCTGATGACGAGCGCTCCTCACCGCTGGTAGTTGTCCTGAAAAACCCAACAAATAAACGATGGCCTGACTTCACTCACTTGGCTTTTTTTCTTCTTAAACTTGACTACATATTTTAAGTTCATCGAATTTATACGAAACTTTGTTAAATTTACTCATTTGTATGATGAAAAATGACTGATCTCTACATAGGCATTGACCTTCTCAACTCAAAATTCACATCAGTGGTTCATAACCAATTATTTATTGAGTGTCCTAATGTAAAATCCTAAGTAGGAATTATTTGTTCTAAAGGTTTAATCCCTCAAATCCCATATGATCGCCTTTTTACAATAAAACTAATAATTTATAAATAGAATCTTATCGTACAATGGCAGTTAATTTTCGCGATCTGAATCTCTATTTCTTTCAATTATTGAAAAAAACTTATTAAAATTTCGTTTAATTGTGCTCAATATATGGAAATAGAATATATGAAAAATAATGACTGCTCAACGCGCTGATCCCGCACTCGACTGCATTCACGCTGCGCACCAACGGTGTTCAACATGCCACTCCATGCTACCACATAACTCTCCTCGAGCCACTTTTTTTTTCTAAATCCATTCAGCTCCCCGTTCTGCTGTAAACCCTTCACTTATTATTATTATTTTTTCTTCAAGTATAGACCACTATGTCCTTTCACAAGCAAAACTATTTCACGCGTTCTTTTCTTCTTAACACCTTGGCTTCCTTTTTACTTCACTTATTCACGCCTTTTTTTTCTTTTTCTTAACACTTTGGCTTCCTTATTTTCTTCACTTATTTCACGCGTTCTTTTTTTTTCTACCCAAATCGAAACTTGCCTTCCTCCTACTATATCTATGTGTATTTGCCGGAAACGGTGGTCTGATATCGAAAATTGCTGTGGTGTGTTTTTCATGTGGTGGTGCACTTGATTTTCTCATCAATTTACTGGTGGCTCGACCGCTTGAATGAGAAATTCAATATATTTGCCGGAAGTCGTATATTTCCAGTTGATGTATCACAATACATAGTAAAATCGTCGACAGCGAATAGTTGCAGCTTCAGCTTTTCTTCAGTTTGTAGTCAAGTTTTCAATTCGCTTTCACTTTTTTGTTGCTCAGCTATGGAAGCTGTCGTCACAATATTTGATAAGGCGTTTAGTGTATGTGGACATTACAATGGGTCTGCGATCTCGTGTCGTGAAATTGGAAGAAGTTGTGAGTCCAGGATTCTCGTGGAGTAACTTTTGGAAGATATTATATTTTCTAAGAATCTTTCCTTTCGGAACGTTTTCCTTGCTTGGAGATACTGTAGCGTCAAAAGGTTGAATTTTCACAGAAATTCCGCTCCAATTATTGGACAAGTGACGTCTGCTACATGGAAGTACCATGCCAATCTTCGCCAAATCAATATGGAGTAAACATTCTACACGCCTATTGATCATCATATTGTTGGCAGGGTGCAAATTAAAACTACTAGGCATTTTCAATTCGCGCGATATAACTGAAGTTTCTGCACCCGAATCGATCAGGAAAAACATTCCAGAGTTTCGGGTTCGCATAACTTAGCGGTATTGTTCACTTTTGTCGCCGTCCAGGCCAGAGAACGACGACGCGTCTATTTTAAAGAATACCTAGAGCAATATCTTAGTCAATATCGAGCAAACTTTTGATAGTGGTAGCATAACGCTTCTTTCCCATTCTTGTTTATGTGATAACCTGATTTACTGAGTTATTTCGAACGAAATCGTTGATTAGGAGTTGCACGAATCTGAGCTGGTCTCCGATCAACGATTTTATCACCCGATACAGTTGAGATGACTTTTGATCACCAAGTTCTAATGTACTCCAAGATAGGCTGATTCCTAATCAGCAGCTATCACATTGAATTTGGTGGCATCAGGATTTACTTTCTGTAGCTTAAATTGCGACTCTAGTTGCTTGAGCCAAAGCGTCGGTCATCGGTTCTAAAATGGCGGCAGCTTCAAATTTTGTATAGACTCAATGCAATTGTCGTCGCGCTGAGGCTGTGCGTGAGTGAACGGATTCCGTGACTTATTTGCACTGTTTTCTTAACTGGTAGAAAGTTTTCGGGTGATTCCAGTGAAGCCTTCGAGGAGTACTGTCCCCGCGTACCCGATGTTGGTAATCGGTCCAGTGTCGGTGCAGCAGACGTAACCAAAGTGGACTTGAGAGGAACTCAAGTCTACGAAGCCTTATCAGGGGTTAATCTGGTACCACGGGAAGGTCTTATACCTTCCTTCGGTCGCGGTGACTCTCTATAGGAGGTGGTGATTGTGGTTGGCCCATATGTGGGTACAGCTCTCTGGATTTCACCTTTTAGTCGTCATACTTACGAGTATGGAGACTGTATGAAATCACGAAAGTATTGGCGTGAGTTGCGTTTTCAATCAGGTGCCGGGTTCCTAGGACGGCAAGAGGTTTAGGTAGGCATCGTTTCCATCAGTAAGGCCACTGAGCCTGCATTCATTAGATAAACTGGACCTTCCACATTCGAGTGGGGGGGCTTTGGTAGCCGCATTGTTGTTAGTCGTTGTTCAAATCGTGGACCGTGGAGTATGACCCCTTCCGAGTAGGTTTCCACGGTAAACAACAAAGCTTTGTGTCTTCATAACTATCACTATGAATTAAGGTGTTGTCGGCACGCGTAGCCATTGCAAAACATATTTGTGTAATACGTGACTTTTAGTTACAAAATGGCGTTAAGAGTCTTGTTGAATTGAAAGAATATACAAGGTTCACTATGTCCACTTCGATCGTGGGTGGTCACTATATGTGAAGGTTCACCATGACACAAACACTTGTTCAAATCATATAACGATTTATTATAACAAGTTAATAACACCGTTGGCTTATCAACAGCTTTCGGTGCTGTTGACTATCCTTCGCGCTTCTCCGTAGTAGGCTGAAGTTTGTACTTAAGTACATACTTGTGTTGCCCAGATAGAGTTTTTGAAGAAATTCTCCGGTTTCGGCATATCTCTAACAAATTTGTCACACTGTAGGCTAGGTAACGCCTCTCGATATTTCACTACTCGAAATGCTTTCTTATTGTAGAGTCATTATTTTGATCTCGTTAACGGCGACAAGCGAAAAAATCCATAGATATCACAGTCACGGCTATAGTTGTTCCAGGCAGCATTGATATGTGGGCGGGCAATTGACATGAGTTGATAGCTGCAACTCATTCCCTGCAACAACCGCTGCGGCATATATCGACATCGTTGCGAGGGCGATTGTGAGTGAAATTCTTCTGAGGCCTACATTCAATTCGTTTAAAACACTCAGATTAACATATTATGAGTCAACAGGCGAGATAATTACCACTACATATCAAATCCCACTCGTAAAGTCGCATGAATAGTCAATCATCTTCACTGACTCGAAAATGTTACGATAATCCTCTATTTTGTATTTAATGTGCGAAAATCTAAAAACCGACCATAGAGCATCAGGACAACCAGGTAAACTTGGCACACACTAAGCTCAAAGCGCACCAAGCAGCTCCTCAATACGAGCCGTGAAACATTAAGTTTCATCGTATCCGTACTGACGGGGCATTGTCTCATTGGCAGACACGCAGAAAGACTGGGTACCCCTTTCCACGATTTCTGCCGCAGCTGCTGATCGGAGGAGGAGGAGGAAACGATCCAAAATTTTCTATGGGAATGCCCAGCACAATCCAGGAAACGCATGCAAACTTTAGGCTCGCCTCTCCTGGACAGCCTCACGAAAGTAACCAGTTTAAATATTAGCTGCATAGCCGGCTTCATACGAGAATCTAAATGGTTTTCGTCATCCTACAGGTTTTAGTGCCGCACCCTATCTCTTTGTGGTATCACAATGGGCCTATCTTGGCCTAAGTGAGCCGCCATTTGACAAAGGGGGCTGCCACTACAACCAACCAACCATAGAGCATCAGTTTTCGTTTTACGTTGTTATTTCATAAATGGTTATCGAACATTGAACGTTTGCAGAGTTTCCAATATTAACCAATATTTTACATCATGTTGTTTTGTACCATGACATCATCAACAATCATTTCTAATAAAAACTAAAATGTGGTCTAAGTGCGACCCTTGAGGCCCACACGACTAACTTCCCAGTGGGGTGAATAAAATGCTATAATTTGCTTTTATTATTAATTACTATCATTAATAACTATTATTATTAAACATTATTATTCCAAAATAATATAATTACTTTTATTATTTTTATCAATTTTTTATCTAACCATAAAAGCTTTGGTAGAGGAAGACGTCTCCACCACCTGCTCATCCTCTACCAAAGCCTCGTCAACCTCGTCCTCGTCATCCTTCTTGTCCTCCACTTCGTCCTCAACCACGTTCTTCATTTCGGCTTCGGAATCCACCACTATTATAGAGGGTATTTAATTATTATTTACAATAATCATTGTTATTACAGTCCCTGGCCATATTATTAGACCCATGCTGAAAAATCACCTTTTTTCCATTTTAACTACACATCGCGGTCATTATTAGACAGTTTTAGTTAAATTATGAGAAAGCATATATTATACAATGAGTTTTATTCAAAAAGTAGTGATTTACATTAGATTAAAGCATTTATGTTAATGAAACACGATTTTTCGCCAAAATCAGTATTTTGTATGGCCACCTTTAGCAGCCAACACGGCTGCTATACAACGAGGCATGCTGTCAATGCAATTCTCAATCTTTTTCCTGATCTCTATGTTATTTTTCCAGGTGTCATTGAGTAAACGAACCAGATCCTGCTTGGCTGTAGGAGCATGCTTAGAAACTTCACGTTTCATAAAGTCCCAAACATTCTTTATAGGGTTAATGTCTGAAGAATTTTCAAACCAGTCAAGAACGGTGACTTTTTTCTTCTCTAAGTACGTTGATATACGTTTAGAACGGTGGCACGGTGCACCATCGTGCATAAAAATAGGCTTCTCGCGTTTTTTGAACCATTTTTTCATCGTTGGAAGAAGCTGTTTTTCCAACACTTTCTCGTATTGTTCTGAATTCATTGTACCTTCCACTATGTACAGGGGCCCTGGACCTTTCATACTTATAACAGACCATACCATAACCGAAGGAGGATGTTTTATTGTTGGAACAATACAATCTTTCTTATATTTTTCATTCGATCGACGCCTAACAAACTGAGCCTTTTCGACCAATACTTGAAAAATGGATTCATCTGAGAAATTTACCTGTAACCTATTAAAAATACCGAGAATTGTCACAAATTTTACTTAAAAATTGAATTTATAATGGAAATATATTGTAAAACTACTTTTTTCCAGCCATCCTTTGTGAAATTCTTATACTTTTGGGCCCATCTGTAACGTTTTGTAATCATGGCTGGTGTGAGCCTAGGTTTGCGTGCCGGTCTTCGGGAGACAAGACCTTGTCCAGCTAACCTTCGTCGTAGTGTTCTTTCAGAAACTTGTATTCCGGCTTCAGTAATCTGTTTTTCCAAAAGATTCAAGGCCAATTTTCGATTTCGGATGCATATATCACGAATTTTTCTGTCTGTCCTCTCGGAAGTTATTCGAGGACGACCAGACGCACCTTTGCGTTTGACCTTTAAATCTTCGCCAAGGTCAATCTTTTTCTTTATATGCTTCACTGAACCTCGTACGACATTTAAAATTTTAGCTATTTCATACTGGCTCATGTTTTTAGCTTTCAATATACCGGCAATTTGGCCAATTCTAGTAGGAGACAAATCACGTCGTTTACCCATTCTGAAAATTACATAATTATCACAAGTCGCAAGAGTTTTACTCTATTTTCTTAAAAATTAGTCAAAGCATCAATACAGAACTTACTTCAGCAATGTTTGTGTATTTCACGCAATGGAAATAGGTATTTTACACAATAGAGCCTGTTGCACTGTATTTTACGTTTATTTATTCACTTTAAGTTTGTATTACAGAACTGCTGCCATCTAAATTAGAACATGGTAACTGTATGAACAATTACATAAAATGTTACCATAAGTATTAAACTAGATGTTTTTCCAGCGAAAGTTAACAGTCTTGCAATGAAACAACAAAAAATGCAGTGAAATATTCATTTTTCAGCATGGGTCTAATAATATGGCCAGGGACTGTAAGGATGTTTGATCGTTACTGAATAGTTATAATTGACTTTATATATACAATATCAAATTATAACTAATATTATTTGATTGTTATTAACAATATTAAATTATTTATAACAATATGCAATTATTAACTGCTGGAATTTCATAAATTAATCTTTTTTTTTTAATAACATTTTTTACAAATTTGATCACAATTTTGCTAAAACGCACAATAATAACAACATTACTATGAAGGTATTTGGTATCTGCACGAATTAATAGTGCGTATCAACAGTTTAAAAATAAGCAATTTTTGTTCGTTTTTTCAGTTTTTTCATCCTAAATAAAAAACGGCTTAACCGATTTTGCTGAAAAGTCATTCAGTTCTAAGTTACGTAATTACGCGTCGTTTAAAACCAGTCCCACGTCAATCCGATCTTTGGTTCTCGAGATAATCGAGACGAAAAATAATTCCGAACGTACATCTGTACATACGTACATCCGTACATACGTACATACGTACATACACACATACGTACATACACACTCACAGACATCTCTCTAAAAACGATGGATTTGGATTCTAGAGACCTTAAAACGTGGAGATATGTCAAAATTTGGGATTCGCAAAATCGACCCCATTACAATAACTTCCCATAGGGAACTGGGAAGTTAAAAATAAAAGAACGGAAAAAAGTGTGTGTAAGCATATTATGGACAATTTAGTTTTTTTTCGGCGGACACTCATTTGCTGGCTAATCGTCGTGACATACAAACGTCGACAAGTACTATTTTGCATGAAAGATCGTGAGTAGGATAATGCATATTGCCGCATATTGGATTTTGAGCTTCAAAAGCAGATATTCGGTAGTTTTTTTACTAAACGAAAGTCAAATCAAACATTCAATTATTCGAAAATAACATTCGACTTGGCTTATTATTTAAAAATTCTAATGATAGAAGAATATATGTTTAAATCACTTTTGAATAATTATGGTCTTTTAATTTCAGTTGGTTGTTTTAAAAGATTACTAAGCAAAACCATAGGATTTGGAATCATCGCTGGATCTATTTTCGTGAAAGTTCCTCAGATCTTAAAAATTCTAAGCAACAAGAGCACTCAAGGCATAAATTTGTTAAGTGTTTTGCTTGACCTTTTTGCCATCATATGCTATGTATCCTACAGTTCCGTAAGAGGATTTCCATTCACGGCTTGGGGCGATGGTGCATTTCTTGCGGCACAAACCGCTACTATTACGGCGCTTGTTTTATATTATGATAGGTCAATGATGGCTTCTGCTGTATTTTTGCTAATTTTGGTTGGAACCGGATTATTGTTGATGAGTGGCTTAATTCCTGTGAAAATTTTGTGGGTTTTACAAGGTTTCAATATACCAATATTGTTACTTGGAAAGGTAATTATTCTTATTATTTGCCAACAAATTAAAATATATTTTAAATAATGCAGCTATCACAAGCTTGGACAAACTTCATTAATAAGAGTACTGGACAGTTGTCAGCGATAACATGTTTCATGTTGCTAGGTGGTTCTACGGCGAGAATATTTACGTCAATTCAGGAAACGGGAGACTCTATGATGGTCATAACTTACTTAGCTTCGACATTCGCTAACGGCATCATTGTGATGCAAATACTTCATTATTGGAATAAGGTGGACAAACTGAAATTGAATGTTAGTAGCTCTCAATTAAAACAAATGCAAATTGACAAAGTAGATTAAATACATTTGACTCGTTATTCGCATATGTAGAAATTAGAATAAATTAGCTCACAATCTGAATCCATTGAACGTTATGTATTTATGCCAAACAGTATGTTAGCCCGATAATGATTTTTACATTTCAAAATCATAAGAAAAGTCAAACTTCATTTTCTTTTATCCTTCTGTTATGAACAGCAATTTCTACTTCTATTCCCTTTGAACTCGTCCCATGGTATATTACGACCTTAATGTTATAGCGACCAATATGTGCAATGGGAACTAAGTAGATCTGTTTTTCTTTTACTATTGCAGACAGAGACTTGTCAAATCGTTAAAAATTTCGCGGTGCTGAAATGGCCTTTGTCAAAATGCTTAAATCCTCTTTTAAGTCCTATTTTGAGGAGTCAACCACTTCCAGAACTTTTTGTTTTGTTTTTATTTTCACTGATTATTCTGTATACTTTTAAGAAATGTTTGAAAAGAAAATCCTTTAAAAATTTACCGTGGTGGTGAAGTTACAGCCGTTTAACTCTAACCACGTGCCAGGGACATTTGACAGGCCTCCTGTTTGCAGGTTTTCCATGAAGTGGAAATCCGAGAGATTATCCGCAGCCAAAAGCAACGCACACATAAGATATTCGACACGTCCTGTAACTCACCCATCACCTCATAGTAACGCGCGTAGTGTGAATACATCTCATTAGCATAGAGGTGTGTTAAATCTTGTATCAAAACTGTTAGAATTGAGGCGAGAATATGAGGAACGCTGTGGAATTATATATTCTGAGCCGAGAAATAAAACACGTCTATACTCGATGAAGGTAATGATAAGAAGAATTTTTAATAGAACCAGAAGCTGTCATAATTCAGCCAAAAGTCAAATTGTCTGAATGTCTATTCACAATTTTAACATCTAATGTCTACTCACAATTTTAACACTTTCCTTCGAACAGATATTTGACAATTATTTTCTCTTATTTTCACAATTTTAACATCTAGTGTCTACTCACAATCTTAACACTTTCCCTCGAACAGATATTTGACAATTATTTTCTCTTTATATAATATGTAAAAGAAATGGCTTTTGATTCAAGTAAAAAAATGAATTACACATGACGTACATCAATCCTTAAGACCGAAATCGTTGCAAAATATGTTATGCTTAATGCTGGTAATTCCTTTTGTCAAGAAGTCTGCTAACATTTGATCTGTAGGTAAGTATACCATTTTTATGATGCCCATGTTGATCTTTTGATTAATGAACGATGCCTTCACATCCACGTGCTTCACGTCAGAGTGAGTTGTTTGTTGCTATATCTTTCGCACTTTTGTTGTCGCAATGCAAAATCATACTATTTAGTTTGAATAAAAAAATGTCATACCATAGACGCCTCAGCCACACTGCTTCTTTGATCGCTGCTACTACCGACATGTATTCGGATTCGGTGGATGATAATGCAATTGTTTTTTTTGGCGCTTTGAATTCCATGAAATTGCACCTCCTTGGAAGATAAACACATAGCCAGTGGTTGATTTTCTTTCGTCCAAGTCACTGGCATAATCAGCATCACAGTAGGCTTGAATTTGAGTTGGTGTACTTGTATAAATCAATCGCTTGTTGATTGTGCCTTTGAGATAACGAAGTACATATACGTTTTGCGGCGCTCCAATGTGCTTTCCCTGGATTAGATTTGTATCGACTTAATAAATTCACCGCAAAACAAATATCTGGTCGTGTGACTTGAGCAGCATACTGAAGACAGCCAATCAGTTGCTCATACGGAATTTTTGACATCTCTTGTCTTTCTTCGCTACACTTTGGGCAAAATTTGAGTAATATCTTTTGATTCAAATCTAATGGTGTTGAAACCGTGTTACAATCACTCATTCTGAAACGATCTAAAATATCGAGCAAATATTGAGTTTGGTTAAGAGAAATAGTATCTGACTTTCGGTCACGTGCGATGTGCATCTCAAGCAATTGCTTTGCTTCGCCGAGATGCTTCATTCGAAAATTGCTAGACAGAGCAGTGCAAAGGCCATTTTCCCATTTTTTGTGATTGCTAAAAATCACCACGTCATCCACATATACTGCTACAATTATTTTGGATTGAACCTCAATTCGATGGTAAACACATTGATCAGCTACGTTTCCTTTCAGCCCAAATTTAACCAGTATATTGTTAAGTGTTTCATTCCTGCTGTAGGCCGTATTGAGATTTATGCAATTTACATACTTGTTTCGTGCCGTCACTGAACTCAATCGGTTGATGCATATATATGTGTTCTTTAAGTTTACCATTTAAAATGGCGGTAACAGCATCGACTTGACGAATTTCCAAATTGTGTTTGGCTGCCAATGCAATCAAGAATCGTAGTGTGTTGTACCTGATGACAGGTGCGAACGTTTCTTTATAATCAATGCTTTGTCGCTGTGAGCACCCTTTTATAATTAATCGCGCTTTGTAATTGGTTGCATTTCCATCGCTGTCACGCTTGATTTTGAATACCCATTTGTTTGAAATTGCCTTTTTGTCAACGGGCAAATCAATCAATGTACAGGTGCCATTGACTTTGTGGGCATTCATTTCTTCTTCCATAGCTTTTCGCCACAGATGTGCATCTTGGGTGGATAACGCCTCTTCCGGCGAAATCGGAACACTACTTGTGTGAGCGACTGCATTAAAACTGTATTTTGGAACGACATAGCTCGGTTTTGGTCGTCCAGCCGTTCATTCGGAGCGTCGCGGTGTTGTTTGAGCTGTGACGGTCTGGTCAAGCGATGCATCAAAGTCTTCATCATCGGTTATGTCGTACAATGAATCATCGCTAGTGTTGGATATAATAGATGAACTGGCGACTGAAAGGTTATCAGCTGGTTGATTGTCTGAATCAGCCTGTGCGGGTGTTGAGTTTGCTGTTGAATCGGCCGTTTCAATCACAGTAACATCACTCCCTGAATCGGCAAATTCGTTGTCAGAGTCATCATCTGCTTCGCTTTTCAAATAATCATCGTTGTCGTCTATTTGTAAAAAAGAATTTCTAAATAGGTTATCATCTTTTTCAATTACCCCATTTTCAGTTTCAAAGAAAATGACATCTCGACTCAAAACAATTTTCTGTGTTTCGTTGTTGATTAGGCGATATGCCTTCGATTCATTGCTGTAGCCAAGAAATGTACACTCGACTGATTTTTTGTCGAGTTTAAAAAAAAAATTATTATCGAACTCTGTTCCGTTGTCTGTTCTAAAAAATTTAATCGTATTTCCAGTTTGGTTTTCTACCAAATTTTGAAATTTCCCGAATCCCGAAAACACTTGTTTTTTACCGGTATTGCAAAAACATATCTACTATAATCGTCTGTAAATGTGACAAAGTACTTTGCACCGGATTTCGATTTAACAGGCAGTGGGCCACACACATTGGAATGTATAATTTCTAGTAAAGCCTTATCACGCGTTCCACTGTCTTTGAACGGAGTTCTAGAATGTTTTCCCATTGCGCACACTTGGCATTTCGAAATCAAATTGGACGGATTAAAGGTAACACCAGTGGTCGAATTTTTTACGTTTATCAGATAATTTTTACAAATATGTCCCATTCTACGATGCCAAATGTCACTTTTCGTTGTCGTTGCCAAAGCAATATCACTTTTATGTTGATTCTCATTTACAATACCTTTTAATACGTACAAATCATTTTTCTTCTTAGCTTCCGCGATCAAGTTTCTATTTTCGAGGGTGTGTCACGATGTGTCCTTTATTCAAGTATAGACAATGATTTTCCAGCTAACTTATACTGTCCAGCATTATTGATTTATCGAACGACTCTTTTATTGTTGCATCGATCGATTTGGCGCCGCGTTTCTCAACGAGTGTCCTTAGGAAAGCGTCGATGAATAAGCCAGCAATATTATCGGTTTTATCCACTTCTATTGGAGCAGGAGTTGTAGCATTTGATCCATCGGCTCTTTTATATGGCATGTTAATAATGGTGTGAAAATCAGTTTTAACCCACTCATCGGGTAACATTCCAGTGCCAGACTCTTTAACAGTGCATGATATAGACCCTCAGATTGCTGAGGCAATTTTGTTAAACAACTGCTTTCGTAATTGATATGTTGAGGTCCCAGATGACTTTTCTTTATCAAGTAGCTCTTCGTCATTAAATTCAATTCCGCTTAGTAACAAGGCTATGAAATCTGTTTTGTTAATCGGTGATGCAATAGGCAGCTCTACATTAAGCTTCACGCCATAATTTTTCAGATGAAGTGTATGAAAATGTAATACCCGCTTCTTTATTCCGTTTCTTCCTTAAACTATTTGACGGATAAATGTATTGATCAACCATCTGTAATAATTCATTGTAGTTTCGTTTGTTTCTTGGTATCTGTCCAATTATATAGTCTATAAGCGCTCGGATTGATTCAAATTTTGCATCTGACTTTGAATAAACTTTCTCCGCAATCTTTCCGGACTGGTGAATATGTATGCAAAAATCTCTTTCTTCTATAATACTTCTTATGTCGGAGATCACCTTTCCACCTCTATTTTCTTCGATAGGATCGTACATTATTTGTTGAATTTCGGTCAGATAAAAGTTGTAATAGTCAGGTCTAATTGCTAAGAAAAATGACGAAAGAAAATAATGAAAAGTTCATATTGAACTCAACTGTGTTGTTGTTTTTGCAAATCATTAGCATCCCATCTAAAACGAACATGATTCTTCCCCAATCCAACAACTGTAGCGATTATTGCTTTTGAATCTTTTTTGAACTGGAAAAGATCGTGGTACTTTGGGTAACGCTTACATTTCCAGAAGGTATAGAACGTTTAGAAATTCCACTGCTATCTGAATCGCTATTCTTTTACGTTTTGGTAGAGCGATCTCTGTTTTTCCGACCGGTAAACATACACACACTCGGTAATATATTTTCGAAAGATGATGGTGTTTGTCAGGGTAAATGCCTTGGGAACTGTTGGTCAAGAGACACACGTAGAACTCGTCATCTATTATGTTTATAGGGATTTTTAAATTCTGTCCCAATTCAGGTTTTTAACTCTGGAACTAGGATCGGTCTTCAATCTTAACCGTTCACTTTGTCGAGCAGGTGTTCTTATGGAAATATCAGTCTCAAAATGATCATGGTTTAGACGAGAGGGTCTTAATATAAAATGCTTACCAGACTTTCGACCTACTTCATCGAAATCTGACGCCACAGCACCTTTGTCATCTCTTGCATATAAATCAGTGAAAACGTCATCCAGCTCATCCACAGTCATATCCGCTGGAATAGTATACTGCGTTATAACATCATCGCCGGTTATTATCCTGTAGTCCTTGCTGGTTCCTACAAATAAATCAGCTACACTTTTCCTTATTTTGGAAGCAGGTTTAAGACTTTTTGCTATTCCACTTGCTGATAATCGTCGCTTAAAAGCAGCAGGAAATTCTTGCTTTGGTAGTGTTATTTCGTTTACCGACTCAAATATCTTCTCCGGTCGTGAAGGCGAAGTTTGTGTGGGTATTTCGTTTTTAAATAGAAACCACGTTTGTGTGCTGTTTTCACGCAAATTCTTATATTTTTGCCCATCCATGCGGTCTTTTGATGAAAGATTTTCCGCTTTCGTCTCGATAAAAGCATTTGTTCTTCGTCTTGCACATTCCGGTACTGATACCATTTAGCTTCATCATTTTGGTGAATATTGTTCAATATTCATGATTTTGGCACACAGAGTCTTTGTACTAGTGCTCTCAATTGTCTCCTTTGAACGTTCATATACTTCCGGGGATAATAAAAGCATTTTATTAAGACTACTATTTCTATCAGTGGCGAGGCGTTCATATAAGCCGATTCCCATCGGCTTCCCTTTCCAAAAATGTCTAACACTTCAGTTTTATAAGAGAATGAAGTGTTTATTTACTTGCATGCATCACTGTAAACATGCACAATCGTTCCACTTGATCTCAGTGTTTATTCCATCATACTTCATTCTCTTCATTCTACACCATTGAGGTGTAACTATGGAGTGGAACCCCTACAAAATTTGTGGTAGAACTTTCTTTTATGTAGTAGTGACACTTCTATGTAGTAGTGCTGGTCATCGGCGGGCAACATTGTCAATTGGAGGGAGCAAAGTTTTGGCACGAAATATGAAAATATTTAAATTCTCAAAATATAATTGTTGGAACTATAATTGCCACAATAGTCTGATTTCCGATTCAGGCAGTTCGGTTACGCGGGGTTAGTTGGATCCGATTGAAACCAAAACATCGCACTCTTCAACAATGTATTAAAGAAACGACGATATGAGGCTCCATCAAGTTTGATTAACCGAAGTCGGGGAATCACCTGACTTTGAAATAAGCCTTATATTTAAATTTGACATGAATTATTCGAAAATCTCAAAGAAAGCCACCCTCTTCCTTTCACAACCGGGCTTGGGACCGGCTTTGGCGGAATTACGGCCACTCCATTATGTTAACAGCAGTCGGCTTTTTCAATTAAAGTAAAATTAGTGATATTCTACACTTAATTAATTTTCTAATTATTCGTATGCGTATTTCAAACACATTTATAAGATATACATTAGTATTTAAACATTTTAAATTAGAATAGCGAAGGCGAGAGGTAGTTTCATAGTGCATTTACATTCCTTTAAAATGAACGAGTTTGTTGAAGTTCGTGAATTTGACTTCTAAAAAGAAATTTTTTGTAGCGCGCATGGAACTGCCGGACTGTCGGATTATTGTTATGTTCAAGACCTGTCCGTATTGATGAAAAAAATAGTTCTACGTGATCTTGATTAATTTTATAGAGCGGTAGATACTTCAATATTTTTGTGTCGATGAAACGATCGTACAAAACCCTTAAATTGCGTAGGCCGGCAATCTAACCTAAAAACCCTACACTTCTCCTACTAGCTGTTAACTGTACTCCACAAGGCAAATGCAGTTGTTTTATGTACTCTTTTGCACTTTCGGGGAAATCAAGAATGCATTCCACATTACTTTCGCAAAGCGCGTTTAATATCTTGATAATCCGAAATTTTCCTGCTGTTCAGTGTGTCGAAAATGTCATTAAATATTCGCACAAACTTGGACGTACCTTCGCTGCTTTCAAATTGTTGAAGCCGTAAAACATTGCGGCAAAAATCTAGGGCGTCTGCTACGGACTGACTCAATGTCTGGACTGCTAGTTTGACTTTCATTTTCTGACTATCGAAGAAAATGTGAACTTTTCGCAACTTATTGCCTAAATGGAGGCCTTCATTTTCCTGCAGCTTTAAAAGAGCTACAAGCGCCATCTTTAAAAGCACCCAAATCTGCTAGTGCGTTCCGCACCAGTTTGAGCATGTGACATGGATCTGGATGGAGGATATGCTTTCCAGAAACTTCTTGGAATTCTATATAGCCTCTAGAATCAGCATTGCGTACTTCGGAGCCTAGAAGTTTGGACATACACATATTCGCCGAAGCTCCCAACTATTTCTACCCCAGTTTCGTGCAAGTTTTGAACACAAAGGGACAAAATATTTACTTTTTGCTCAGCCGTAATATTGTGTATTGGAAAATACGCTAAGGGTATCTTCCGCGGTCTGTTAATACATACGGCCAGAAAAACCAATATTTGAGTGGCTACGGTGTCACTGTTACCACCATCACCCACATTCACAAACCCATGTGAATTTTTTCCGTCCCAATCGGTTTGCTGCCTGATGTAAATTTCAGCGAAAACAATCTGTACGACAATCTTTTCTCCATTTGAGGCTGTGTCTACAACTTTCTTGATAGCAGCAAAGGATTCTTTAGTGAACCCTGGAGCGCACTTCACCTTTTCGTATCACTTTCGAATAGTTCTGGTATTTGGCAAGCAACTGTCAAACGTTGTGCGAACATATTCGTAGGCTCTCGGTGATAGAAAATTTAAATTTAAGGCGAACGCTTTAATTTCGTTGCTGTATCTGTTTGGGATTTTTTTACGATTCGATTTAAGCAGTTGGAGCTCGAAAATTTGTCTGTTGGGCCCGCTAACCTTTTCCAAAACTTCTCTTAAATTTTCGCTGAATAAATTATTGTCTTTGAGAACCAAAAACAAATTCTTCATATTGCCGACTTTTTGTTTCTGGCGCTTATTTTGTCGCTTTAAATTGTGGATGATGCTATTTTTTCTCTTTAGCTTTGCTTCCAGCGACTTTATTTTAATTTGCAGGATTTGGATGAATTTTTGATTATGCTATTTTGTGGTAACCTACAGTAAGCACAACTGCAATAAGCTTAAGATATAAAACCTCAAATTTTTCCTGCGACAGAATTACACGTATTCAATATCTAACATACGATAGAAGGGAGACTCACAAGGGTTAATTAAACAATGTACTACCACAAAAGCACCAATCACCAAAACCTTCATAAATTTTTTCTATGAATCACCTAAACCGAGAATCGCCAAATAATATTGACTACACTTTTCTGAATCAGTTATGTTGAATAACTAAAACATAATCGTGGTTTCAAATCGGAAAGTACTTTCAATAAAAAAACTTCTATTGAAAATAAAATGGATTCCACAGATTTTTATATTATTGACTGAAAGCTTACCGCTCATGATTTATGTGAATTAAATTCGTCAGCTGTAACAAGAAACTCATGGTTTTGTTGCTGGTCACTGAGGATACTACACGACAAAATCTACATAAAAAGAACACATAGATTATATAATTCTCACAGTTAGTCATTTTACCATCTTCAACGATGAGTTCAGTATTTCCTCAGCCTCGTTAACAAAAACATGAGATGTTGCTTCGCTGACGGTGTCTTTTTCGGGGTTCTGAGTAAATAAAGTGTTACCTATAATACATTCTGAGTTCTATTCTAATTTACCAATTTCACTATGGGAACTGCTAAAGGATGCAGAAACGTCTTTCTCCCCAATCTGATTTTGTATTGGTCATCAAAATGACGAGAGCACACACAAGAATTCCTTGTAATGGCTACATCCGATCGGCCAATCGCTCGCAACCACAACATTTGCATGTGTTCCTCTAATGGGAAACTACAAGTAAATATAAATTCAATTCATTATTAGTTGCTGCATAAGTATTATTATTATGTGCAATTATAATATTGAATATCTTATAATTGCCCCAAAGTATTTTTTCGAAACACGCCACTGACCTTCATCATCAAATAAAACCAGACGAAATGTCAAATATCTGCTTTTTTCAAAAAATTTGAATTTTTCATTAGTTACGCCTTATACGCTACTCACATGCTAAGAAAGTAATTGAAATTTAACTTACGTATGAAATGAGACTCCCACATCACGAGCACGCGACTTACTTCTGCAATTCGGAACGACACAATTCATTATAAAATTTTGCAGTTTAAAAATGCCTTCACTTAGTTTTTCTTTGTTTTTAAACTTTGCAGCAGCGCCACGAATTTCACTAAACAATAAGCGCTTTTTTCACAGTATATTAACGAGCAGACACGCTTAATTTTCTTTCGAAACACAATTTACTCGCGATATTTACACACGCGGTTGTCACTTTGAAGCTTCGCATGAAATTTTTTGACAGTTCCCTGACCAAATTCTTCTACCATCACACGTATAGGGTTTTACACGCTGGGTTCCGTTCCTCTTCTCTTTCTTCATTGTTCTACACATACTCATAGTTCCATAATAGCCAGCTAAGCGATCAAAATCTGTAAGAGTTGCAGCAAAGCTTTCCGAGTCTCAAATTCATCAATAATTTAAGGTGCCGTGAGCATTCAATTCCCGTTTGTTAGAATGGCAGCTCGGTTTTCCTCGAAATTAGAAATTAGAAATACATACTGTTGCAATAGTCTATATGTCTATACCTTGATTGTTGTAGCAGGAAATTCACGTAAGCTCTACTAGTAAGCTACAGAACGTGAAAAGAGCTTATTGTTATTTGATTGTGAAAGTGGTAAGTGGTATTTCTCTATAAGCTCATAATATGTATACTGCTTTGGCTGTTAAGGGTCCATGTCTCTCAAATGGTAAGGGGCTTACCCACAGTAAATTTTCACCCCTCGCCACTGATTTCTATACATATTTTTCAATCAAAGACCCTATCACACCTAAAAGAACACTTCCTAACAATACAGGCAAAAATCCTCCTTGCTGCACTAACACTTTACGCTGTCGCGGAACAGATTTTCTTGCCCCTGAAAGCTTTTTATATGTGCGCAGTTGTGTGAATACTTTTCGAGATGGTGTATGATCACCCTTCAATGTATTGTGTGTGATTTCGCATAGAGTTTTAATTACTTCAGGATCGGCGGTTTTCAATATAACCTTTCTTAAACATGGACTAGCTTTTTCAAGAACACATAGCATATGCTTGTTGTCCTTCAATCGTTTCATTCGTGACACCATTACACTCCTTCAAACTTTGCGGCGAGCAATAACTCGGTAAGAATTTCTGTTAAATATATCCGTGCGAAATCGTAATGCTTCAGTTATATATTGCGTAAGATCAATTAACAAATAGCTGTGCGGCTGCTGCGTTATTTGCTTATATATTCTCATTAGCTCCAAGCTGTTTTCGGGGTATACCTGTTTAGCCAGATGGTGAAATTGGCTCTTGTCTCGGGGGTTCTTGAAGCAAACCAGGTATTTACAGTTGAGGGATATGTCACGACAAAATTTTCCTTGATGAAATACATTTTGAGTCACAAGAATAACGGAAAGGTTACGATGATGGGATCCTTTTGTAAACAGCTCACATACTTGTCTTGAAAATGCATTTAACATCATGTCGTCCAGCACAATCAGTGTCGGATTACCCCAAGTGTTTGTAAATTCATCAGGGATTGAATCTAGGTACTCTATGTTTTTAAAAGGAAACTGACACCAAATTATTTTTTTTTATTTCAGGCTGTATTAATGACATATTATTCAATAAAAGTTGTTTTTCCACATCCTGATGGTCCAACAACCATCATTGTGAACGGATGTATGAATTTCATCATCTTTGCTAATACTTTTTATATATAGCTAGCTAGATAGCGGTTCTATTATTTATAACATTCGCAAGATGAGTAGAAGACAGGTAGTTAATGAGTTTCATAAAGGAGCTCGCAAGAATTTTACCCGTCGTCCTGTGACTATAAGAGGACTAGATGATTTTTGGCAGGCAGACTTGGTAGATAAAAGTCCTTATTCTTCAGAAAATCGAGGCTACCGTTTTGTTCTAACGGTAATAGATGCGTTTTCCAAGTACGCATGGGCATTCCCCATAAAAGACAAAAGTGCTACTGAGGTATCAAAAACAATGGAAATGATTCTTAGTCGAAATCGTATTCCTAAAAATTTGCAAACTGACGACGGCAAAGAATTTTTAAACAAAATATTTCAACGTTTGATGAAAAAATATGAGATTAACCACTACTCCACTTTCAGCCCTCTTAAAGCTTCCATTATAGAAAGGTTCAATAGGAGTTTGAAAAATATAATGAAGAAAACATTTAGTATGAAGTGGAATTATCATTGCGTCGGTACTCTTAGCAAAATGGTTAGTAAATACAATAGGACAAAACATCGCCCTATAAACATGTGACCTAAGATCGAAGAATGAAGTACATCTATTATCAACAGCATATAGGAAGTTGAAAGTAACATTCAAATCTAGATATAAAATGGGCGATTACGTACGAATAAGTAAACACAAACATGTGTTTGAAAAAGGCTACACCGCGAACTGGTCTACAGAGATATTTACGATCAAGGAAGTGAGGGTAACACAACCTCGCACTTACATCCTCGAAGATTATCAAGGAAATATCACAAAGGGGGGGCTATGAACAGGAACTGTTGTGCGTTAAATAGCCCGACATCTATCTAGTTGAAAAAATCTTGTAGAGAAGGCGAAAACAAGCATTTGTCAAATGGCTTGGTTTTCCTGCTAGTCATAACTCCTGGATCCCTAGAAAAGATATTGTATGAAGTGCACCACTTACTAGTTACCATGTTGATTTTAAGACGTGAATCTGATCGCACGAAAACCTACGCCAACCTAGCTGTCGATGCAAGGAAAGCAGTAAAACTAGCACGCAGTGGATTCTTCTACACTAACGCAAAGGGTTATGCCAAACGCTACTTCTGTTCATAGGCAATTTTTGCATTTACCTTACGCTCTGACGTGGAGACCGAGCACTTGCGCAATTCTCCAGACTACATATGCAAATGGAAAAGATGTATGCGGTAAACACCATGAGTCACACACAGAAGCAGCTGCTGAAAAAAACATCTATACTAACATCATATCGCTCTAGAATCGTCGCAGCTATTTTCACACTTCTGATGACTCTATCACCCCTATTATGTATCTCGATTCGATAGTCGTTCGATCGATATCGAAGTCGTCGATTCGATCGAAAATTGGTATATTGTAAGTCGATCGAGAGAGCTATTCAGTAAAGGAAGAATTTTCATGTTAATATTGTAAATGGAAATGGTTGGTGAATTCGATTCGCTGTCAACGTATGTCATAATTGTGTTTGAAATTCAAAAAGTGTTTTATAGTTGAAAATTTGCAAAGTGCAGTGAACGACAATGACATCAATCGAGCTATTTTTTGATGAGTCAGAAGAAGAACGCGAGGACTCAATCCAAATGCAACGAAGGAAAAGGAAGTTTTAAGGGATGTGTCAAACCCCCTGGAAATGAATAACTCAGAGTAAGTGTGAATTTTTGAGTTTTTTGGGACGATAAATAGTAGAAAGTAGTTTTATACGGTGTTTCAGATTGACAAAAGAAGCATTCGTAATGCTTCTGGAGTCACTTCAAGGAAAATTAAAGATGTCAAACCGATCGACATCAGTTTCAGAAATTGTTAAGTTGGCAGCCGCACTTAGCTATTTCGTAGAAGGAAGCTATCAGCGCAGGACTGGAAACGACTTCCATGTAGCCCTTGTCCAGCCGACAATGAGTGTGGTCCTACAAGAAGTCTGCAATGTCATTGAATCCCACATCTATCCGAATTGGATTACATTCAATTACACTGCAGCAGAAAAGGACCAAGTGAAACTACATTTTTATGATAAGTGCAGATTCCCCGGCATCATAGGATGTGAAGTGAATTATTAGTTGGTGTGCATCTAGATTGTGTATTTAGACTATGAACTTTGTAAGGTGACCCTGGGTACGTGCTAGAGAAATTTTTGGTGACGCCTTTTCGACAGCCCACTCCGGGAAGTAGCGAAAGCCGATATAACGAGCTGCATTTTATAGGGCACAACATTATCGAAAGAACAGATTATTATTTCAATATCTGCGCTTGAAATACAAAAGAGTATAAGCGCAATTTTTGGCGGTACTGAAATTTATGGGTTTTTGAATGTAGTTTTTGTTTCTGCTTCGCCTGAGCTAGATTTTGTCGAGCGATGACCATTTTTCGGCAATTGTGTCCAATATTTCCAGAAAAGCTACATGAACATGTTATGGCAATTGAAACACTCAATTCTAATGTTATTCTTTCAAGGGTCTTATTGATTTTATATGTTTAAAAAATCATTTTCAGCAACAATAATTTTTTTTACATCTAACTTCTATTCACAATTCATGAAGAAAGTTATAAATCCTTTAACTTACCCTCCATTTTCCATTCGAAAGATCATTAATCATAATCATAATCATTACTTTTCTTACAATTGATTTAAAAAAATCTAATATGTAATAAAAATATTCGATACCTTATAAATAAAAAATTGTAAAATCTTTCAATTGTTCATCATCTACTGGATATATTTTTATTGGTATAGAACGGGGCAAGTACCAACCGGACTCGTGCACTGAGGGTTCCATACTACGGTAACCGTTAAAAAAGATAGCCTATAACTTTTTCTAATTGATAATAAATTATTATAGTATGTGTTGTATAAGTACAAACAAGTATGATTAGTATTGTACATAGAAGAATTTCCTATACTTTCATTTCTCCAACTTAAACTGCTCTCGATTGACTGTCGTGCGCTTCGGTGTGATCGACAGCCTAATCGACGGATGTCGATCGATATCGACATTCATAATACCATTTTCTACTGTCAATTGTGAATTGACATGCAGATCTCATTCGCAATGTGCGTGACGAGAGCTGTCGATCGATATCGACATACGTAATAGGATTTCACGCAGACGATCGACAACGACACGAGATACATAATAGTGGTGTATGTCTTATAGAGCGGTTTTCTAATCTTCAATTTACCTCAAACTACAATCGAAATTCTACGCTCCAGTAAATTACGACACCCTTAAAAACAACAGCAATATTGATAAATTTTGGGAATAAAATTCAAATTAATTTAACTCTTGATTTGTTTCATTCATTTATTAGCTTTAGTAAACAAAAACCGGCTTCCCGCACTATCAACCTAACATCATGTCGGACAGTTACCAGTGAATAATTATTTTTCTCTTTCATTTATTCTGTTAGTCACATAGGTATCAAGCGAATCAATACATTTGTTCACACATTTATTTCCGTCCACTGTCTGAAAAATAATAAAAACACGGAAAATCACGTGTCTCAATCCAATACTAGCCAAACCAATAACTTCCATTAGCCAGCTACATCAAACAACTGCTATTAGCAGCCGACGACTTGATCTTGCTGTCCTCATTTTCTATTCCCTTTTGAACTAATTTGCACGCTTGATCAAAGCTCCATGATCTTACATGTGCACAGGCATACGACAAGTATGCGCTGTAAGCGTACTGCATTTCACGAATAACTTCCCATCAAATGTGTCTTTTCCTTTCATTTATCTTCGCAACAAAGCACGAATAGCATTTCAGACCGATCCCGCCCATCGCGAGCAAGCGATCGCGTTGCATTGCCTCTATCTGATTATTTTCTTGCTGATCTCAACTTCTATTACCTTGACGCTTGATCAAGGCTCCATCATCTTACATGTACACAGGCATACGGCAAGTATACGCTGTAAGCGTGCATATTCAAATTACCGCGCAATCAATCAATCAATGAAAACAAGCAAAGTCACAACGTGCTAGCCAGGTAAACAAAGTTCGCTTACCCACTCTAACACCACAAGTCAGATCATGTTTCTGACTCGTCCCACCATTGCAGATAGCTCACGACCATCCGAAGATACCTTGGAAGTGCACGAGCCAAATCATAATCACCATTCACATGACTTAGCGACATGCACACAAGTTCGGTTTCCGAGCACGGAGACAATCGTGCAAATGTCCACTGTTTTCCCATGCATCGATACCTAACCACACAGGAAACACCGTAACACATAATGCGCGAGTAAAATTCATCCGAAATTCCGCCAAGTGCGACAGAACCAGAAGATCTCGCTACCTTGCATTCCGATACTTGGAGAATCGAACTTTCAAGCCAAATGTCGGACCCTCAGGTGAGATAAGCGTATAAGCATAGAAACTCACATGCAAGATCTAACCCATTTGCACCCATTGGTGGCAAAAAAAGAACAAAATTCTTTCTTTGGAATGTCCGTACTTCGTATCATGTTTATACAGTGGGAAGGCAGGACACCTATACGACCAGTGCGAAGCTGAGCGCAACATATTCTGCTGTGAATGTGGGAAAGCAGGCGTGTACAAACCCAAATGCGAGTTTTGTATACAGAAAAAAAACTGAAGAACGGAGTGGTCTCACCAACATCCGAGGTCTTACCTTGTTTAATACCAGCCGTGATTATCCCTTCCCTAAGCCAAGTGCTGTATCTGGGAGTGGATTTTGTGAGGCCTTTCAACCTAGCGGTTGATGTATTTATCAATTCAACAACTTCGAACCCCACGACTGTGAACTCATTGGAACCAGAGAGTCATCGTCATATTATAACACCAGTTCAGCAAGACATTCTCAATTCCGTCATCGCCAGCTTTTCGTCCTATGTTAGAGAAGGACGGGCGTACCACATTAATCCCACACGTGATTGATGTGGGAAGCAAAAAACCGATAAAACAGCGACATTTCTCCATCTCTCCGGCGGTGGAAAAAATACTATATGTCGAACTGGACAGAATGCTTGCGATGGGGGTAATTGAGGAGTCCCAAAGCAGTTGGTCATCTCCCGTAACGTTGGTAGTCAAACCAGGGAAGGTAAGACTGTGTCAGGATGCACGGAAAGTGAATGAGGTTACGGTAAAGTATACCTATCCTTTACTTTTACTTTTTACTTTAGTCGACTCCCAACAGCTCAGTTCATAACCAGCCTCGACTTAAAGGAGTTGGGTCGCTGGTGGTAGACAAAGAAGAATTATAAGTGTAAGAGCCTGAAAGGAGTTTTAAGTCCAATATTAAAAGACTTGGTAAGTTTTTCGTGCTGGTTTATTAAATTCCGAATCCAAACTGCCACTCACAATTTCTATACACTTTAAAGTAATCTTATTGTTTATGTATTAAAATCTTAGCAAGCAAAAAGTAATTGAAACTTATCCCGAATATGCAATATAAGCATTTATGGTTGCTTCGAGCTTAGCTCGATTACAATGTTGCGGCAAGCTATTATGTTTAAAATCGTCGATGTGGTGATTTTAGTGAAGTGAGAAACTTGCTACTTGAGATCTTTGTTTGTTAATGCTTGTTGCCATAACTCCTCCATCCTGAGATTAAAAATTGTCCTTAATTTCTAATTTACTATTTTTTTGTAAGTATTTTTTTCTAGGTGTAGAATCTTGAATTTTAACCTTAAAGATTCTAAACTTTCGTTTCTAAATAATAAAGACAAAAGCTACAAAAACGATTATGGCTTTTCAATTTCCTGTAGTTTAGTTAGTTTATTATTTTTCCAATGCAATTCTTCTTGTGAAATTGTATATAAAGTACAAGGCTATAATTAATTTTAGGAGGCAACAAGAGAACATGATAGTTGAATGTTGTTTGAAAATTTTCGAAGATATTATTATTTAGAACTGTTTTACATTTTTCAAATTTAATGATCGCATGTTTTGGAATTGTTACATATTCATTATTGTTTTCAAAATACAATTTTGTTCCAAAGTATAATTTTTATTGTTTTTCAAAACAAGGTAATATTTCTGTGATATTGAACTTATTATAAGTAGTTATTTTAAATTTAAGACACATTCCTTATCTAATAGTGTGAGTTTTTTTCTCTCGAAATTTGTGTTATAATACAATGTACATTCAAGGCAAAGTATATAAACTAGACATGGTAAACCCATGCGCAGCTTTTCTTCCATTTCGCTCGCAAAGCAGGCTTTTCGTGCGCCATTTTGCCCAAAAAATTTGGGCTGCCAAATGAACCAAAGAGGTAATAAACAGAGGAGTGGCAGTTCAACAAATTTCATGGGCCAACTTTTATAAGTGTAGTTGTGGGCACTAACACAAACATGTTGACATCAGCGGCGTAAAGCGCAAGATAAACAAAATGAACAAAAATATGGCGGGAATTTTAGATTCATTTGAAATCCCGCGAGTATTGTATGGAAACATCATAAAGAAAATATAATTGATGTTCAGAATAAAAGCTAATGTAGATAGTAACTTAATCGGATATGCTTGATATGCTTATTGTCAGCCATAACGTAAAATGAGCATATGCGAGAAATGAATTTGCACTGCAACCGATTATTATTATTACCATCCACCCGAGAAAGACCCGAATAATATACAAAGAGGATGATCCGGTGGTTTGACATATTTTGTAGGAAATTCATGGTTGTAAGGGTAAGAAAAGGCATTCAGATATCAACAAATTTATAAGATTACTCCAATTGTTTTGAGTTGCCCTAGAAGGACTGAGATTATTGTTAATTAATTATAAGAATAAAATTGCAATCTTATCATGCGATTGCACACTACAAGCTTATATATAAGCTTGTATATAAAACAGGAAACCTTAATAAAGTATCAATATCAGCTAACTACGCATGCTGCTATAAGATTAAGAGAGGAATTTTTTTAGTCTGATCATTAATAAACTGTAACGTTTGCTAGCTACTGGATGTATCATTGGGAACAACATGGTTATTTTAAATTCGCAAATACTGCCTAGTAGCATAATTTTTGTTCGAAAAAATATGCTGATGCTACACAAATGATCAAGCAATTGAAATTTACATTTCAACATAATGTTCAATAATTTTCATAGATATTAACATTAACAAAATTGCAATCACCGGGGCCTTACGCACTACCCCGACAAAGGCACTGTTTATGCTATTGAATTGGCTCCCGACGGAGCTCCTTACGAGACAGCAGGCCAAGTGCTCTGCGATTCGATCAAAAGCACTACATCTCTGGCAAGAGGGAAATGTTGGCCACTTCACCATACTTCAGAGGGATGGACCAACGCCAGGGGAAGTAGACCTTGCGCCCCCGATTCCCTGCTTTCATCATAGTTTCAGGTCAGTCATCCTAAGCAGGGATGACAGTCTTTTCTGTTTATTTTTCAATTGACTATTTCACAGTCTATTACGCACAATATTTAGGCACTGTTTGGGCTACAAAAACGTACAGTTAAACACGCGATTCACATAAAATCACTAGTTTTGCAGCAAATTCGAGATGTTTACTTCTTCCGATGACTTCTCAATGACAGTTCGTTTTGAAGTATCGTTCTATTTGGCTCTACTTGACGTTATGTTCTGGAGCTCACACACGTATACGCTTCTACACGGATACTACCATTCCTCTATTTTTTCTGTTCCATGAAATGAACAAAACATAGGGTCCACATCTGGCAAGGCGAAAGAAAACGAGATGCCATAATTCAAAATGTATAAATGGCGGAAACCGGCGGCGGATAGTCGGTGCATTGCGTGGGAAAAATGTAAACGAAAGACAAGTGAAGTGACGATGGTGACTTGTTCGGTGCGTGGGTGCAACAGCAATAACAATAAAATTTATTTCGATAATCACTTACCATTTTCCCTTTCCTACTGGGCGGAACATGTTTTCCAAAAAGTGTTGATGCTATTTCTACTGGGCACTTTTCGGCGACTTCAGGCCTCAGTGACGTACATGCGCAGTAGTGAACGCATTTGGGAATCGGGAATAGACTACCATGTCTAGTTTATATGCATTGCATTTAAGGTAAGTATGAAAATTTAATAGTAGTTCAAGGCTGTGATGTTTTGGTATTGGTTAGATTCTGTATCTGGTGCACTGATAATTTGCGAATAGTAATAATTATAATATTGTTTAATTGTATTAAAACATTGCATTGTATTTCTTAAAGTTTTTCAACTGTAATATTATATTTATAAATTTCTTCATCTTCAAAGATGTATCTATTTAAATATCCTGTTTTTATGACATAAGAATTATTTCTTTTATTTTTTCGTTAATGAGATGTACATAATATTCTTAGTCTAATATATTCTGTAAGATGACAATTAATATTTTCAGTGTAAGCTTTAAGTTCGTGAAAATAGTGACTTCATGGAAGTTTACAGATGTTTCTTCAACTAAGTAGTTAGTGGAGTTGGTTAATTGAATTAATCAGCACGGTTATTGCGCGTTGATTGCTAAATAAATTTTCTAAGCTTGTTACCGTTACTATGCGGGAAGGATCTAAGTCGGGTCCTGATCGTTCGGTCGAGGCCTTCGGAAGCCGGTCAGCCCGTTGGAGACGGGTCGTGGGCGCCACTCGTCCACCCCAATGGGCCTCTTGAGCCGTCGGACGAGAATCCGGCTCGCCGAGGTTCCCGCAATCTTTGTTTCCGGAAAGGAAAAAATACGAAGAAAGGAAAAAAACAAAACCACGTCTTACAGATTCACTTTTGTTCTTCTTTTTTTCTTGTTTTATTAATTCAAGATTCACAATTATCGCGACAATATGAAGTTAAAAAAAACCCTAGCCACCACTCACTCTATATTTCTCTAACACTTACAATACTTAACTTATATCTATTTCCTTCCTTGCGCCGGAGGCCTCTCCGTGATGCGGCGATGCTTCCTCGGCCTGGAGCTGATGATGGCGGCTCGTTGCTGACTCCCCTGTTGGCGACGACTCGTTGCTAATCCCGACGGACCGATCCACACGCGCTTGTTTGTATCGCACTAATCGCACACGCGGTGGCACTTCCGCTCGAAAGACAGGGGACGCCTTGTCGGGACTTCGATCGTCGATAACACTCACGCCACGTTATCGGTGGGTGCAGACCACGTGAAACGCCAAGTAGGTTTTCAGAGACGCGCACCGCAACTTGTCTTTTTCGGCGAATCGACATTCACTTCTTCCTGTACCGATCCACACGCGCTTGCTTGTAACACACTAGTCGGGACTTCGTTCTTCGATAACACTCACGCAATGTTATCGGTGGGTGCTGAATACGCGAAACGCAAGGTAAGTTTTCAGAGGCGCGCACCGCAACTTGCCTTTTTCGGCGAATCGACATTCACTTCTTCAGTTGTTTCTGCGGATTCGCTTCTCGTTCCGTTCAACTCCTTCTAAACCGAGGCGCGGGTATCACCATCGACAAGATTAGAGAACAGAGAGCTTTCGAGGTTAGGCTTTTCGCTTTTATACCCTCGTCCGAAACCGCTTGGCCGGTTCCCGCAACCAACGGCGAACCGGACTCTTTGTTCGCGGTCGTTGGCCTCGGGCGAGGGTCCACAAGGTCGCGTGCTTCATTTGGGTCACCGCCCACGAGCTTTTCGCCTCCATGAAAATGGAGCTTGCGTGGGCGGTGCGTGGTTTGAGGCGTATCCCATGGCGCTGACTACGTTGGCTATTTCTTATTGGCTCGACGCCAACCGCCAGAGTATATAACACAAGGCGGTTGGGCCGAGCCCCTGGCCAAACTATTCTAAACTTAAATAAGCTAACCTACAAAGTGGTGGCTCCTAAGGCAAGTAGGTGGTGGTACCGCGAGTCGAACCGTGACAGCTCCCTCCTTGCCAGAAGAGGATTTCCTCGAAATCCGAATAATAAAAAAAAATTAAAAATTAAAAAAAAATACTTCAAAAATTCGAAACATTATAAATCTTTATGTCTTGGTTTTTTCGTTCCGCGGACTTAGCCTGGAGATGGTAGAGTGCGATGAACTTAATGGTTGCCCCATACCCTTCCACGAGCTCTTGGAACTTTTTCCCTCGAAACTGGACTACATTGTCGCACACCACCCATTTCGGTACTCCGAACAGAAGGAACACCTGTTTTTCCACTAGCCGGCAGACTGCAGCGGCGGTTGCTGACCTCAAGGAAAAAACCAAGAAGAACTTGCCGACGTAATCTACCACCGCCAAGATATGGGTATGCTCGCGGGCCGACCTTGGCAAAGGCCCAACCAAATCCACGCAGACCATTTCCCATGACAGTTTCGCCTCTCCACATCGGGTTACCATTGGACCTATCGGAGCCCTCCTCTCCACCTTAAGGGAGATAGCCACTGTGATTGGTCAAAAAAATATATTTTTTGTTTTAAATCAAAGTTATAATATGTTCAAAAATATGTGTACAAAATTGCAAGTCAAAATTTCAAAAATTGACTAAGTTACAATGATTGTAGTGAGAGCAGGTAGGCCGATCAACTGCTCAGTATCGCATCGAAAAAGTTAATAAAAAAATTAAGAAAGTCAACAAGATCCCTGGAGATGAAGAGGAAGAACCGTCATATGGTCCAGGTCTCGATAGTTTAATATAAGTATGAAAATTTTAAAAAAAAATTTATACATGATTTCATTACGAAAGAAATGGACTAAAATCTTTAAACGCATTTTTCTCGTAACGACTTTTTTTGAACTGGTCGCATCAATAACTCGAACAATTATTCACCGATGTCTAATTTTTTGTTTTTGTTTTGTTCGTCTTAGTAGTGGTTAAGGTTAGGCGTAGCCAATTTGAAAATTTTTGTGTTTTACTATTTTTTAAACTATTTGAAAACCAAAAAAAAAAAACGTCGAAAAAATTTAAAATATCGTCAATCGGTCACCATTTTGTGAAAAATCAATATAAAATATAACGGCTACGTACAACGATAACTACATTCATACAGATTACAAAAATTTTTGTTCTGTTTTTTTTTAGAGTACTGGCTTTTAAAAAATCGATGCGACCATGGAGGGGGATTTTTCTTTCAGCCGCTATGGCATCGTTTATATTGTTAAAACTATTTAAAAAAATTTCATACAAATTTGCGGAAAAATTATTAGATGTGTGTCTTAATAAAATAAAAAAAAACCGATCCAAAAATTCCTCTACTTACTCGGAAAAAAATATTTAAAAATCACTAATTTTTCGGCCGTCACAGTGGCTATCCCCCTTAATGGCATGACAAACTTTACATCTTCCCACATAATGTTTAATATATGTTCGTTTTCCTCAAGATCTGGTTAGTTCCCTGGTACGTGCTTCCACAGCATTCCGTCATGAACGTGCCAGTCTGACTACTGGTCACTCCTGTTAGTGACATTAACCTTCATAGCTTCATACCAGGTATTGGGTGCTTGCCCAGTAGCTACCACTTCCGCGATCTGGACTGACCTTGATAAGGCATCTGGTACCAAGTGGTCTTTCCCCGTTCGGTGTATGACGTCAAAATCATACTGTTGCAGACGTACTGCCCAACGAGCCAATCGCCCGTTGGATCCTTTAGGTTATTCAGCCAGACTAGGGAATAGTGGTCGGTGATTACCTTGAATTTGGCCTCTTCTATGTATGGTCTGAGCTTTTCAACTGCCCAGAGCACCGCTAAACATTCATTTTCAGTCGTCGAATACTTCTTTTCTGCCCTGGTCATTGCGCGGCTCAGGTAGCAAATTGCTTTTTCACCTTCTTCAAAGCTCTGGCTCAAGACCGCCCCGAGTCCGACATCGGAAGCATCTGTCTGGACATTAAACGTTCTATTGAAATCCGGACAGGTCAGAATTGGTGCGGAAGACAACTTCAGCTTGCATTTCGTGAAAGCGGCCTCATACTGAGGAGTCCACTCAAAACGCTTGTTCTTGCGCAGTAATTCAGTCAATGGTGCCACCAAGGAGGCATGGTCCGGGATGAAACGCCGATACCACGATACCATCCCAAGAAATTGTTTCACCTGTTTCACAGTGGTCAGATTGGGAGTGCCCACCATGCATTTGACCTTTTCCGCGTCCACGCTTAGCCCATGCTCATCCATCACGTACCCCAGGTACTTGAGTCTAGGTCGGCAAAAATGGCATTTGTCTCGGGATAGTTTTAGACACACTTCCCTCAAGCGACGAAAAACCTCCTTAAGGACCTCCAAGTGTTTTTCATAAGTATGTGTGATAATAATGATATCATCCAGATACGTGAAAACATAGGGTTCCAAATCTGGTCCCAGAACCTGATCAATTAACCGCTGCCAAGTAGCTGGAGCGTTCGACAACCCGAACGGCATCCTCCTAAATTGATACAATCCCCTACCCGGGATAGTGAACGCTGTGTATGGGCGAGACTTAATATCTAACGTGGAAAGATACTTCACATTTTGCAGTTTGTCCAGAGTGGCCGAAACGTATGGGAGCGGGTATGCATCCCGAGCCGTCGCTCGATTGACTTTCCTGAAGTCCACGCAGAACCGGTGAGTCCCATCCTTCTTCCGGACCATCAGAATCGGCGAAGACCACGGACTGGATGAAGGCTCCACGCCCCCTAACCTCAGCATCTCTTCCAGCTCGGCATCGATATGCTTCTGGATCGCAGGGGAGACTGGGTAGTATCTCTGCTTAATGGGAGCGGAATCCGTACTTATGACGTGCTCCACCAAAGACGTACAACCCAGCCCCTCTCCCATATCCCGGAACTCCCTCTCCACCAAAGTACCTAACTTTAGCTCCTCATGCTGCGTTAAAATCGATCGATCTCGTAGATGATCTGGTGTGGTTGTAGATGCTACGTGGACAAAATCCCAGCGTTCGTCCTGCAGATTGATCACCACCTCAAACTGCCGCAAAAAAATCCACCCAGAACCAAAGTGTGTGGAAGAGACGGTACTACCAGGATCTCTACCCATTTACTTCTCCTCTGAAATCGAAAAGGTACCCTTGCCTGGCCTTTAATCTTGCACTGTTCATTATTAGCCATTCATACCACGCGGCGTTCCACGGGCAATAAATCCACCACAATATCCTCCAGCTGTTTCTATCTTTCCTTCCCCACTATAGTGCAGGAAGCACCAGAATTCAGCAGCCATTTTACCTCCTTCCCCATAATATCCACGGTCAAATACGGACGGACACCTCCCGTACTGGGTTCGAAAACGTAATCGATTCGAAGATTTACGGCATCCGTACAGTCGAAGACCCCAGTGCCCAACTCGCCGCTTAGTGAGCACCATGTCCGTTTCCCGATGGTCTTGCGGCTCGACCGGATGCTTCTGGACCCGGCCGCGGTGACCTTCCAGGTGAGCATGTTGGACAACGGGATCGAACCACACCTGGCTGGCCGCATTCGAAACACCGCCTAGGTTCCCGGCATTCGCGGGCGAAATGATCTGTGCCCCGACAGTTCCAGCAGGTGGTGCGACCGGTGGAACTTGGGGATGAAATTGCATTTACCGCATAGGCTTCCACATAAGCGTGGTCAGGCTCTAGTAATCTGGCCGTCCTCCGGGTCGGTGGGGGCACATAAGCCTCTACAGACACCCTGGTGGCCTCCAGTTTGCGACCTAGTCCTATGAGATCGGCCACGGAATCGATAGACTGCATCCCTAACTGCGTCTGATAGAAGGGAGTAACATTTCTCCTTAAAATCCCCAACTTTTCGGACTCCTGGCAAGGTTTCGTGAGACGACGGAAAAGTCCGTCCATCACGGCGACTTATACTCCTATTGTTTCGTCTTTGCCCTTCGTCCGGTGCCGAATTTCCTTCCAAAGTCTGAGATTGTAGTCGGGTGGTAGGAATTCTTCCCGCAACTCCCGGCAAAGTTCCTCCCAACTTCCGACGCGTGCTCTTACTGATCGATACCAAATTAAGGCCTTGCCTTCAAACAACTCGATAGCGAGTAGGAACACTTGCGAGTGGGTTACCCCTTTTGCCCCCCGTAACTACTCCACGCGTTCCAAGAAAGCGTTGACGGACCCAGGTGTGTCACTCGAAATTTTATCCCCCACTTGGACACGTCTTGTAATTTTTCGAGTCCCTTCTCGGTGCGAGGTAATGAGAAGATGCCAGTATGGCCGAAGCCCTTCCCGGAGCTGTTACACACACACACACTCACCCAGACCTCCCCCATCGCCATCATTAGTTCCCCCCGGAGTTTTCAAACCTCCTTCTCGTGTTCCAACTCATCGAGTTGGATGTTTGCCAACCGGCGTAGACCGAACTCGATCTTGGTCTTGATTTTAAGGAATTCCCCACTCTCGACTTTCCCATCAAACTTCTCGACGAGAGCCCGGATCTCAGAGATTTTCCTCTATACCGCTTCCAGGTTTTCCTTCGGTGTATATGGGTAGCCCCTGGCCTCCACCATCGACGCATCGAACGCCTGCTCCGCCCTCAACGCCGCTCGGAGAGTCCGGCGCATTTCATCCACACTTCCGCCTGGCTGGTCGCGAATGCACAGCTCGTATGCCAACTCGTCTTTGCTGAGCCGGTCTATGAGGATCTTGGCTGCCTTCGCCATTCCCTAAACTAAATAGTTCCACTATCCTATCGACAAAACAACAATTTAAGCGAAAACTCACTGTATAGTGTAACCCGTCTTGACAATTAAATTATTTAACTATTACGTCGATCAGACTCAATGTGATGCTGGAAGTAAATTCCTTCGCCCCTTAGCTGCGGGCGGCACACCTTTCCCTTTAAAAAATGTTTCCACTAATTCACTTCACCTCCAGCTTACGAGTACTTGCGGTCCGGAAATGGCGGTCACGGCAATCTTGTCTATTTCGCGGCCCCACGTTGGGCGCCAAATGTTACCGTTACCTTGCGGGAAGGACCTAAGTCGGGTCCTGATCGTTCGGTCGAGGCCTTCGGGTGCCGGTCAGCCCGTTGGAAACGGGCCGTGGGCGCCACTCGTCCACCCCAATGGGCCTCTTGGGCCGTCGGACGAGAATCCGGCTCGCCGAGGTTCCCGCAATCTTTGTTTCCGGAAAGGAAAAAATACGAAGAAAGAAAAAAAAAACCAAAACCACGTCTTACAGATTCACTTTTGTTCTTCTTTTTTTCTTGTTTTATTAATTCAAGATTCACAATTATCGCGACAATATGAAGTTAAAAAAAACCCTAGCCATCACTCACTCTATATTTCCCTAACACTTACAATACTTAACTTATATCTATTTCCTTCCTTGCGCCGGAGGCCTCTCCGTGATGCGGCGATGCTTCCTCGGCCTGGAGCTGATGATGGCGGCTCGTTGCTGACTCCCCTGTTGGCGACGACTCGCTGCTAATCCCGACGGACCGATCCACACGCGCTTGTTTGTATCGCACTAATCGCACACGCGGTGGCACTTCCGCTCGAAAGACAGGGGACGCCTTGTCGGGACTTCAATCGTCGATAACACTCACGCCACGTTATCGGTGGGTGCAGAACACGTGAAACGCCAAGTAGGTTTTCAGAGACGCGCACCGCAACTTGTCTTTTTCGGCGAATCGACATTCACTTCTTCCTGTACCGATCCACACGCGCTTGCTTGTAACACACTAGTCGGGACTTCGTTCTTCGATAACACTCACGCAATGTTATCGGTGGGTGCTGAATACGCGAAACGCAAGGTAAGTTTTCAGAGGCGCGCACCGCAACTTGCCTTTTTCGGCGAATCGACATTCACTTCTTCAGTTGTTTCTGCGGATTCGCTTCTCGTTCCGTTCAACTCCTTCTAAACCGAGGCGCGGGTATCACCATCGACAAGATTAGAGAACAGAGAGCTTTCGAGGTTAGGCTTTTCGCTTTTATACCCTCGTCCGAAACCGCTTGGCCGGTTCCCGCAACCAACGGCGAACCGGACTCTTTGTTCGCGGTCGTTGGCCTCGGGCGAGGGTCCACAAGGTCGCGTGCTTCATTTGGGTCACCGCCCACGAGCTTTTCGCCTCCATGAAAATGGAGCTTGCGTGGGCGGTGCGTGGTTTGAGGCGTATCCCATGGCGCTGACTACGTTGGCTATTTCCTATTGGCTCGACGCCAACCGACAGAGTATATAACACAAGGCGGTTGGGTCGAGCCCCTGGCCAAACTATCCTAAACTTAACTAAATTAAATTTAAAAGTGGTGGCTCTTAAAGTGAGTGGGTGGTGGTGGTTGCACGAGTCGAACCGTGACAAGTTGTTACCAGTTTTTTACTTCTATGGCATCAATTATAATTTCTCTATCTTCGTTATCCATAACTCCACCAATCCATTTTAAGAAGGAACCGTATTAATTAAAGATGCCGCGTTCGTTTCTGTTTTTAACAGGTACGCTGCAATTACTTATTTTTTTTAAAGCACACTCCTCTTCAGATAAATATCGATATCCGGTTTTCAATTCATTCGCTATTTTTACAAATAGGGTAGAAGCTTTTGCATCAATATCAATTATATTTTCCACGAGTAATGATATACATATTTGTGATTTTGGAACTTAGTTCTAGAAACAGTATCTCAGCATAAATTTGATCGAGCTGTCGATCTGTTCTGTATTTTAGATTTATATTAAGTTTATCTAATTGTGTTTTCATATTTTTAATTAATTTTGCTGCTAACATTAGTTGTTCTTCTAGAGGATGTTGAGTTGTAAATTCAAAGAGGGAATTGTTTTCAAAATTTCGTTTTATTGGGTTTGGGTTTTTTTTATTTTGGTAAGCGGCTTTAATGTCATTATTTCATGACTTAAGTGTTTGATCAGTAGACTTAGTCTGTTGATGTTTGGATGGTGAAAATTTTCATATATGAAATTGAAATTCTTAGTGAATATATGCTTCTTCGTACTTGGTGTCATTAACATTATGAAGGATATGAGTTTTGTGTGAAACCAAATGGATAATTGTGTCTTTAATTGTGACGAATCCTTTCCAAGACGTTAGATCAGTTACTTCCAATAGTTGTCCCTGTGTTATTATCCATGCCGTGCAGGTTGTGAAGAATATCGCTAGTAGATGCATCTAAATGATGCGATTAGGTTGCATTAATACTTTGGTATTTCATGGTTTTTAAATGTAGTTGCTTGTGGTAATTTTTTAGCATATTTTTCGTTTCAAATTTTACACAGGGCTCTAACTTGTGACTTTTTATTTTTATGTAATTAGGATCTATTTCTTGTATATGTCTTTCTCTACTGTGGTATTCGATGACTTTTGTTATGTATTCAATTAAGTTTTTATTTACTTGTTTATTATCGGCTCGATTGTGATGGACTTTAATCATTGGTTCTTTAGTAGCTGTGTCTTCAGTTGTATTATAGATTCTAAGTACTTCTATAATAGGATTATAAAGGTTTAGATCGTCTTCTTCCTTTTCTCTCAAATAAAATATTCGTAGGGTTTCGTTAAGTTATTTATGGAAGGTTTCGATATCTGAATTTCCGGTTTTATGTGTTGGCGAGCAATAATTATAGTTTATGTTATTGGCGTCAAGCCAATCTTTCGTTTTTTGACCATTAATCGAACTTTCGTTGTTCGTCACGATTTTGCTCGGTTTTCCCATTCTATTTATTATGTCTGCTAACGCTGAATTTACATCGTTCCATTGTCGAGATTTTAATTTTACGAGAGCTGCATACTTGTTAAACTTATCTATGCAAGATAAGTAGAAGTTCTCTCTGTCTTTGAACCAAATGTCGATATGTTGAGATTTGATTAGGTAAATTGTGGGTTTCGGTTAATTTAAAAGGTTCTTTAATAGGCTTTCTCTCATATTTTCCTTTTATGCAAATTGTACAGTTGTTTACATATCGGGTGATTCGATTTTTAGGTTTGGGTAGAAAAATTGCTTGCGTAAAATATTTTACAGTTTAATTATTCCTAAATGGTTAAGTTTTTTTGTGTGCAGATGCAATTTCTTCTGAAATTTCTTCTAAAGAGCAATCAACTATTAGGGCATCTTGAAAGTATTTATAAACTTGGGAGTCTGGTATGTAGATTCCTACGTTGCCCATTTTTGGAGTGTGATTTTCCAAAATATACCTATAAGTGTTCTTGTTCGGTGAATGGTAGGTTAAAATCATTCTTTTTTTGCTATTATGAAGCCGCATTATTTTGGGATGTTTTTCTCAAGATTCTCTGGGTTCTAAGCGCATTTAATGGTTTTTCTGAAATAAATATATATTCTGTGTTGTCTTCGTCGGCTGTGTGTTGAGTAGCTAATTCTGTACTATTTTGGTTTTCGCTACTTCTTAATCCGTTGTTCAAATGATGAATTTCTACTCTAGATAGCGCGTCTGCGACTTTATTTTCTTTCCCTGGTATATACAGGCGAGCTTCGGTTTGCGTCGTTTTCGGGACCGGGAAAATGCGACGTAAACCGAAACAACGTATGTCGAATCTAACTGAAATGAACAACGTGTCTCGCACATGATTTTTTTTATATTAACGAAAAGAACATTTATATTGAATCCAACATAAAAAATAACAGTAAGTACAAAATAACATTATTTCAGAAAAACGTGACAAAAAATAGTTATTTAACCGACGTAAATTGAAATTTTGTCGACGTAAGTGGAAACTGTGAATTAAAAAGGAAGACAACGTAAATCGAAACGACTTAAATCGAGGCGAGGCCTGCCTGTATTCAATGTCAAAATTGTACTCGTCTAATTTTAATTTCCATCTTTGCAGTTTCTGGTTTGGTTCTTTTAGGTTAGATAAGTATTTCAATGGCTTATGGTTTGCTTGTAATTTAAATTTGATTCCATATGAATATGGTCGAAAATAATTTGTTGCCCATTGTAATGATATGCATAAACAAATGTAAACACATTTGTAAACAATATGCATAACCCAAAAAACACTATTCGTTCCCATTCATGCGACACTATTAGCATTCACACATGTGCACTTTTGGCCCGTGCCATTTTTGATGACCACACACGAGATGGCTTGCCTTTGGCGGCATGGTAATTAATCATACATAAACAATGCATTTGTTTATGCAACGTTGCTAAGTGTCGGGAGCGTGTGTGGATCAATGCATTGAGTCATGTTTGGGTAATTTGATTTGACCCATTTTTAGGGAAAAGAAAGTCAACATGTGACCGAATTTTAGGCAATTAGCAATAGTATTTAAGCCGTAGCATGTAAGAATATTGTACAGTCTTTACTCGAAAATTAAAGACAAGAGTGCTAGAACTACTGGCACCTTGTTCTAACAATAGAAGAGTTTTACTGTCCCTTAGAAATTGCGGCACAGGTTGGTATATCCATCCGATGCCATTAATTCGAGCAAGTATTAATTTGCTCGGCTTAGGTGCATTTGGGTCTCACTTATCCAATTCTGGTTAGGGCGTTGCAATAACTCTTATTTTCTTTTACATCATCAATTTGGACCAATTCAACTACGTAACGCAAATCACAATATGGCGATCCTGCCCACACAGATCCTGCCCACACCGATCCTGCTCACACCGATCCTGCACAGACAGATACAGTCATGGACAAAGAATCGAAAGCAGAATTGGACAGGCTATTCAGGAAACTGTTGAACAATGCTGAAAACTTCGTGAAGGAAGAATACAGCCCAGCAGCACAAGATCCAGCAGCGCCCAAATATTCACCGACCCCGAAGGAAGAGCAGCAATATATCGGCCCGAAGCGCTTGAACATCGAGGAGTACAGAGCCAGATACTCAAGCAAGAAGTGAGAACCAGTAGCAACACAGCCCACAGAAAAACGAAAACGTAGAGGTGGACGAAAAGCGAAGCTAAGACGTGAACGGAAGGAGCTACACCGTCTAATTTCCATTTCTGATGGAAAAAATCAGAAAAATTTGTATGAAAAATTAAAAAAGTTTGCGGAATAAATATTGTAAAACAAAATCAAAATGGGAAATTGTTCATCTAACGTACAACAGACTTTTGTTGAAGAATATTCTCAAACAATAACAACTTCCACATTTTTTTGTATTATTATTGCTATATTTTATATATATCAGAGACATAATAAGACTTATGTAAGAAAACACATAAACAGAACAATAAATGTCTAAAGTATAAAATTATAAATTGTTTAAAAATTATTTTTGTAAATGAGGATACAAAATTTATTAGATGAAGTTGAGAACATTTTTCAAAATTTAAAGAAAAAAGGAAAAGATAAGCCATACACTAAGAATAACTTATTATTAAAACTTGGACGAATAAAAGAAATACGCGTAGAAATCAATAAGCATTTGGAAAAAGACGCTTCAAGCGATTTTGACATTGCTAAATTTATTAGAGTCTCAACTGAAGTCGAAAAAATAATACATAGTCAATTGGCAACAGTAGAATCAAGATCAGAACCAAAAATGGCAGAATTTAACTTAGAGATAGCCATCAAAACAATTCCAACTTTTAATGGGAATTATAAAGAGTTAGAATCTTTTCTAAAAATTATAGAAATAATAAATAATTCATTAACTAATGCGGCCAAAACACAATAAATAGATTTTGTATACCACATAAAGTTAGCTAAAAATGTAAGAACAATAATTTGCAATATTGGGATACCATCTACATATGACGATTTAAAAGCAAAATTGTCTAAAACTTACAGAAATACGAATACAGTACCTCAATTACACACAATACTAGGTAATTTGTCACAGAAAAATTCAAATAATAACTCATATAAGGACAGAGTGATTAATGTTATAAACGATTTAAATCAACTACAAATATCTGATTTAGGTGCAACGGCAACGCAAGCTGAGAAAGACACTATAGTCAAACTAAACGACACATATGCTTTAACTATTTTCCAAAATGGTCTGAACAATCAACTGAAAAGCACAGTATTCGCAGCTAGACCAAAAAATTTGGCAGAAGCAATAGATTTGAGTTTAGAGTTAGAGAAGGGTGACGTTTTCCAAACGAGTAATGTTCTAAATATAAATAGAATCAGGTATAATAGATATAACGGAAACAACAGTTTCAATAATAACAGAAATAACCAAAATCGATTTCAAACACGAAGTAATACTCAATATAATGCAAGGTATAGCAATCAAAATAATAATAACAGGAATTTTAACCAGGATAATACAAACAACGGGTATAATAACAGAACTAATATCCCACAACATCATAACGGAATAACTATGGTAACAATCGATATAATAATAACAATGCGAGTAATAGAAATCAACATAACGCTAGATTACCTAACAATAGACGAAGATATGTGAATTTGGTACAGAACCAGGGAAACGGGGAAGGCTCCGGAACGGAATAAATACCCCGATCGGACCAAAAATTTACCAAATTTCGGATAATTGTATGAATTACGTCAAAGTTTATTGTGCAAATGCAGCACAACCCCTAACGTTCCTTATAGATACAGGAGCAGATGTCTCCTTATGCAAAAGAGGAAAACTGAAAGAGAATGAACTATTTCGGCTAAATGATAACTGCAAATTATCGGGAATCACTAACGAGACTATAACATCTCAGGGTTCAATCAATCTTGCACTACACTTATCTGACAGTTTAGGAGTAATACACAAATTCTACATCGTAGACGATGTATTCCCCATTAAAACGGACGGCATCATTGGGATAGATCTATTAACAAAGTATGCTTGCAAAATAGACTATGAAACCTACACGGTAAATTTTTCGGCAGATCAGGGTGACATTATAATACCAATGGAATGTCGAGAAATCGAAATAAGACATATCAAGCTTCCAGCAAGATCCGAGGTAATTGTACCTGTCAACATTAACTCAGATATTGACCAGGTCGTCCTGAGTAAAGAATAAGAAGAAGGAATATTTGTCGGTAATACTATAATACCAGCCAAAGGAATTTGCCACATAAAAATTCTGAACACAAAAGATTCAGAAGTAATCTTGGAGAATATCGAGTCGAGATAAAAAACTACAAGCAAAATAATTTCAAGAGCAAAGCTAGATTCAGCACTCTTAACAAAATTTTGAATATAGATTCAACAGATCCTCTAGCACAAGCTAAAATCTTTGAATTAGTAGAAGAATTTCAAGATATTTTTCATCGTGAGAATGAGCATTTAGGTGTAAACAACTTTTATAGACAAAAAATAGAAGTAACAGAGAGAACACCAGTATACACTAAAAACTATAGATTACCTCATAGTCAAACTGAAGAAATAAAAAATCAAGTACATAAACTTCTGAATGAGAACATAATAGAACCTTCAGTTAGCCCATACAATTCTCCATTATTATTAGTACCAAAGAAAGATGATGGGACATCCAAGAAATGGCGTTAAGTAGTAGATTTCCGAAGACTAAATACTAAAATAGTCAACGATAAATTTCCTTTAAGTCGAATTGAAGACATATTAGATAAATTGGGAAGAGCAAAGTATTTCTCAACACTTGACTTAACAAGCTCTTTTCATCAGACGAGTCATCTCGACCACTAACGGCATTTTCTGATACTCATGGACATTATCAATTTACCAGATTACCATTCGGACTAAAAATTTCTTCTAATAGCTTCCAGCGAATGCTTACCATCGCATTGAGTGGACTTGATTCTGAAGCATTTCTATATGTCGATGACATTATTGTCTTTGGTTGTAGCATAAATCACCATAACCAAAGTATGCGAAAAGTTTTCCAAAAATTAAGACAATACAATCTTAAATTGAACCCTTACAAATGTCAATTCCTTAAAACTGAAGTGGTATTCCTAGGACATTTGGTAACTAAAGATGGCATAAAGACCGACCCCCCCAAATATAAAACCATAGAAAATTATCCAGTTCCAAAAAATGCGGATGAAACTCGTAGATTTGTTGCATTCTGCAATTATTATAGACGTTTCATACCCAACTTTGCTGATATAGCCAAAAACCTCAATTCATTATTAAAAAAGAAAGTACCTTTCATTTGGGATAATTCGTGCCAAGTGGCATTTGAGACGCTCAAATCTAAACTAATGAATTCCCCAATTTTGCGATACCCAAATTTCGATAAACCGTTTATACTAACGACGGATGCGTCAAACTACGCACTAGGAGCGGTTTTATCACAAGGTGATATAGGATCTGACCTACCTGTATCATATGCAAGCAAATCACTAACAAAGCATGAGTTGAATAAGCCCATAATAGAGAAAGAACTATTGGCGATACATTGGGCAATAAATTTTTTTAGGCCATACCTATACGGTAAAAAATTCATGGTTGTCACTGACCACAGACCATTAGTTTCACTCTTTAGCCACAAAATTCCATCTTCAAAATTAACTAGGATTAGACTCGACTTAGCAGACTATGATTTTGAAATCATTTATAAGAGAGGTGAAATAAACACTAACGCCGATGCTTTGTCACGCATTGAACTTAATTCAGAAATCTTAAAGAAAATGATTCCAGCTGAGATATACAATACCGCAAAAAGAACTTTAGCTATTACAAGGGGCATGAACAACAAGAATAATAAAACTGACACAAAAAATAATAGTAAAAATAATAATAACAAAGATGATTGCAATCATTCAAAGAAGCCTGATCAACTTCACATTTGGGATTGTACATCAATATCTGATATCAGAAACGTTAATGAATTAAAATTTGAAACTGCGCGTAATATGAAACCCATGAGTATAGATAATAAAAGAGAAATAGAAACCAAAAGAGGTATAAATGAAAAAGAAAGTTTGAATATAAAAATCGTACGTACGCCAAAAGAAATAATTGTATGTTGTGATAGCGATAAATTTCCCATAGAATACGTTCCTGATGGAAAAAAGCTACCAACTGTTAGGCATGGAATCAACAGTGATAATCCCAATAGAAAACTAGATTTTTTTGTGGAAAAGCTGATTGAAACAATGCAAATATGGAAAATAAACGAGCTAGCATTGTCAGAAAATGACGAAATATTTAAATGTGTACACAAAGAACAATTAACAAAATTATATAATACGCTGCAGCAAAATAATAAAAATCGCGCTCCATTAAAAATACTTATATATAAATCACCAGAAAGAATCTTGAGTAAGTCAGTCAGAATAATTGATAAACGAATATCATAATTCACCCCTTGCAGGACATCTAGGCGTTAGGAAAACATTCCTGAAATTAAAGCAAAAGTTTTGTTGGAAAAATATGAGTAACATGGTCAAGAAATTTATAACTAACTGCAAATCATGTGCAAGAAATAAACAAGTTAGGCATACAAAAGAAAAAGCTGTAAAAACAAATACGCCATCAACCACTTTCGAAATTTTACAAATTGATATGGTTGCAGTGGCGTACCCAAGGGGGGGTTTACGGGTTCAAACCCCCCCCCCCTTGAAGAAGAATTGAATGCTGAGTTGACTCTGTGGTACAGAAAGATTGGGCATCTTGAAATAGTAAACCGTCCAAAAACAGCGATAGATGGGTTAGGCATGTGTAATTCAAACGTTTTGCCGAATATATCGAAATTGCTAGAAATATTGGCTGTTCTCCCAGTATCTACGTGTACAAACGAACTATCATTTTCAACATTACGACGACTAAAAACATACTTGCGAAATTCCACCAGCAATGAACGGTTAAATGGATTGGCACTTCTCAATATTCATAGAAATTTAACTCCATCTACAGAAGATGTGTTAAATTAGCTGATGAAAAAAAATCGTCGTTTAGATATTTCACTATAATTTTATTCGGCGAAGCGTTCTGTTTTATGCTTGGACATAAAATTTAAATCCCATTTTACACTGTTTCTCACCGTTACTTTAGATGAGTTTTGAATACTTAGTTTGTATCATTATCGGCATTTTAAAACTTTGATCATCTCGCGTAAATTTAGGAAATTCGAAGATTCGAATGTTATGATATATTTACATAAGGCTTTGTCATTGCCTGGGAAGAGGTTGGTAAAAATAATCGATGGCGCAACCGCCAAAATTTGGCCTTCAGGCAATATTAGAGTTATTTCATTTACTTGACCAACGGAACATTAGGATGTGGTCAGGAACATGCTCACCCGTGATTATTACCCTGATTTGATTCAGGTTCTCATTCACAGCTGAGTGAAATGATAGTGCGGGATCAAATCTTATTCCCGAAAACTATTTGTCGACAAGGGGCCTTGAACTAGCGTTAACCACTAACTAAGTCACCCACATAACATACATACTCTGGAACGTGGGAGTTGAGTGAGATTCAGTATCTCTACGCAATTAGATCTTTCATCTATTTCACAGTAAAACCCATATGGGCCTGATTTACGGCCTATGGTGCTTTAAAGATCTCACCTAGGGGTGATACGGGCATAATTTGCACAAATTGGATTCATGTGTGCCGTTTTCTTTTACTTATTGTATGAAGCCTAGCAATTTTATATATAGATACAGAGTTGGTAGGAACATTCGAATATGGTTACCTGATTGAAAGTTTTCGAAGTAAAATTTCAGAAAAGTGTAATTTATTTAATTCGCACCCATATCTTAATAGCAACAGTTATATTTTTGAATGTTTCTTTCTATCTCTGATCAGAACCCTCAAAAAATGGGTTGTTTTTATTTTGTCATATGATTTGTAATCTGAGGATTAGGCCTATTGGGGACACCTCATTAAAAAAACGCGTACAAAAAATCTACCTCATGCGTTACGTGGAAATGACGACAAATTTGCTTTAGAGCGCAGAGTTGCTTCCCTGCATGGGCTGCAAACAAGCTTAGCCAGCCCTGATTACGATAATACTCTGTCTGTGCTTGGTGACAGTTTCACTTTCCCACGGCATTTACTTCATTAGTTGCGTTTGTTTCTGGCCTGTAGGTATTGAAGGCGTTTCAATATATGTACTTGCAAACATGCATATACACTTTACGGTTCCAAGGAAGTCTACAAATACAGTGTAGATTCTTTCACACGTCAAGCGCATAATTTTCTAATTTGAATGAAAATATCATGAATGATTCAAGTAAATGAAACCAGACATGCAATCGGGCTAAAGTCTGCAGGAATTATTTTTGGAGGACTCCAACTTTGACCGGTGAAAAAGCATGATTAAGTATGATTACATAATTATATCCTCATATCTACACCGAAGCACTAGCAAACGTACCTAGTTAAGACTTCAAAAATACCAACCCCCTCCTTATCAAAATCCTGGGTACGCTACTGTACGGTTGGACCATTAAGAATATCAAATCACTTTAGATATATACTAACTATGCAATGTGAACTTTCTAAGTTTGTCGTAGCCACACCGATTGAAACTAAAGATGCGAAAACAGTCGCTTCAGCTTTAGTAAAAGACTTTGTACTGAAATATGGCCAGTTTAAAATTCTAAAATCTGACAGAGGAACTGAATTCACTGTAACTGTAAAGTAGGAGATAAAGTATTAGTTAAGGTAACTAATAGAAAAAAATATCAAAAACCTTACCAAGGTCCTTGCACTATTGTAGAACAAAATGGAGTAAACTCAACAGTAGATATAAACGGAACGATTAAAGAATTTCACAATAATTTACTAAAACCTTGGAAATGCCATGTAACATAAAACAAAATTTACAGAATAACATGTACAAAATAATTTTAAGAATCTAATATTGTTAATAAGTAAAACCACATGTACCGGCACACGTTGCTTCACCTTTTCTTCAAGTGTAAAGTAAAGGCTCAGCACAAAAAACCATAGGGGTGTAATGATATGCATAAACAAATGTAAACACATTTGTAAACAATATGCATAACCCAAAACACACTATACGTTCCCATTCATGCGATACTATTAGCATTTACACATGTGCACTTTTGGCCCGTGCCATTTTTGATGACCACACACGAGATGGCTTGCCTTTGGCGGCATGGTTATTAATCATACATAAACAATGCATTTGTTTATGCAACGTTGCTAAGTGTCGGGAACGTGTGTGGATCAATGCATTGAGTCATGTTTGGGTAATTTGATTTGACCCATTTTTAGGGAAAAGAAAGTCAACATGTGACCGAATTTTAGGCAATTAGCAATAGTATTTAAGCCGTAGCATGTAAGAATATTGTACAGTCTTTACTCGAAAATTAAAGACAAGAGTGCTAGAACTACTGGCACCTTGTTCTAACAAAAGAAGAGTTTTACTGTCCCTTAGAAATTGCGGCACAGGTTGGTATATCCATCCGATGCCATTAATTCGAGCAAGTATTAATTTGCTCGGCTTAGGTGCATTTGGGTCTCACTTATCCAATTCTGGTTAGGGCGTTGCAATAACTCTTATTTTCTTTTACATCATCAATTTGGACCAATTCAACTACGTAACGCAAATCACAATACCATATTACGGCTAAGAGCTCTTTCTCAATAGTTGAGTATCTGATTTCATTTTCGCACAAAGTTCTTGAGGTGTAAGCTATCGGATGTGCTTGTTAAGACAATACGGCTCCTATGGCAAATTGTGATGCATCAGTACTATAGTTAATGTGAACTGTTTGGAGAAGTCTGGGTATTTTAATAATGGTTCAGTTTGCAAATATGATTTTAATCTATTGAGTCGACATAATCTTTGCCGGTTAAATTGATTTTGCGTTTTTCTTTAAACAATCCGTTATTCTTGCATAATCTTTAACAAATTTTCTGTAAAACCCGATAAGTCCTAGAAAGGATCTGATCTCTTTCGAGGTTTTCGGTATAGAGAATTTTTTATAGCAATTAGTTTATTTGGGTTAAGTTTCACACCTTCCGTTGTAACAACATGACCAAGAAATTCAGTTTCCTTTTTGAGAAACTCGCATTTATACAGTTGGATTTTTGCTTTCTCCAGAACCGATAAAATTTTTCTCAGCGAATCGATATGCTCATTTAAAGAAGTAAGAAGAAAACGTTAATATCGTCCAAGTATACACAACAAATTTTGTTGATGTAGTCTCCCAGTATTTCATTCATTAACCTTTGAAAGGTACTTGGAGCATTTTGAAGGCCAAAAGGCATTCTTAGGAACTCGAAATGTCCGTTTTCGGTTGAGAATGCAGTTTTGTGTTGGTCTTCATCAGCGATTTCAATCTGGTGAAACTCTTTTGCTAGGTCGATGGTTGAAAATATTGACATTTAACAAGTTTGTCAAGTATTTCGTTTATGACTGGGATTGGGTATTTGTCATCATTGGTAACGTTATTTAATTTTCTGTAATCTATAATTATACGATACTTTTGTATTCCACTTGCGTCTAACTTTTTTGAGACTACTTTTGTATGGTGAATTAGATTTTCTAATTATATTTTGTTTCAACATTTCTTGGATTTATCTGTCTGCTTCTTCGCGATAGACTATGGGATATCTATAGTTCTTTCTGTAAACTGGGCTGTTTTGTGTTGAATCAGTTTATGTTTTATGTTACTTGTGAAAGTGAGATTTTGGTTCTCACAATAAGCAACGCGTTTGAGTAATTTAGCAAGAGTTAGGAGTTTTGCTTTTTCTTCTGAGTTGAGATGATTCGTAGGAATATTTTCAATATACTTGAGTTCTGACACGTCCCTCATGAAAGCAAATATCTCTTCTGGAATATTGTTGTTAATGTCAAGTAGTAAAAGTTGGTTATTTATTTTGATGGTGAGATTTAGATAATCAATGATTGCTTGATTAATCGCTAAAACGTTGTTTCCAATAATACCGTCGTAATTAGTGTCTAGTTCTGTGATCTGGAACTCGATTGGTTTATTAATTCGGAGGTTTTTGAAAGATGATACAATAATTTTGCTATTAATTAATGATGTGCCGTTTACTGTTTTTATAGTGACAGCAGGTATTAAAGTAACATTGCAGCAGTTGTAAAGAATGCACTTTTTATTGATCACGCTGCAGGAAGCACCTGAGTCTACTAGAAGTCTAAGGTTCATTTGCACGTTTCGCTTCTTCCGACATATTGTAAAATGTTCTTACTTACGATTTATATTGTTCAATTCAATTTTGATTCTTGGTTTTTCGTTTCCTATTCTCGATTTCTGGATTCTGATGTCCGGTGATACACAGTCGAAATAAGAATCGATAAATATATACATGACCTCATTAAAAATAATGGTGAATGAGATTTGTGTTTAAATTTGTTGTGAAACGAAATATCAACGAGCTAAAAAAATCGTTTAAGAGAACATTCGACTTTGAAAAACTGCATCTAAGATTTGTGCAAAAGTGAATCTCTATCAGGATATTTTTGGATGCAGAATTTTGCAATAATTGTGCGTTGATTCTGACGCAATGCCATTTGTTCCGATATAAGCTTAGGTGGACCTAGCGCGCAAGAAATATGCGACTGCGCAAGCGCTGGGTCGCGGTAGGGTGGGGCCAGGCAGACACATCTGCGCCTGCCGAAATCCGCTGAAGTTCGGCTTCTAAGCGGGAGTGACACTGCCGCCCGAGAGAATTTTTTGCTCGTGCCGTAGTAGGTTTTTTTTCTTTCTCGTCTATCGCCGGATTGATTACGCGAATCGCGATTAAAGTAGCTGATGTGTTTATTCTCTCGGGTAGGTTTTGGATTGCGATATTCGGATTCTCGGTGCGCGCGGGATTTTTTGTGAAGAGAATAATGTTTGTTTGGATTATTTTTAGTGTGATATTTGTGGATGAAATTTCGTAATCGACCAAGTAGATGGTTGAATCTTTGTAAATCAGATTTGGGACCTGCTAGAGAAACGTACTCACGACATTACGCGCCGAACTGAGTTGACCTGCCAGTAGTCATCGAATCTCTAGCCAGGTAGAGGCCGGACCCGAATTCGTCAGAAGGGTTCGTTGCTTTGTCGCGGGGACTTAACGTCCGTCAGGTCAACAGGTACAAACATGTTTGCCTTGAAATTTCGAAGCGATATCGTTCGCCAACCAGTTTCAATTCCACATTTCATTACAATGGTGTCCCATACTGGCTACAAAAATTGGCTGCGTTTCGACGATAGCTCGGTGAAGCCAGTTAGCTAGCATAAGGTGTTGCGTCACGTTCCACGAATGCCCATCTATAGTATTACAGGTGACGCGATATATCAGTATTACAGGCGATCTCAAAGCATATACCACCATCAAAGCGGCAGCAGCAGCCGCAACAACAAAAATCAAACTGCACCATCCGCAAGCGCATCAACAGTCGCCACAACAGCAGCTGAAATATATAGTGTGAATATTTGTAATAGTACACGGATGCTGTATCTTGGGCAACACTATCAGCGGCATGATACGCGTTCGGATTGAAAATTAAGTTTTCAGCGTAAAGGTAACCTACGCGTCTATTTTGTGTCTTTATGTTTATTGACAAAAAAAATCCAAGCAAAAATCGAAAAAGTATTAGTTGTAAAAAAAATCATGATGATTAGTTGAGGCAATAAGAAAAGTGCACAAAGCGTGTAGTAGTATGATAAACCATGAATTTCAACCCCCAATTGTAGCCACAGCGGTGAGGAGCGCTCGTCAACGGCGAATAAAAAGGTGAGTGGTCTGTTGACTATTTGTATGATTTGTTTTTAATAACAAGATTGAACAGTTTCCGTTAGTAGTTTTCAGCTCAATTACTACCAGTTATTCGTATATATAAAGGAAAAGTTGATTAAGGCTTAGTTGATAACCATTAAACAACAAACAACATGTTTGATTCTATTTTTGCTCCTTTCCTTGGCGCGTTATTTTTATTATCATTAGAAAAAGTGCAAGGATGGGTATGTATCCGTTATATACGTTATAAACGTATATACGTTATAAACTTTTAGCTCGATCCAAACTCAGATCGAAATGCTCTTCATTTTGAAGAGTAATTAAAAAACAACCCGCTAGGTGCAACCCTTGAGGTCCACACGGTCAACTTCCCAGTAATATCTACATAAATACTAAAAATATTAAACACAGTAATATTTATGGAAATAATACTATTTACTTTAAATAATAATATTGAGAAGTACTCATTATCGTAAATGGAATGACTTAATATTTATCTTATCATCGGCGAGACCATTCATTGATTACGGAAGGTTTTGGTGGATTGATTGAATATTCACGCGAATCAACCGGAGGGGGCAGGTTACAAAGCCTTTTCTAAGTTGTTTGTTATTTTCATATCGATGCTTGAAGAACAAAGAGCGCTGGCAAAAAAGAATGCAGTTTATGTTATTACGCCCACTGAAAAGATTGTATCGCACGGTGGCAATTTTGATTAGTTGCGTTCAAAATTGCCATCACTTCGGCAGAAAAACTGAATTTTTATTTTTCCACGATTTTACATCAATGAGACTAATAATTGTTTCTCATTTTCAGTTTGTCTTGAAACACATTGAATATGCAGTCAATAGTCGCATGCATTTAAAAAGTAAAATGTGTTACAAATGTTAATGGAGGAAGTAATTGAAATCTTACGAACACTAAAGAACAAAATTACAATTGTTTAATTGATGAAAGCTTTTTAAAGCATATGATCTTGCAAAGTATTGACAACAGAACATTTTACTTTTCAAAGCGTTGATTACTACAAATGCAAATTTGATGGATTTTTTTTGGTTTTCAATAGTTAAGCAGTTTTTTATGTAAAATTAAAGCACTGAAAATTGATCAAAATCTGCTCAAATTATGCAAATATTAATAAACTTTGATTAACTTTACAACAATGCCTTGAAAATAAGATGAATCAGGTAATATCATTCGTGTTGTAAATGATGTGCCGAACATGAGATGGTGTTTAACAGAATTAGCAGAGTCTGCCTAAGTTCAGACCGGAAATTAACCTCTCTCTCTCTCGTTCGGCTGGGGTCACGGAAAGAAGACGTGTGTGGGAGTGTGATAAAGAGAATAAAGATATTTTGTGAAAACTTACAAGTCGTTTATTATCCAATAAATCTGAAGTGGGATTCTACCAAAAGAGGAATCACAATGTCAACAGCCGATAAGAAGCAGTCAGGTATGATATCTGGTAACAGATGGTTCGGCTTCGCCCGATCAAAACATCGTAGAATACTATTTTGTGAAGTTTTCGCGGTGCAACCGCACAAATATGACGGACCCTGAGAAAATTGAATGGATCGTTCACGGATTACAAAACCAACGTTTTCGTGATTACCTGGCTCCCCTGAGCAGGTATACAGGTATACAGGTATTCTGATCTGCTGCGCTTTCGTTACGGCAAGTAACCTGCAAAATGTTCTGGTCAACCAGCGAAGCCTTTCATTACGAAGACCGAACAGCGCAATGTCAATACAAAAAGGCAGTTCAAATGTTTTAAGCGCGGCGAAATGGAACACCTTGCCAGGAATCGCACTAGCAGCAGTTTCAAGCAACCGACGATTAACGTTATGGTCAATAACGATGCACATTCCAAGTTCGTCAAAGACATCAAAATAAACGGCACGCCAACAACTTGCTATATTGACTTGGGCAGCAGCTGTGTGACATTACGCAAAGATATAACAGAAAAATTTAACCTCACATATTTTGAAAGTGATGGTTTACCTCCACTTGTTGGTTACAGACAAGAAGAAGATTTAAGGTCAAAGCGGGTGAAACCATCTCACAAGCAGAAGAATGCGAGGAAATTTCTGCGAACTATCCGGAATACGGCGACTTGAAGCGAGGTATCCTGGAGATTAAGGAAGGCGAGATCGTGACAGATTTGCGGGGCAGAAATAAGTTTCAATTATTGCAGATTTAAAACCAATTTTGTTAAAGTTTCTCTAGCAGTATTTTAGACGTTGGCTCTACATCGAAGGCCGCAATGCACATCGAACTTACAACAGACAAACCACTATTTTATAGGCCTTATAGATTAGCTTACAAGGAACGGGAGCAGGTATGTATTCTTGTTGACGATTTGCAAAAAGGAGGAATCTTGGAGAAAAGTCATTCTCCTTACGCCAGCCCCATCATCTTAGTGGAAAAAAGACTGGTGATGTAAGGATGTGCGTCGATTATCGACATCTTAGTAAAATCGCTATCAAGGACAAATTTCTTCTACCACGAATCGACGACCAGCTGGACAACTTGTTTGGGAAGGTAGATTTTACTAGCTTGGATCTATTTAGTGGGTATTATCAAATACCTATGAGCGATGAGTCAAGAGAAAAGACAGCTTTCGTAACACCGGACGGACAGTTTCAGTTTAGGCGTATGCACTTTGGGCTATGTAACGTTCCGGCCGTGTTCCAGCGTTTAATTCGATCATTAAGGGGTTATCAAGTATCTCCGTCACGGCATACATTGACGACATTCTAACTCCGAGCGAGTCAATAGAAGAGGGGCTTGCTAACTAAGAATTGGCTCTGACGAAGATTGATAATACAGGACTGACGCTAAACTTAGCCAAGTGTAAATTTCTTATGACGAAAACGGACTATTTAGGGTATAAATAAGTGGTGGCGGGATTGCTCCTGGGAAAATGAAACTTCGGGCTGTAGAGCTTTACCCTAGACCAATGGACGTAAAATCAGTTCGGAGTTTCGTAGGTCTGGCAAGTTATTTTCGTAGGTTCATACGGAATTTCGCGGTGACAATTAGATCATTGGCAGATTAATTCGATCTGGAGTCGAATTTGTATGGAAAAATGAGCATAAACTGGCATTCGAATCTATCAAGGATGGACTCACATCAAGACAAGAACTGAGCTTCATACGGATGCGAATTTGTTGGGTATAGGCGCAGTACTGCTACAAAAACAAAAGGACTGAAAATTTCATCCGATATGTTATGATAGTCAAAAAACAACACCAGAAGAATCTAAATACTCTTCAATAGAGTTAGAAGCGCTAGCTGTGGTGGCCGCGGTAGAAAAGTTTAGAGTTTATTTGTACGGAATACCCTTTTTAATTGGTACATATTGTAATAGTTTGAAACTGATATCAACAAAAAAAGATCAAAGTCCAAGAATAGCGAGATGGCGCATGAAGTTATCCGAGTTTGAATATACAGTAGAATATCAGAGGGCCGAGTTCAACAAAGCTGCAGATTCGTTTAGTAGAAACCCTGTGGAGGAAAGTAAGTGAATGGAAGTAGTAGGTCTTCCTATATTGGGCATTAGAATAAATACAGATTGGATAGCTGCTATGCAGCGTACTAGCAAAGAAATAATAGACATTAGTAATAAGTTGGAGTCAGGTGACGAGCAAATGCACAAGGAGTTTACTTTATATAATGGTAGAGTGTATAAAACAACGGACGGGCGTTGACGATTATATATCCCAGCCAAGTAGCGAATAGAACTAATTAGTGAGGCACAGAAAAGTTTGAGTCATTTAGGAGTTGACAAAACGGTGGCTAAACTAAAAGCAACCTATTACTTACCAAAGCTGAGGGAACTTGTGCAACAATATGTTAACAGATGCATCAATTGTATGTATTATAAAGTTTCAAGTGGTAAGCAAACAGGATTCTTGCACCCACTAGACAAGGGAATTCAGCCTTTGTTCACTTCATAAAGACCAAGGCAGAAAATAGATATGTACTTGCCATCATTGATGAATATACCAAGTATGCAGTTTTAAAGACTGTGGAAAATGTCGAAGCAGCGGAAACCGTAAGCTGTATTATGAAATTCATCTCTCATTATGGTAGACCAATGCGAATAATTAGCGATAGGGGTAGTGCCTTCAATTCTAATCAGTTTGAACGGTTTTGTAAAGAGTACAACATTCTTCATATTAAAACCCCAACAGCTACACCTACAGCAAATGGTCAGGTGGAAGGTTTAAACAGAACCATCAAAGTTTCGTTTAGTACATTATCCACGGGTTTGGAATGTGCTGATTGGGATAAACACATTGGTGCAGTGTAGTGGGGAATAAATAATACAGAACATAGAGCTACTAAAATGATTCCTTCGGAACTCACATTTAGCTACAAGAGGAGAGGAATTAATGAGAATCCATTTACCATGAAGATTCATTTTAAATATGGAGAAGGGTATAGAAGTCATAACAAATGTTAGTGAATTACTCGAAGAAAGTAGGGAAAAACAGAAAGTTTATTATGACTCAAAACGTAGGAAGGCTAAAGACTAGAGTTTAAGTGATTTAGTTTTGGTGCGTGCAGAGGCTCCTTCCACTGGGGAAAGTCGAAAGTTGCGTCCATGATACAGAGGCCCATACGTAATAACTAAAATTTTGGGTAACGATAGGTATGAAGTTCAAGACATCGAGGGCGAGCAACAATCTGGAAGAAAGTTCGTTGGCGTATTTCCAGTCGATCAAATGAAAATAGTTTCAAAGAATAATTCTAATTTAAAATACTGCTGAAAACTGATATTTATTTATTTATTTATTGCTTTATCACATTTCAACAGAAAATTCCAATTACAAAAATGTGAAGTAACAACTAATTTATATTATAAATTGAAGAAAATTAGCAGAAGTTACTTGAATAAAACATTTTCCAAGATTCGTTAAAAAGCTGCAATACTGGAGGGAAAAGATCCAAGCTGGAGCCTATCGTGAGTTCTAGGCAAACGGAGCAGCGGAGAATGAAAGTATACTTCCGTTCTGGCGAAAGGTAAAGTAAATATATCGGTAGAACGAGATGGTCTATTGGTTTGTCTCAGTGAGACTCGGTGATCGATGTTGACTTCAATGTAAATATGGAACAACTTGTACAGAAAGCACATATCTAAATACGTTCTTTGCGCAGCTAAAGACGGTAAGTTGAGTAATGAAAGGCGTTCTTCATAGGGAGTGTAAGGGATGTTGAATTTAAATAGGAGAAAGCGGGTAAATTTACGCTGAACTGATTCGACAAGGTTTATATAGGATTCAAAATAAGGAGACCAAATTTGGGATGCATACTCCAGAATAGAACGTACGATACACACAAACAATTGGACAGCAGAGTGAGGGTTGGTAAAAACAACGGAATGTCTTAACACAAAACCCGAAAGCTTTGAGGCTCTGGTAACTATATAATGGATGTGAGCGTCAAACCTTAGCTTCGGGTCGAAAATGACTCCAAGATCTTTCACGCGATCAACCTTTTCTAATGGGATTGAGTCAATACAATACAAAAAGGAGCTGGACAGAATCTTAAGAGAGAAAGTCAGAGAGTGACACTTAGTAATGTTAAGAGATAGACAGTTAGCTTGATACCAAGAACTCAGCATAATAAGGTCTTCTTGAAGAAGTTTGCAGTCTTCAAGAGTTCGAATCACCCTGAATATCTTTAGATTGTCAGCATAAAGAAGACAGGGAGAGTTTGAAGCAGAGGGAAGATCATTTTGTTAGAAATAGAAAGAAATTAGTCTCAATTTTGTAAAAGAATTAATGAAGCTTAATTCGAATTTAAGCATGAATATGTATTTTAAGTTTAAGAAACCGAATTTAAAGATTATTGAATTAATATTACTTATTTTATAAAAAGTTTGAATGACGAGGTCGTCATAAGTAATAGCGTGGCCGAATGTTGTAAATGATGTGCCGAACAAGAGATGGCGTTTAAAAGAATTAGCAGAGTTTGCCTAAGTTCAGACCCGAAATTAACCTCTCTCGCGTTCGGCTGGAGTCACGGAAAGAAGACGTGTGTGGGAGTGTGATAAAGAGAATAAAGATATTTTGTGAATACTTACAAATCGTTTATTATCCAATATTCGTATGAATACTTTTTACATGGTGACTTTGAATACTTTTTTATTTATAATTTTGTTTGTAATCATGGAAAAAAGTTTTGCTGCTTTCTCTTTGAAAACTGATAAAAATGTATAAATTTTATAATAATTTATTTTTGCGCTTTGCAAATCTGGTGTAAAATCTATCTTTTATGAAATTTTTCTGTTATCTTATTAAATTAAAAAACGGCTCCAACGATTTTTTTATATAGTTTAAAACATCAAAAAAATGTTAATACACGTCGATTGACACATTGATGGTGCAAATATTATTTTTGGCTCGTGAGATATAGTGAATGACATAAATGATTTTTTATTTTTAATTAATATATAATATATAAGCATAGCCAGCCGAGATATTGTTCTTGTACGTGGTAGTCTTTCGTTTTTTTTCTTGCCTTTTTTTGTTTGAGTAGTTTCGGAATTTCACCAATAGATCAAAGTAACGTAAATAATTTTTTTCTCTAGAGTAGGTCTTGAACGGGGTATTATCTCGGTATGCGCACGAGAATTCTTCGGTAAAGTAACGTAGGATGTATACCCTCCCAATATGAATAGCTTGTTTTGTTTGGTCAATTTTCTTTTGTCGGTATGTAATCGGGCAAATCGATGGCTGAATCCTCGGAAAGGAGATTTGGGACTGATGCTAGAGAACGCACCCACGACATTACGCGCCGAACTGAGCTTGCCTGCCAGCAGCCATTACTCATCTAGCTAGGTAGAGGGCGAATCCGAATTCGTCTGAACGACACATGGGATCGTTGCCTCGTCCCGGGGACAACGTCTATTGAGGCCAACGAGACTTGTTGCCTTGAAATTTCGAAGCGATATCGTTCGCCAATAATCATTTCATTACAATTGGTGCCAAACGTGGGGCCGCAAACAGCTTATCGCCAGTCGGATGTTAACTTACAAATTGATTTTGTCGATCCAGAGTTTTCAAATGGCGTTACTAACAAAACGGAGAAGATGGACTGTGTGAGCAATAGCTCACGTAAATTATTCTTTTTGAAGTGCAGTTCGTCCAACTCTCCTTTTTTTGTTGATTCGCGAAAGAGAGTCTCAAAGTTATGTCTTGCGTACTTGTACGCGCAAGGAGGCTCGTCTCTTTCGCTTGAGAATTACCAACTTGGTGGGTAAAATCTACCATGATTGATTTGGTGAAAGATTCGATCTGTACCTTGCCTTTGTGTATTGAGAGTTCTCTATAATTTTCGAATGCGCTACAGATGAAGTGAGCCGCGTACACGGGATGATGGGAGTTGCAGGAATTACGAGACACTGAGTGCTAAATCGCGGGTGCGCTCGTCCGCTCTTCTAGCAGCTAGGAGTTGTCTGCTCACTCGCTTTGGAAAATTTTTGACAATTTTTCGGGGCAAATTTCTTTCTTTGTAATGACGTAAATGTGCACTCTCGATAGAGGATGAACTTCAGTGGATGCTAACTACTCAGCCGGGACCCTTTCCAGTGGTCGGAGGCAGGGAATAACTCAGAGGAAGCTCATATATTTGGGAAAAAATATATATATTCAATTTTTTTCTCGATCATAATAATATTATCCCAAATCTAGGAGATCTTGTTGGTTATATATTTTTGTGATAGAAATTGAAAATTAAAATGTCGCTTAGACACAGCTCGCTTGCATCAGTTCGCCACAGCGACGTCGTATGCCCTATTTGCACATGTGAGTGCGTCGGAGAGGAGGCAGCCGTGCAAGCCACTTGCTCTCACGTGTTCCACGCCGTGTGCATGGAGCAATGGCTGAGAGAAAATCCAAGCTGTCTCTTGTGTCGGAAGCTCTGGAATCCTAGAGATCTAAAACCGATCACTGTAAGGAACCCAAGAGGAGTTGCGGGTCCTTCAACAGAAGAGGAATCTGGACCTCTGACTGAATCTCAAGGAGCTATACCAAGGTCATCTCGGTACCAAACTCGGTCACAGACAGCTCGGCAAATGGTGTCTCTTACACCAGAGCTAGGAGCCTCAGCTACTGCAAAGTCTCCTCTACAGCAAGTGAACGTGGAGAGGGATGAGCGAGCAGACCTAACATCCAGCCAACCGGAGGCCGAAAATACTCCAGCATTGACTCTCCAACAATTACAGCAATGGTTGCCTCAACTGTTACGAGACGGGGTCAGGCAAGAGATAGCGAGTCTGGCGCAGGCACACACTCCACCAGGTCCTGCGCGGTTGGAGAAACACCGCCACACCATAGACGCTATCGACAAGTGTTTTATGATTCTATCAACTAGCGAGTTCATCTTAACCCGCTCTCCACTGAACGGGCCCTCACAGAAAAAACTGGAGAACGGAGAGGCCTCACCAACATCCGAGATCTTCTTTTGTTTAGTACCAGCCATGAAAATCAATCACGTTAGCCCCTGCACCCTCCCAAAGTTCAGAACTGAAAACGGAAAACTCTACCTCAAGTAACCACGCCAATCTTATCCGCATCTTGCCGCGAGATAATCTGTAGTCTAATCTTCCACCTCACTCAGAGGGTCCATTTTATCAGCAGGTCTGCAGCAATTCCATGCAACATAAGCCTTATCACGCTTGCTCAAATACCGCAGAGCCAAACAGCGTATTTTTGGTGGGAAGGAGCTTTCTTCAGCGGCTCCGAAGAGGTCTACCCGTCGACTGAGGTGCTTCTGGAAGAAGATGCTGTGCACCAAAAAACGTTACTTTGCGGCCACTATAGTGGACCGGCCCATAGATGACCTCCGTCCACATGCTTATGTCACTTTATTTGGTGAAGAAAAAGTTCATGGCTTGATTGACACCGGGGCTAGCGTTAGCTGTATCGCCGCAGGTTTTGCGAAGAGGTTTCTTGAAAGCAAACGACACCGCAAAGAGAAGCTTCATTTTAGCCTGAAGACTGCGGACGGCACCCAACATCGCGCAGTAGGTAACGCCACAGGTACCATCACCTTCCGCGGTAAGATGAAAACCTTATCATTTGTGATTTTTCCTTCCCTAAGCCAAGTGCTGTATCTGGGAGTGGATTTTGTGAGGCTTTACAACCTGGCGGTTGACTTATTTGTCGATCCAACAACTTCGAACTCCACGACGGTGAACTCACTGGAACCAGAGAGTCATCGTCATATTATAACACCAGTTCAGCAAGACATTCTCAATTCCGTCATCGCCAGCTTTTCGTCCTATGTTAGAAAAGGACGGGCGTACCACATTAATCCCACACGTGATTGATGTGGGAAGCAAAAAACCGATAAAACAGCGACATTTCTCCATCTCTCCGGCGGTGGAAAAAATACTATATGTCGAACTGGACAGAATGCTTGCGATGGGGGTAATTGAGGAGTCCCAAAGCAGTTGGTCATCTCCCGTAACGTTGGTAGTCAAACCAGGGAAGGTAAGACTGTGTCAGGATGCACGGAAAGTTAATTGTGTTACGGTTAAGGATGCTTATCCCTTACCACTCATCGATGGGATACTTAGTCGACTTCCAAGAGCTCAGTTCATAACCAGCTTCGACTTAAAGGACGCCTTCTGGCAAATCCCATTAGATGAAGTCCAGGGAGAAGACAGCCTTGACCGTACCAGGTCGTCCGTTGTACCACTTCGTCACCATGACTTTTGGGTTGTGCAATGCACCCCAAACGATTCAACGGTTGATGGATAAGGTCGTCCCAGCACACCTACTCCACTAGGTCTTCGTCAACTTAGATGACCTCCTGTTGATCACAGAGACACTAAGTGAGCACTTCCAGCTGCTCCAGGAAGTTGCAGTATGCTTACGGAAAACCGGACTTACTATCAATATTGAGAAGAGCAAGTTCCTCATGAAAGAAGTACAATATTTGGGCCACATAATTGGTCACGGCACGATTTGCACAGATCCTTGCAAGGTACAAGCCATAACGGAGACCCCGCGATCCACTTCCAAAAAGCAGTTGCGACGTTTTCTTGGAATGTGTGGTTGGGAACGACGCTTTGTACCAAATTTCGCAGCTCTATCTACCGCACTCACGGAACTTCTATCACGGAAGCGAAAGTTTTTATGGAATGGTGTGAGCCTCAGAGCCTTCCAAGCCTTGAAAGACGCTCTATGTAGAGCACCAGTTCTGCACAGCCCCGATTTTGCACGCCCCGAGTCAACATAGAATAAGCGCAGTGCTGATGCAGTAGACTGCAGATGGAGCAGAAGTCCCTGTGGCGTATATGTCACACAAGCTAAACCCTGCCTAGCGAAATTACACGGTGTCAGAACAGGAGTGTCTAGCCGCCGTATTAGTCATAAAAAAGTTCCGAGCCTATGTGGAAGGGCATGAATTGGCGGTCATCACGGATCATGCCTCGCTACAATGGCTTATGACGCTCTGGAATTTACATGGCAGGTTTGCCAGATGGGCTTCGAAGCTCCAGGGCTTCAACTTCACCATTTCACATCGGAAGGGAAGCCAAAATGTAGTGCCTGACTCGCTATCGCGCGTATTTTCCCCGGAGGGTCTAGAACTAGAAGAGATTTCTACCACCACCTTAGAGATCAACCTTTCCTCTCCCCATTTCAAGAGCGGAAAATACTCAGAGCTTGCGAAACAAATCTCTCACAATCAAGCTCAGTTACCGGATTTACGAGTCCTGGAGGGGTTCGTGTACAAACGGTGCCAGTATGCCACTGGTGACATTTCTGCAGATAGAGACTCATGGAAACTTTGGGTTTCGGACGAACTGACTGCCTCCGTAATACAGCGAACACACGACCACCCGCTTAGTGCTCACGGGTGTATTGGAAAAACACTCAAGTGACTCAAAGAATTCTATTATTGGTCATCCATGATCAAACAAGTCACTGAATACGTCAGTTCGTGCGACGTATGCAAAATGCCCAAAGCGCACAACCAAACTCCCGAGCTCCCATGCGTCCTACGGTTGTTCCGGAACGCATCTTTCAACGTTTATACATCGATCTCCTTGGACCATACCCTCGTTCTTCGGCAGGCCACACATTCATTCTAGTAGTTCTGGACCATTTGTTCAAATTTTCTTTTTTAAAACCACTCCGGGCTTCCTCGGCAAAACTTATCACGTCATATTTAGAAGAGGACCTATTCCATTTGATCGGAGTTCCTGAAACTATCGTTTTTGACAATGGGCCTCAGTTCAGGAGCCAACGTTTTAATCAGCTCTTAGAAAAGTACGGAGTGCGTCACACCTACACCGTCATTTATTCCCCCCAAGCCAATGCGTCTGAGCGCGTAAATTTCTCCGTGTTGGCCACGATACGCGCATATGTCCACCCTAATCAGCGCGATTGGAATCGGAAGTTGTCGGCCATAAACTGGGCGCTACGTGCTGCCCATCATACTTCTCTGAGATCAGCTCCATATTTCATGGTGTTTGGACAAAACATGGTCGGACACGGGAGCTCCTATGCTTTGCTGCGAAAGCTGCAAATGTAAAAAGATCCTGAGTCTGAATTGCTACCACGCGAAAGAATGGCAAAAATACGCCGAGAGGTGACAGCCCGCTTGGTAAAAGCCACACAAACTCAGCTGCGGGTCTATACCCTACGCTCGCGTGAACCTCGTTTTAGAGTAGGAGACACAGTCAACATTTTGGTCAAAGTAAGGCTGTGGATCATTACAACGCCAAACTCGACAATAAATTCCTTAAGGCCACCATCAGCAGGTAACACAGCAACGCATGCTTTCAAGTAACGGGCCCGGACAACAAGGGGATATATCACGCAAAAGACATTCGACCCTAAGGAAGAGTCTTCAGGCACGTCTGCTCCGGAGGCCGGCGCATTCTAGCTTGTGTTTTAATGTTGCACAGCTGCTAGGTTGGCCGCCCCTGAGTTGTCTCATGGACGACAAGTCATAACGGGTATTCAGTCGTGGCAGGCCCCGAAAAAAAGAAGAAAACCAGGAGGGAAAAAGATCCCGCTAGCATCGGGATTGGACCGGTGAGTTGATTGGAGTAGTTGATCGGATCGTGTTGGATGTGCTAAGTGATTCATTTTTGGGAGACGAACGTTTGGTATAATTGGGTGAATACGGAACAAGGAATATCCCCGGAAAAGTTTATGAAAAACTTTCGTGCGATTCTTGAGAAAAACGTCGCGTGCTTCGAGTCAAATCAATTAATTTTCGATTTGATTTCAAACAGATTGAAATGTGAACACGTGTTGACTTCGTCTTATAATCCATTTCAATTTGTCACTTTTGTAACTTAGGCATCAAAGCCTCGTCGTATGTGCTGAATTTTATGCGAATATTCCTGTCCGAAGTATGAATGGCTATGACCATGTGAAAATGGATTGTGGGGTCGAACTTGTGAGTTGATCGGAACACGGTCGAGAGGTTTCAGTGCGGAAAATTATGGTTAACAAAGATACAAAGTCGAAATTAGAATCGATAAATATATTCATAACCTCATTAAAAGTAATGGTGAATGAGATTTGTGTTTAAATTACTTGTGAAACAAAATATCAACGAACTAAAAAAATCGTTTAAGAGAACATTCGACTTTAAAAAAACTGCATCTAACATTTTTGCAAAAGTGAATCTCTATCAGGATATTTTTGGATGCTGAATTTTGCAATAACTGTGCGTGGTCCTGACGCAGCGACATTTGTTCCGATATAAGCTGAGGTGACTAGTGCGCCAGCCAGAGGAAGCTCCCTTAGCCAGGTGATTATGACCCAGTAACAGTTTTACCAAAACGGCAGGTTCTAAAGCTCAGGAGGATGCTTCAAATCCTAACTTAGAAACGCAAGGTCCAGTTATGACTAGGAAAAGAAATTTTGGTCGAACGCCAAACAATCAAAATAACATAAAACGGCGTAGTCTGTCTTCAAGTCAGCAAATGGCTGCAGGATTGACACAACATCCAAATTAATTTATCGACCACCAATAACGTGTTGTAAATATCTGAATTAAAATTACATTGAGCACGTGGTCAAAATTTTAAATAAATAATTTGATTAGGAATAAAAAATTAAATACACACATATATATAATCTTAAAACAGTTTTTATTAATTTGTAAAATTCACTATCTTATTGATTCGAGCAAATAATTCTGATGTTTTTTAGGAGGCGCTCACATGCAGATTTAATAACATTTTATCAACTAATTTGCTGTAATATTATTTTGCTTGTATTGTTAAAAGCCTCCCAACAATGCCTTGAAAGAAAGTTTCATCAAATTTTGTACACGTAGGGCAAAAGAAATGAAATTGTTAATATTTTATAAATCGAAGTGAAAATTTGTGGTACGCAAAAGAAAAGAAAAGAATACAATATCATAAGAATGAAAAATATATATATTTTATCAATATTGTCTTGGTAATTTCTAATTCTAAAGAAACATGAATAGATTAGATTCTAATTGAGATCGCATTAAAAATGAAAACTTAAAACAGTTATATAAAACATTAATTTTATTTCATATAAACTATGATGTAAGACAATTTATCGATGTATGATTATTAGTGTTGTAGTTGCTCTTACTATGATACGAAAAAAAACATGCAAAATATAAAAACTCGAAGGGAGTAGCTAATTTGGATGACACGTACTTAAATCAATTTTCAGTAGATTAAGTAATATGTAGTTTTAAACAAAAATAATAACTTGTTGAATGCTGAAAATTAATGGTAACAATATTGAGGCCGATTTATGTAAATGAATAAATTTATAATGAACTAAAGTACCCCGAGTTTCCTTTAGGGCTCTCCTTCTTAATGACCTCAATTGCCAGCAGATAGAGGACTAACTCGTCTGAGGTAAGTACTTGGTGGGCCTTGTGCGCACAATACATGCTGACACGCAAGCGCTAGGTCATGGTAGGGCGGGCCCAGGCAGCGACATCTGCGCCTGGCGAGCTCCGCTGAAGCTCGTCTTGCTAATCGAGAGTAGCACGGGCAACCAAGAGATTGTTCTTGTACGCGGTAGTCTTTCATTTTTTCTTCTTGCCTTTTTTGTTCGAGTAGTTTCAGAATTTCACCAATAGATCAAAGTAACGTAAAGGATTTTTTTCTCTAGAGTAGGGGGAACGCGGTATTATCTCGGTATGCGTGCGAGAATTCTTCGGTAAAGTAACGTAGGATGTATACCCTCCCAATATGAATAGCTTGTTTTGTTTGGTCAATTTTCTTTTGTCGGTATGTAATCAGGCAAAACGATGGCTGAATCCTCGGAAAGGAGATTTGGGACTGATGCTAAAAAACGCACCCACGACATTACGCGCCGAACTGAGCTTGCCTGCCAGCAGCCATTACTCATCTAGCTAGGTAGAGGGCGAATCCGAATTCGTCTGAACGACACATGGGATCGTTGCCTCGTCCCAGGGACTTAACGTCTATTGAGGCCAACGAGACGAAAGTCTTGTTGCCTTGAAATTTCAAAGCGATATCGTTCGCCCATAATCATTTCATTACAAAACGGGTCCAACAATTTTTTTTCAAAATTTGATGGAATCATGTATATGTTAATACATGTCGATTGACATGCAAACAACGCAACTCCTATATATGGTTCGCGAGATATAGCGCATGACAGAAATGATCTTCAAAGGGTCACAACAACCCCTCCGAGCGAGGTGTCCCAAAAACTAATCAGCTCTTAAAATTGCAAAGATGCTTCGATTGACACCTCAACAAAGTCGCTGCAACTTTGTTTACGTGAGTTATGCTCGTAAGAAAAACTGTCCACGAACGTACTTACGTATCCACACACACATCTCATTTTCTGAAAACACTTTGAATATACTCTTAAGACCTCAAAACATAAAGAAATATTGCAAATTTTAATTTCGATTTTCGAGGCGATGACAAGAACTTCCCATATACTGGAAAGTAATAAAAGAATAAATAAAATGTTGAAACAGAAGCGGTAAATTAAATCTAGTACTTTTGGATTTCGCTCCAATGAAGAGTGATGGACAGAGAATCAATCTATATGAATTGACTATTTTTTTCTTTTGATTATTGTTCGAAAAGAAAATTGTTATAACCTAGAGTAAAAGAACAAAAGGAAGACTTATAGATACGAGGAAAAAATTGAAAGTAAACTTAAATTGAAATCGAAAAAACCATTTTTTTGGAATCTGAGATGAATTAAATAATTATGATTTAATAGTATTAGTTCGTTCTAATATGAGTAAACTGGACTTAAGAAAATAAAAGTCTGCAACGAAAGTTCCAGCGATTTTTCAACCTCTTCGTTTGAGAATTTAGGAGCCCGGCTGAGGTAAATTTTATTGGTGGGCCTAGCGCGCACAACACATGCAGATTCGCAAGCGTTACGTCATGGTAGGGCGGGCCCAAGCAGCAACATCTGCGCCTGGCGAGCTCTGCTGAAGCTCGTTTTCTAATCGCGAGTAGCACGGCCACCCGAGAGATTGTTTTTGTACGCGGTAGTCTATCGTTGTTTTTTTGTCTTTTTAGATTACTTTCGAAATTTCACACGTAGCTCAAAGAAAAAAAAATTTAAGCTCTCGGGTATGTCTTGGTCGCGGTATTATTTCGGTATGCGCGAAAATTCCTTATTAAAGTAAGGTAGGAGGTATACCCTCACTAAATGTATAGTATGTTTTTTTGTATATTTTTTCGGGTTCTCTGGAAATGAGGTTCGAGATTGATTCTAGAGAACGCCCCCATGACGCTACGTGCCGAACTGAGCTAGCCTGCCAGCAGCCATCACTACTCTAGCTAGGTAGATGCCGAACCCGAATTCGTCTGAACGACACAGGGGTTCGTTGTCTTGTCCTCGGAACCTAACGTCCATTGAGGCCATCGAGACGAAAGTCTTGTTGCCTTGAAATTTTGTAGCAATATCGTTCGCCAGATTCACATTACAAGTAATAAAGCACGGCCTGCATTTATTCCAACGAAGCCTAGAAGAAGTATCAGAGTATAAGCTTTCGTAGTTGAACTCCTATATTTTAGAGCTGCGGTACAAATGAAGGCAATTCTTAATTCAGGCTAAAGAATCCGAAGAGTGACCTTCGTAAAAACTCCAACTGAAGGAGCTCAACTACTCCATTAGAAAGGTTAACCGCACCTTGTCGATAAGTTTCTGTGCAGAAATAGAAAACTCCGAGGATGTGAGCGATCTTCGTAAAGTTATGACGAGCTCCTCTTCATCTCAAAGGTCTATCCACATATGCTCTTGAACTGCCTGCCAACCACTGTCCCTGTGAATGACAGGCGCCTAAGCTGGGCAATCAACTCATTTCAATCCTTCAAATCCTTTGGTATGGACAATATCTCATCTGTTGAGATCCACCAGGGAACCAACACAACACTGCCTTGGCTTTACATTTGCAAAGCATGTCTACGGATACTTTACACTCTACAGTGCTGAAAATAAGCTAAAATAGTCTTGCCTAAGATTATAGACCTGTTAGTCTCTCCTTTTTTCTTCTGAAAACACTGAAAAGAGAGCTGCTCTGAAACCACTCTCCAAAACAAAAAAAAGATCTGTTGAGGCAGCTCTTCACTCGTTCACCAGCTGCACCGAAGAAACACTGGATTTTGAAGGGGCTTACAACCATGACAGCTATTAAGCTATTGGAAGAGCAGTTGAAGAAAACAATGTTGAAGACAACCTGATAAGGTTCACTGGACAATTGCCAAGCAGAATGAATATTAACTCTATAATACGAAACCGCACCTTAAAAAGGAGGACTTGCAGAGGCACCCCACCAGACGGTGCACTACCACTCCTTCTATGGAACTTAGTGGTGGGCAAGCTCTAGAGGCAACTTACTGCAGTCTCGTAGTATATATCGACGATGTTAGAATAGCAATATTGGGCAAATATGTCAACACGCTGCCTGGAAGGCTAAACTTTGTCCTTGGTATTTTCTCCAAATCGAAGGAAGTTAATGATCTTAAGATAAACCTGCGGAAATATAACTTGTGCTCTTCAGAAGAGAGTACGAAATTCCTACATCGATCCCACTTGAGCTTGCAAATGTAGATTTCATTCTCTCAGATCAGGTCAAATATCTAGGTCTAATTCTGAACTCTAATCTCACCTGGAAAGCAAACATCAGAAAAAGCGTGCAATCGACATGCGAAATGTATTGCTGCAAAAGTGTTATTGAGGCCGGGATTGAAACACAAAATGGTATCATGGCTCTACACGCTGAAAGCGAGACCAATCTTCCTGTAAGGCCAATTCATTGGTGGCCTATTATTGCAAAAGTATTATTTGTAAACCTGCAAAACAAAGTCGGAAAACTGCAACTACTGAAATCATCTGAAGTGTTCCACACTCTCAAGATAAATGCCTCGAAATTGAGAAAGTATTCTATTGTCGAGCATAACCCTACGTAAAACACTACAGAATGGAATATTGTGTGAGCAACTTACTCGAGAACAAGCCTGTTAATTATGAATCTTTGGAAGCGGCCGGAAAAACTAAAGTATCGCAACCGGAAGACAATTATATTCTAATCGTCAAAAACCCAGGAGCACTCATCAATCACATCAGTCCATTTACCCCAGAGAATGTCTCGGGAGCCATACTTACCCCCTTGGAAAATTGCAACATACAAATAAACGGAATTACCTACGAAGGAGAACCAAAGGAAATTTTGCGATTACGTTAACATCCAAATCACTGCATTTAGAAAATTCAACCACGAAATATAAATTCATCTTGAACCCGTTGTCAGAAATGAATTTCAACACTTTGACAGTTATAGGGAAGCTGTAAAGCATTACAAATAGAAAAAAACGATTATGATTATTGCGGCATATGTCATATGCAAGTTTCGAAGATTCAAATTCGAAATCGACTCATCAGCTGCGCCAACAGTTACCCCAAAATGACTGTTTTTATTCCCTATACTTTGTTACGTTCGCCACGCAACGTGGTCGTGGATCGACCCACAACTCATAAGGGCAAAATGGGGGTCTGCCCTGTCCTTGAAGACCGTGCGGGTAAACGCCATTTTTATAGAAAATAAATAATGTTACGTTTGCCACTTCACCCAAGCCAGCCAATTAATGAAATATTTTGTTATTAATGGATTATAGATATTAGATTAGATAACTAAGTAGGTAGTAAGTTTGTGACGGAGAGTGTTCTGGACAACGTCACAGACCCTGCAGATAAGTTGCCAGCAATGACGGCAACAAACACGATCATCCAATCGCGCAGTGGATCCAAGTCCAGGCCCCGCCCGGTTTACGATGCGCCTCAATGGAGTCCCCTATGCGCCAGTGATACCCACAACCATTGGCACTGGCAATTCACCATGGTTAACGACCGCCACAAGTATTTCACCGCGCTCCAATCGCATCCCACAGCTTTCCCCCCGCGTCGAGACACAACCTCTGACCAAACCAGTTCCCCAAGCTTTTCAAAGCTGCGATGGGGTCAACTGCCCAGCTGAGTGGCATTGCGGGAGCAGATGACGGGGCTTTTGAACGTCGACCGCTTGTGGAAGCTGGGTGTTGGCTGGACGTCGAGCGCTTGTACGATTGGTTTGTTCCTTGGACGCCAGTGTGTGGTGGAAGCTGTGGTTTCAGTTTTACGGTAGGAGTTGAGCAAATTTTAAAAGGACGGCGGACAGCGATCGGAGGAAATAGGATAAGAATCGAATTGTAAGTAGATTTAAGTGTATATAGTTAGAAGTTAGGGTTTAGATAGGTTTTGGTGGAAAAGGAATAAACGCAGTGAATTATTTAAAATTGTGGTATTGTGTGAAGTGGCGACGCGGAATCCCGTTTCCGGCGTTTGTGTTCCGTTTGGTTTCAGGTTATCTTTGTTGGTGGTTTCGGGTCGTCGCGGACCCTATTCCCGTTTCAGGGTTCGCGGACAGGGCAGTCCTGGCGCAGAAACGGATGGCGCCCTTTCAAAATACATATTGCCACACCACTCTTCGCGGGTGAAGCCGGGTGGGATTGCCCAAACCGTGCCCAGGGTCGGCTACGGTGTAGTGTGGAACGTTACGAAGAATATAGCCGTAACAACTTCAGTCCGAGAGAAAACAGTTACGTTCATGGCGCTCATGTTTTGTTATTTAATTAACTTAGCATAATCAATCACTCAGCAGCATACCAACTACATTCACCTCATCTTCGATATGCCAATAACAACATATCCGTCTTTTTACCCGAACATGCACCTGAGCAGGCACTTATTCGCACTTGCATTTCTTTCGACCCACACATGCACTTATTTAATTTTATATAATGCACTATATCGTGCATTAAGTTGTATGTAACCGACAAATGTGGAATAAATATCTAAATTTAAAACTTGTTTTTTATCAAATGAAACTTAAGTAACTAACGCAACAAGCATCTGCAACACACACACTAGAAGGCGAAGTTGTCGACTAAACTAGGAGGTTCTAACCTATGTTAAATAACTAATCTGCAACAATGTTGCATGAAAATGTAACAAGCTCGTACATTGCATACTAAGGCAGCTATCGCATCTGTAGAAAGTAATGTGACTGAGTATCCAAATTTATCGATTTGACGTCATTCTCCACAAATTGGCGTCTGTCCGTCCACTACATGAAAAAATTGAGGAAAGACGATGGACTAAAGCCTTATAAGATCCAACAAGTGTAGCAATTGAACCTATTGGACCATAGCTTTAAACAAATGCAAATCAATAATGTATTTCAAAATAATCTTAACAAAGACTAGATAGCGTTAATCAAACTTATAGCCTTTTTATCAACAACGTTAACAACATTTCTATTCAAATCAATAAAACAATATCAAAGATACAACTTTATCACAATATAGATTTAATAAAAAGTGAACTGGTATAAATAATTGCTAATATTAACTCTGCTAAAACTGGAATAATGAACAAATTCATTTTAACTTACGATGAAATAGATTTTTATACCATACCGTATGGCGAACTAAGAGAAGTTATTGTTGTAATTGAACGTCGTTATTTGGTCCAAATAGAAAAATTATGAATTACTTTATCGCCCTAACCAGAATCAGTTTTAAGAAATCAAAACCACCTACGCCGAGCAAGTTAATACCTGCTCGAAATAATGGCATTGGTGAATCAACTCACCTGTGCCGCAATTTCTACCGACAGTAAAACTGAAAGTATTGCTTTATTTACTAGGTGCCAGATGTGTAGCACACTAGTGATTTAATTGCAATCTAGAATTTGACTGTACAAATTTTTCCAAGGTTTAAGCAAATTATTATGTAATTCTTTCATTGTTCCATTTATATTTATGGTAGAGTTCACTCCGTTTTGTCTTACAATAACATATGGACCTTGGTAGGGTTTTTGATATTTTTTTCTATTAGTTACCTTAATTAATACTTTATCTCCTACTTTACAGTTTAATGTATTCACATTTGAGTGTGTTAATGCTCTTTTATTTTTTACTATTTCTATGATATCTTTAGCTTTCTCTAATGTTCTTTTCATTCTTGCTTTAAATTCATTCGCAAAATTGTCTAAATTAAATACAGTGTTCGCGTTGTTAATCTTGTCACTCGGTAAATATGGTAATTTCCCAAATACTAACTCATATGGTGAATATCCTGTATCAATATTCGGTGAGGTATTATACGCGAATGTATAATATGGGAGCCAAACATCCCATTCCGATTCTTCCGCGAAAGATAACATGAATTCATTGAGAACACGATGGTTTCTTTCTACCATGCCTAGTGTTTCGTGGTGATAAGGAGTGGAAAATATTTGTTTTATTTCTAATAAGTTACAAATCTCCTTCATCAGTTCATTAGTGAATTCAGTTCCTCTGTCAGATTTTAGAATTTTAAACTGGCCATATTTCAGTACAAAGTCTTTTACTAAAGCTGAAGCGACTGTTTTCGCATCTTTAGTTTCAATCGGTGTGGCTACGACAAATTTAGAAAGTTCACATTGCATAGTTAGTATATATCTAAAGTGATTTGATATTCTTAATGGTCCAACCGTATCAATTTGTAAAATTTCGAAAGTAGTTGATGGTGTATTTATTTTTACAGCTTGTTCTTTTGTATGCCTAACTTGTTTATTTCTTGCACAGGATTTGCAGTTAGTTATAAATTTCTTGACCATGTTACTCATATTTTCCCAACAAAACTTTTGCTTTAATTTCGGGACTGTTTTCCTAACGCCTAGATGTCCTGCAAGGGGTGAATTATGATATTCGTTTATCAATTTTTCTGACTGACTTACTCAAGATTCTTTCTGGTGATTTATATATAAGTATTTTTAATGGAGCGCGATTTTTATTATTTTGCTGCAGCGTATTATATAATTTAGTTAATTGTTCTTTGTGTACACATTTAAATATTTCGTCATTTTCTGACAATGCTAGCTCGTTTATTTTCCATATTTGCATTGTTTCAATCAGCTTTTCCACAAAAAAATCTAGTTTTCTATTGGGATTATCACTGTTGATTCCATGCCTAACAGTTGGTAGCTTTTTTCCATCAGGAACGTATTCTCTGGGAAATTTATCGCTATCACAACATACAATTATTTCTTTTGGCGTACGTACGATTTTTATATTCAAACTTTCTTTTTCATTTATACCTCTTTTGGTTTCTATTTCTCTTTTATTATCTATACTCATGGGTTTCATATTACGCGCAGTTTCAAATTTTAATTTATTAACGTTTCTGATATCAGATATTGATGTACAATCCCAAATGTGAAGTTGATCAGGCTTCTTTGAATGATTGCAATCATCTTTGTTATTATTATTTTTACTATTATTTTTTGTGTCAGTTTTATTATTCTTGTTGTTCATGCCCCTTGTAATAGCTAAAGTTCTTTTTGCGGTATTGTCTATCTCAGCTGGAATCATTTTCTTTAAGATTTCTGAATTAAGTTCAATGCGTGACAAAGCATCTGCGTTAGTGTTTATTTCACCTCTCTTATAAATGATTTCAAAATCATAGTCTGCTAAGTCGAGTCTAATCCTAGTTAATTTTGAAGATGGATTTTTGTGGCTAAAGAGTGAAACTAATGATCTGTGGTCGGTGACAACCATGAATTTTTTACCGTATAGGTATGGCCTAAAAAAATTTATTGCCCAATGTATCGCCAATAGTTCTTTCTCTATTATGGGCTTATTCAGCTCATGCTTTGTTAGTGATTTGCTTGCGTATGATACAGGTAGGTCAGATCCTATATCACCTTGTGATAAAACCGCTCCTAGTGCGTAGTTTTGACGCATCCGTGGTTAGTATAAACGGTTTATCGAAATTTGGGTATCGCAAAATTGGGGGATTCTTTAGTTTAGATTTGAGCGTCTCAAATGCCACTTGGCACGAATTATCCCAAATGAAAGGTAATTTCTTTTTTAATAATTAATCGAGGTTTTTGGCTATATTAGCAAAGTTGGGTATGAAACGTCTATAATAATTGCAGAATGCAACAAATCTTCGAGTTTCATCCGCATTTTTTGGAACTGGATAATTTTCTATGGTTTTATATTTGGAGGGGTCGGTCTTTATGCCATCTTAAGTTACCAAATGTCCTAGGAACACCACTTTAGTTTTAAGGAATTGAAATTGTAAGGATTTAATTTGAGATTGTATTGTCTTAATTTGTGGAAAACTTTTCGCATACTTTGGTTATGGTGATTTATGCTACAACCAAAGACAATAATGTCATCGACATATAGAAATGCTTCAGAATCAAGTCCACTCAATGCGATGGTAAGCATTCGCTGGAAGCTATTAGAAGATATTTTTAGTCCGAATGGTAATCTGGTGAATTGACAATGTCCATGAGTATCAGAAAATGCCGTTAGTGGTCGAGATGACTCGTCTAACTCAATCTGATGAAAAGAGCTTGTTAAGTCAAGTGTTGAGAAATACTTTGCTCTTCCCAATTTATCTAATATGTCTTCAATTCGACTTAAAGGAGATTTATCGTTCACTATCTTAGTATTTAGTCTTCGGAAGCCTACTACCAAACGCCATTTCTTGGATGTCCCATCATCTTTCTTTGGTACTAATAATAATGGAGAATTGTATGGGCTAACTGAAGGTTCTATTATGTTCTCATTCAGAAGTTTATGTACTTGATTTTTTATTTCTTCAGTTTGACTATGAGGTAATCTATATTTTTTAGTGTATACTGGTGTTCTCTCTGTTATTTTTATTTTTTGTCTATAAAAATTGTTTACACCTAAATGCTCATTCTCAAGATGAAAAATATCTTGATATTCTTCTACTAACTCAAAGATTTTAGCTTGTGCTAGAGGATCTGTTGAAACTATATTCAAAATTTTGTTAAGAGTGCTGCATCTAGCTTTGCTCTTGAAATTATTTTGCTTGTAGTTTTTTATTTCATAGTGGGTAAGTGGATGGGTATCCAATACAGATTCAATATTCTCCAAAATTACTTCTGGATCTATTGTGTTCAGAATTATTACCGACAAATATTCCTTCTTCTAATTCTTTACTCAGGACGCCTGGTCAACATCTTAGTTAATGTTGATAGGTACAATTACCTCGGATCTTGCTGGAAGCTTGATATGTCTTATTTCGATTTCTCGACATTCCATTGGTATTATAATGTCACCCTGATCTGCCGCAAAATTTACCGTGTAGGTTTCATAGTCTATTTTGCAAGCATACTTTGTTAATAGATCTATCCCAATGATGCCGTCCGTTTTAATGGGGAATACATCGTCTACGATGTAGAATTTGTGTATTACTCCTAAACTGTCAGATAAGTGTAGTGTAAGATTGATTGAACCCTGAGATGTTATAGTCTCGTTAGTGATTCCCGATAATTTGCAGTTATCATTTAGCCGAAATAGTTCATTCTCTTTCAGTTTTCCTCTTTTGCATAAGGAGACATCTGCTCCTGTATCTATAAGGAACGTTAGGGGTTGTGCTGCATTTGCACAATAAACTTTGACGTAATTCATACAATTATCCGAAATTTGGTAAATTTTTGGTCCGATCGGGGTATTTATTCCGTTCCGGAGCCTTCACCGTTTCCCTGGTTCTGTACCAAATTCACATATCTTCCTATAGCGTTATCTCTATTCCTCTCATTATTATTATTATGTCGATTGTTACCATAGTTATTCCGGTTATGTTGTTGTGTGATATTAGTTCTGTTATTATACCCGTTGTTTGTATTATACTGGTTAAAATTCCTGTTATTATTATTTTGATTGTTATACCTTGCATTATATTGAGTATTACTTCGTGTTTGAAATCGATTTTGGTTGTTTCTGTTATTATTGAAACTATTGTTTCCGTTATATCTATTATACCTGATTCTATTTATATTTAGAACATTACTCGTTTGGAAAACGTCACCCTTCTCTAACTCTAAACTCAAATCTATTGCTTCTGCCAAATTTTTTGGTCTAGCTGCGAATACTCTGCTTTTCAGTTGGTCGTTCAGATCATTTTTGAAAACAGTTAAAGCATATGTGTCGTTTAGTTTGACTATAGTGTCTTTCTCAGCTTGCGTTGCCGTTGCACCTAAATCGGATATTTGTAGTTGATTTAAATCGTTTATAACATTAATCACTCTGTCCTTATATGAGTTAATATTTGAATTTTTGTGTGATAAATTACCTAGTATCGTGTGTAATTGAGGTACTGTATTTGAATTTCTGTAAGTTTTAGACAATTTTGCTTTTAAATCGTCATATGTAGATGGTATCCCAATATTACAAATTATTGTTCTTACATTTGTAGCTAACTTTATGTGGTATACAAAATTTATTAATTGTGTTTTGGCCGCATTAGTTAATGAATTATTTATCATTTCTATAATTTTTAGAAAAGATTCTAACTCTTTATAATTCCCATTAAAAGTTGGAATTGTTTTGATGGCTATCTCTAAGTTAAATTCTGCCATTTTTGGTTCTGATCTTGATTCTACTGTTGCCAATTGACTATGTATTATTTTTTCGACTTCAGTTGAGACTCTAATAAATTTAGCAATGTCAAAATCGCTTGAAGCGTCTTTCTCCAAATGCTTATTGATTTCTACGCGTATTTCTTTTACTCGTCCAAGTTTTAATAATAAGTTGTTGTTAGTGTATGGCTTATCTTTTCCTTTTTTCTTTAAATTTTGAAAAATGTTCTCAACTTCATCTAATAAATTTTGTATCCTCATTTACAAAAATAATTTTTACACAATTTATAATTTTATACTTTAGACATTTATTGTTCTGTTTATGTGTTTTCTTACATAAGTCTTATTATGTCTCTGATATAAATAAAATATAGCAATAATAATACAAAAAAATGTAGAAGTTGTCATTGTTTGAGAATATTCTTCAATTCTTTGAGAATATTCTTCAATATTCTGTTGTACGTTAGATGAACAATTTCCCATTTTGATTTTGTTTTACAATATTTATTCCGCTAACTGTTTTCATTTTTCATACAATTTTTTCTGATTTATTCCATCAGAAATGGAAATTAGACGGTGTAGCTCCTTCCGTTCACGTCTTAGCTTCACTTTTCGTCCACCTCTACGTTTTCGTTTTTCTGTGAGCTGTGTTGTTACTGGTTCTCGCTTCTTGCTTGAGTATCTGGCTCTGTACTCTTCGATGTTCAAGCGCTTCGGGCCGATATATTGCTGCTCTTCCTTCGGGGTCGGTGTATATTTGGGCGCTGCTGGATCTTGTGCTGCTGGGCTGTATTCTTCCTTCACGAAGTTTTCAGCATTATATAATAACTTCTCGAATAGCCTGTCTAACTCCGCTTTTGATTCTTTGTCCATGACTGTATCCGTATGGGCAGGAACGGTGTGGGCAGGATCGCCATGTTGTAATTTAACGTCGTTATTTGGTCCAAATAGAAAAAGTGAATGAGAAACAGGAATTACTATATCGCCCTAACCAGAATCAGTTTTAAGGAATCAAAACCACCTTCGCCGAGCAAGTTAATACCTGCTCGAAATAATGGCATTGGTGAATCAACTCAACTGTGCCGCAATTTCTACCGACAGTAGAACTCAAAGTATTGCTTTATTTACTAGATGCCAGATGTGTAGCACACTAGTGATTTAATTGCAATCTAGAATTTGACTGTACAATTTAAATACTATTTTTACAACGTTTAAAACTAGGACACACATTGACCATCCCTTAGTCATCATAAAACACAAATCATTTTCTTAAGACCCCATACTAATCGATTTACATATGTTCCCAATAATGATTTGCATTCCTCATTGCCAATATGTAATTCGATATGAGGCACGGGTCATTTATGCAAACTCAAACACTACGTACCGTGTATCGTTCTGAATGAATTGGGAACAGTGATGCAATTTGATCGCTTGTTTATGTTTGTTCAGGATTCATTGTAAGAATGCTTTGTGAATTGCAATGAGTGCATGCAATTTTAGGTGGTGGAAAAGAAGCAATCGCTTAAATTTTTTTCGGGTTTGTTTTACCTTCGGCGCTAGCGATAAATTCCAAAAATTCAATGTCTCTTTTAAGGAATTCACACTTATCTGGTTGTACTTTCATGTTAGCTCTCTCAAGTGTTCTAAGGACTTTTTCCAGATTTTCGAAGTGGTCTGCGTAATTTTTACCAAAGATGATATTATCATCAATGTAGACGTAGCATCGTGACCCAATGTGTTCCCTTAGAATGTCATCTAAGGCTCGGTGAAACATAGAGGGTGCGTTTTTGAGCCCAAATAGTAGTCTAAGAAACTCAAATTTACCGTTGTTAATCGAGAATGCAGTTTTCTCTACGTCGTTTCCTCTAAGGGCAATTTGATGAAAGCCGCTTTTTAAAGCAGTGATTGAAAAGAGTTCATTTTTCCCATGATTAGGCAAGACTTCGTTTATTTCTGGTATTGGATATTTATCAGGAATTGTAACAGAGTTCAGTTTTCGATAATCGACAACCATTCGAAATTTGTTTCTCCCTGAAGAGTCCGGTTTTTTTGAGACTATCCATACTGATGAATTGTGAGGCTATCGTAATGATCTGATAATACCATTTTCCAGTAGGTGCTTGACTTCCTTTTCAACTTCAGATTTGAGGGCTACTGGATAAGGGTATGACTTACTGTTTCGAAGTTGGTCGAATTTCTCCTAGTACGGTTGTTGGGTACGTGAATTTTTTGTCGGTCTCGGAGAATAGATCAGGGAATTTACCCAGAATTGATGCAAGTCGTTTTCTTTGCAATGTGGATAAGTGATTTGTATTTATGTCTAGTTTATGGACGGATGCCGAATTGTACTGTTTCAGTGGGAGTTTAATGCCTGGATGGATAGGCATAAAATTTCCTTTTGTATGAATGATTTCATTCATAGATTTTAGAGAATCATTTCCGATTATTCCTGTGAAGGTTTTGAGGCTGGGTAAAAAAAACAATTTTAGTTTTCCAGCATCAGGTTGAAAAAGGTCGAACAACCGCATGGTGGGTAATTTTCACTGCTCCGCCTACGGAGTTCACACTAAATGGTACTTTCAATATACGGAAGCGAAGAGCTGTTTAGTCTAAAAAATGAATGTCGTCTCGATTTTCGTTAGTTTCTGGTGCTTCCTCTTCCTTCTCCGCTAAGTCTGGGGAGAATGGCTCAGTTTCTTCCGCGGGCAAAAATTCGATTAGCTCTTGCTTTTCCAGTTCAGATTGGAGGTGGCTCCTTGTCTCGTTTAATACTTCCGGCTGTATGTTATGATTTTCTGTGAAGTACGTACGTTGCTTTTTATGCCCGTATGACTGGTGAAGCGATTGATGTCGTTTCGGAACAAAGACTGGTCTTGGAGGAGGTTGTTTTGGTAGTTAATTGCATGAGTCCTTATGGACTAGTCAACATCCATAGGTTCTACCCTCCGTGGCTTAGGCGGCAACAGCAACTGATTTGGGTCTTGGTGCTGTAGCCTTTGTTGGATAAACCGTGGATACTGTGGTAAGTTTGGATTATTGACGAGTTCAGGGTAATAGTCACGTCTGCGGTTGGGATGTAAAGGTAAGCGTTCTTAATTTGAAAAATTATTTTTCGGCGCACGCGGAAGTCATGATAAAAATTTTGCGCGTGCCATTTTGAGAATTATTGGCATGTTGTGCGCGATAATTCAGGTTTCCCAGTTTGAGACACAAAAACAGGGCTTGTGAAAGGTCGGCTGGTTCATTTTTCCTCAAAAGTTTGGGTAGATCTCCAGAAAACCCTCTAATAAAGGTATCGAGTGCTTTGTCCCGATAGCATTGTGTCATGTTATTTAATGATTCTTGACCCATACCGATTGATGATAGCTTATTGAGTATAAGAGATAAGTGATGGTACACAGCTTCGTAAAAGTCGTGAATGCTGCTTTTACGTTGAACAAGGGTCGTCATCTGGCACTCGAGAGTGCCCAGATCACTTTTATCGGCATAATTCATTGTTAGACATTTTGAGATTTTTACCCAATTGAGTGGCGTATTGTACGATTCCGAAATGACATTGGCTTGCTCGATGACTTTGATTCTGATGACGGACAAAATTCCGTAATACTTAGGCGTTCCTTTAAGGTGCTCGTAGATTGTGAGCATCCTTTCTACACTCTTTTTACACGAGCTAAATTCGCCTGGGTTGCCTGAGAAGTCTCTCAATCTATTTACTATGTCAGGGATTCTATTCATGTCGGATAGACTCGTATCATGCCCAGCGTTTATGCTTACGTCCACTTAGTTATTAAGTTCAGACGCGGGATTCATAAAGTTATTGAATATTTGGCTCCATTTCGCTTGTAGGGATAGTGCTACTATTCGGCTGGTATTATCTGTGAATTCGTTTCAAGAAAGAGCTGCATTTCCCGCTTTGGTAGATGAGGCATTATGGTTGTCTTCACCATTGTTATTTGTCTGAGAAGCAGACAGACGCGAAGGATGAACAATATTCCTGGGATTTGACATTTTATATCTTCTTTTGGAACAAAACTGTAAAACATTCGACATTTCTTTTCTTCGCGATAAATCTTCTGAGATTACAGCTATACCTCGCCAAACAACAACAGCCAATAATCAAAATTAGAGGGAGAAGCTCAAGGAGTATAGTAGGGGTTAAGAGCTCACTTTCAAAAATAACAGGTTAATGCATTAATTTTCACTTATGCGCTTGCTTCTAGTTATGGTAAAGATCAAATTTACTATTGATTCTCAAAAAGAAAAATATATGTATTAGATATTTAATATTTCGATGCAATATTTATATAAACTCGAAGTTTTATTATTTCGTCTTTTTTGTCTGGATAATTAAATTCTTATTGAATCTTTTTGGTGCTCTGTTTTAATATATTTATATTGACGTATAGAAGCCTAAAGCTTAAATTTTTTTCGGGTTTGTTTTACCTTCGGCGCTAGCGATAAATTCCAAAAATTCAATGTCTCTTTTAAGGAATTCACACTTATCTGGTTGTACTTTCATGTTAGCTCTCTCAAGTGTTCTAAGGACTTTTTCCAGATTTTCGAAGTGGTCTGCGTAATTTTTACCAAAGATGATATTATCATCAATGTAGACGTAGCATCGTGACCCAATGTGTTCCCTTAGAATGTCATCTAAGGCTCGGTGAAACATAGAGGGTGCGTTTTTGAGCCCAAATAGTAGTCTAAGAAACTCAAATTTACCGTTGTTAATCGAGAATGCAGTTTTCTCTACGTCGTTTCCTCTAAGGGCAATTTGATGAAAGCCGCTTTTTAAAGCAGTGATTGAAAAGAGTTCATTTTTCCCATGATTAGGCAAGACTTCGTTTATTTCTGGTATTGGATATTTATCAGGAATTGTAACAGAGTTCAGTTTTCGATAATCGACAACCATTCGAAATTTGTTTCTCCCTGAAGAGTCCGGTTTTTTTGAGACTATCCATACTGATGAATTGTGAGGCTATCGTAATGATCTGATAATACCATTTTCCAGTAGGTGCTTGACTTCCTTTTCAACTTCAGATTTGAGGGCTACTGGATAAGGGTATGACTTACTGTTTCGAAGTTGGTCGAATTTCTCCTAGTACGGTTGTTGGGTACGTGAATTTTTTGTCGGTCTCGGAGAATAGATCAGGGAATTTACCCAGAATTGATGCAAGTCGTTTTCTTTGCAATGTGGATAAGTGATTTGTATTTATGTCTAGTTTATGGACGGATGCCGAATTGTACTGTTTCAGTGGGAGTTTAATGCCTGGATGGATAGGCATAAAATTTCCTTTTGTATGAATGATTTCATTCATAGATTTTAGAGAATCATTTCCGATTATTCCTGTGAAGGTTTTGAGGCTGGGTAAAAAAAACAATTTTAGTTTTCCAGCATCAGGTTGAAAAAGGTCGAACAACCGCATGGTGGGTAATTTTCACTGCTCCGCCTACGGAGTTCACACTAAATGGTACTTTCAATATACGGAAGCGAAGAGCTGTTTAGTCTAAAAAATGAATGTCGTCTCGATTTTCGTTAGTTTCTGGTGCTTCCTCTTCCTTCTCCGCTAAGTCTGGGGAGAATGGCTCAGTTTCTTCCGCGGGCAAAAATTCGATTAGCTCTTGCTTTTCCAGTTCAGATTGGAGGTGGCTCCTTGTCTCGTTTAATACTTCCGGCTGTATGTTATGATTTTCTGTGAAGTACGTACGTTGCTTTTTATGCCCGTATGACTGGTGAAGCGATTGATGTCGTTTCGGAACAAAGACTGGTCTTGGAGGAGGTTGTTTTGGTAGTTAATTGCATGAGTCCTTATGGACTAGTCAACATCCATAGGTTCTACCCTCCGTGGCTTAGGCGGCAACAGCAACTGATTTGGGTCTTGGTGCTGTAGCCTTTGTTGGATAAACCGTGGATACTGTGGTAAGTTTGGATTATTGACGAGTTCAGGGTAATAGTCACGTCTGCGGTTGGGATGTAAAGGTAAGCGTTCTTAATTTGAAAAATTATTTTTCGGCGCACGCGGAAGTCATGATAAAAATTTTGCGCGTGCCATTTTGAGAATTATTGGCATGTTGTGCGCGATAATTCAGGTTTCCCAGTTTGAGACACAAAAACAGGGCTTGTGAAAGGTCGGCTGGTTCATTTTTCCTCAAAAGTTTGGGTAGATCTCCAGAAAACCCTCTAATAAAGGTATCGAGTGCTTTGTCCCGATAGCATTGTGTCATGTTATTTAATGATTCTTGACCCATACCGATTGATGATAGCTTATTGAGTATAAGAGATAAGTGATGGTACACAGCTTCGTAAAAGTCGTGAATGCTGCTTTTACGTTGAACAAGGGTCGTCATCTGGCACTCGAGAGTGCCCAGATCACTTTTATCGGCATAATTCATTGTTAGACATTTTGAGATTTTTACCCAATTGAGTGGCGTATTGTACGATTCCGAAATGACATTGGCTTGCTCGATGACTTTGATTCTGATGACGGACAAAATTCCGTAATACTTAGGCGTTCCTTTAAGGTGCTCGTAGATTGTGAGCATCCTTTCTACACTCTTTTTACACGAGCTAAATTCGCCTGGGTTGCCTGAGAAGTCTCTCAATCTATTTACTATGTCAGGGATTCTATTCATGTCGGATAGACTCGTATCATGCCCAGCGTTTATGCTTACGTCCACTTAGTTATTAAGTTCAGACGCGGGATTCATAAAGTTATTGAATATTTGGCTCCATTTCGCTTGTAGGGATAGTGCTACTATTCGGCTGGTATTATCTGTGAATTCGTTTCAAGAAAGAGCTGCATTTCCCGCTTTGGTAGATGAGGCATTATGGTTGTCTTCACCATTGTTATTTGTCTGAGAAGCAGACAGACGCGAAGGATGAACAATATTCCTGGGATTTGACATTTTATATCTTCTTTTGGAACAAAACTGTAAAACATTCGACATTTCTTTTCTTCGCGATAAATCTTCTGAGATTACAGCTATACCTCGCCAAACAACAACAGCCAATAATCAAAATTAGAGGGAGAAGCTCAAGGAGTATAGTAGGGGTTAAGAGCTCACTTTCAAAAATAACAGGTTAATGCATTAATTTTCACTTATGCGCTTGCTTCTAGTTATGGTAAAGATCAAATTTACTATTGATTCTCAAAAAGAAAAATATATGTATTAGATATTTAATATTTCGATGCAATATTTATATAAACTCGAAGTTTTATTATTTCGTCTTTTTTGTCTGGATAATTAAATTCTTATTGAATCTTTTTGGTGCTCTGTTTTAATATATTTATATTGACGTATAGAAGCCTAAAGCTTAAATTTTTTTCGGGTTTGTTTTACCTTCGGCGCTAGCGATAAATTCCAAAAATTCAATGTCTCTTTTAAGGAATTCACACTTATCTGGTTGTACTTTCATGTTAGCTCTCTCAAGTGTTCTAAGGACTTTTTCCAGATTTTCGAAGTGGTCTGCGTAATTTTTACCAAAGATGATATTATCATCAATGTAGACGTAGCATCGTGACCCAATGTGTTCCCTTAGAATGTCATCTAAGGCTCGGTGAAACATAGAGGGTGCGTTTTTGAGCCCAAATAGTAGTCTAAGAAACTCAAATTTACCGTTGTTAATCGAGAATGCAGTTTTCTCTACGTCGTTTCCTCTAAGGGCAATTTGATGAAAGCCGCTTTTTAAAGCAGTGATTGAAAAGAGTTCATTTTTCCCATGATTAGGCAAGACTTCGTTTATTTCTGGTATTGGATATTTATCAGGAATTGTAACAGAGTTCAGTTTTCGATAATCGACAACCATTCGAAATTTGTTTCTCCCTGAAGAGTCCGGTTTTTTTGAGACTATCCATACTGATGAATTGTGAGGCTATCGTAATGATCTGATAATACCATTTTCCAGTAGGTGCTTGACTTCCTTTTCAACTTCAGATTTGAGGGCTACTGGATAAGGGTATGACTTACTGTTTCGAAGTTGGTCGAATTTCTCCTAGTACGGTTGTTGGGTACGTGAATTTTTTGTCGGTCTCGGAGAATAGATCAGGGAATTTACCCAGAATTGATGCAAGTCGTTTTCTTTGCAATGTGGATAAGTGATTTGTATTTATGTCTAGTTTATGGACGGATGCCGAATTGTACTGTTTCAGTGGGAGTTTAATGCCTGGATGGATAGGCATAAAATTTCCTTTTGTATGAATGATTTCATTCATAGATTTTAGAGAATCATTTCCGATTATTCCTGTGAAGGTTTTGAGGCTGGGTAAAAAAAACAATTTTAGTTTTCCAGCATCAGGTTGAAAAAGGTCGAACAACCGCATGGTGGGTAATTTTCACTGCTCCGCCTACGGAGTTCACACTAAATGGTACTTTCAATATACGGAAGCGAAGAGCTGTTTAGTCTAAAAAATGAATGTCGTCTCGATTTTCGTTAGTTTCTGGTGCTTCCTCTTCCTTCTCCGCTAAGTCTGGGGAGAATGGCTCAGTTTCTTCCGCGGGCAAAAATTCGATTAGCTCTTGCTTTTCCAGTTCAGATTGGAGGTGGCTCCTTGTCTCGTTTAATACTTCCGGCTGTATGTTATGATTTTCTGTGAAGTACGTACGTTGCTTTTTATGCCCGTATGACTGGTGAAGCGATTGATGTCGTTTCGGAACAAAGACTGGTCTTGGAGGAGGTTGTTTTGGTAGTTAATTGCATGAGTCCTTATGGACTAGTCAACATCCATAGGTTCTACCCTCCGTGGCTTAGGCGGCAACAGCAACTGATTTGGGTCTTGGTGCTGTAGCCTTTGTTGGATAAACCGTGGATACTGTGGTAAGTTTGGATTATTGACGAGTTCAGGGTAATAGTCACGTCTGCGGTTGGGATGTAAAGGTAAGCGTTCTTAATTTGAAAAATTATTTTTCGGCGCACGCGGAAGTCATGTTAAAAATTTTGCGCGTGCCATTTTGAGAATTATTGGCATGTTGTGCGCGATAATTCAGGTTTCCCAGTTTGAGACACAAAAACAGGGCTTGTGAAAGGTCGGCTGGTTCATTTTTCCTCAAAAGTTTGGGTAGATCTCCAGAAAATTCTCTAATAAAGGTATCGAGTGCTTTGTCCCGATAGCATTGTGTCATGTTATTTAATGATTCTTGACCCATACCGATTGATGATAGCTTATTGAGTATAAGAGATAAGTGATGGTACACAGCTTCGTAAAAGTCGTGAATGCTGCTTTTACGTTGAACAAGGGTCGTCATCTGGCACTCGAGAGTGCCCAGATCACTTTTATCGGCATAATTCATTGTTAGACATTTTGAGATTTTTACCCAATTGAGTGGCGTATTGTACGATTCCGAAGTGACATTGGCTTGCTCGATGACTTTGATTCTGATGACGGACAAAATTCCGTAATACTTAGGCGTTCCTTTAAGGTGCTCGTAGATTGTGAGCATCCTTTCTACACTCTTTTTACACGAGCTAAATTCGCCTGGGTTGCCTGAGAAGTCTCTCAATCTATTTACTATGTCAGGGATTCTATTCATGTCGGATAGACTCGTATCATGCCCAGCGTTTATGCTTACGTCCACTTAGTTATTAAGTTCAGACGCGGGATTCATAAAGTTATTGAATATTTGGCTCCATTTCGCTTGTAGGGATAGTGCTACTATTCGGCTGGTATTATCTGTGAATTCGTTTCAAGAAAGAGCTGCATTTCCCGCTTTGGTAGATGAGGCATTATGGTTGTCTTCACCATTGTTATTTGTCTGAGAAGCAGACAGACGCGAAGGATGAACAATATTCCTGGGATTTGACATTTTATATCTTCTTTTGGAACAAAACTGTAAAACATTCGACATTTCTTTTCTTCGCGATAAATCTTCTGAGATTACAGCTATACCTCGCCAAACAACAACAGCCAATAATCAAAATTAGAGGTAGAAGCTCAAGGAGTATAGTAGGGGTTAAGAGCTCACTTTCAAAAATAACAGGTTAATGCATTAATTTTCACTTATGCGCTTGCTTCTAGTTATGGTAAAGATCAAATTTACTATTGATTCTCAAAAAGAAAAATATATGTATTAGATATTTAATATTTCGATGCAATATTTATATAAACTCGAAGTTTTATTATTTCGTCTTTTTTGTCTGGATAATTAAATTCTTATTGAATCTTTTTGGTGTTCTGTTTTAATATATTTATATTGACGTATAGAAGCCTTATGGGTACGACCGCATTCTGCTGTTTCTTTTTAGCTATTGAAGGGGTTCCTTTTTCTCCTCAGCCTGCAGCTCTGGATCCTTGGGCGCAATTTCTTTTTGATAGGTGTTGGTTATCTACTGCTGGTTACTAGGGAGCCTATCCAGATCAGCGGGACTGGGTGTTGTCCCTGGAATTTTTCTTTTCACATTGTTAATATTTTCGATTTTTTCGATTCGCTTAATCGAATTTTACTTTATCAAATCAAATTTATTTATTTAGTTCGCGTGGGGCAGCGGCTCCTTGTCACGTTCGCAGCCACAAATACAATAGTGAAGAGCTACCAATGGTTTCGGCTATTCAAGGAATTTTTTTGCTGCAGTTGAATTCCTCATGCTCGCAGAATTTTGTTGTTCGTTCAGCGACCACACCCTTTGGATGAAAATGCGAGTTGTGGGTGTGCCTCGAGCGGGGGCGAAAAATAAAAAAAGAATCTGCTAAGGCGTAGCCAATGGGAATCAAAATTAAAAAACGCTATTTAATTTAGACAAACTTTTATTGGGATCTAAGCGATTGCACAAGTAGACGGCGTGAGCCATGCATCGGCAACTGGGGCGAGAAGATCATGTGTCAATCATTTTATTAACATAAAGTGCTGACCTAGTGTCTACACTTGTGCAGGTGTCGGATTCACCCTTTTGGTCTTGTCTGGAGTTATCTTTAAGATACTATGTTGCGTCAGCTTAAATAGTATCTATGCCAGAAGAAGCTAATGCTGATGGATACAAAACTTCTCCCCCCTTACAAGATGAATTCTCCTGAATTCTGTTGCCCATCTCAATTTTAAAATTTTGTATTCTGAAGTATATTACAAGTCGTATAATAAAAAGGGTAAGTATAACAATCAGTACCATGCTAAATCCATATGATACACTTTCATGATATTTTAGTTCTTTGATTTCCTTAATGTTATTTTCATTGTCAAAAACAAGTTCGTCAAAAGTTATCTTATTAGTAAAATTTTAAAATTTCTCATCCGAACGATAAATGAATCGTTCCTGAAATCTTTGTTTAATATTTGTATAATATTTATTAAATGCTTGAATAGTGCAGTTATTGAAATGAATAAGTCGCAATTTTGAATTATTTTTAGATTTTCAGCATTTTTGATAATAATTGTTTCTGGATCTATTTCAATTACTTCTGTGTTATTATTCGTTAATTTACAATTCTTAAGGTATATACAGTTTTCACTTAGTGATATTCCATTCAAATATTCCTTTTTTTTCATATTTATACATTTGTTTCTCGTATTCAAAGTCAATTTCAATTGGTGAATCAATGTCTTTATAATTTTTGTTTGGTATTGGTATTAAAAGTTTTAGTTTAGCTGTGACAAATGCTTTAGGTACTTTAATGGCAAAGATCAGTAAATCTTTTTTATATTCTAACATTCGTAACTTTACATCTTCTAATTTAGTTAAAACTAAATTATATGCCTGGATTTCATCGTCTGTTAAAATATTAGGATGTATAATACCATATTTTGCTGAAACTATGTTATCTTGGATATGTTCGATTTTGCTTTTTAACAGTTGGATTTTAAAGAATTGATCGTAATATAGACTATTGTTGATTACTATGCTATCAATGTTATTCATTTTGCTCGTTATAAGGGCTCTTTCCTTTTCTACAATTGCATTAAGCTGTTTAAATGTCTCATTGAAGTGATTGTTAATGATAACTTGCTGGTTCAAGATCGTAATTGTGTTGTGAATGTTAGTGTCTACAGTTTTTAGGTTATTGTCAATGTCTTGTCGGTCTTGGTCGTCCATTGTCCCGAATAACCATTTATGTGTGTTGCCCATTAGATTTATTAGGCCTCGTCTTGCTCGTCTTTGTCGTCTCGTCATTGTCCTTACTTTGTACGTCTAACGTATCAGTTCCCTTTGGAACAAATTTTTAAGTTGTCCGTCTAAACTATCTATATTCCTCGAAAAATTGTTGATCAAATTCAAAATTTCTTGTATGTCAACGATGTGAACTCTGTTTTACTGACGATGTCTATTTGATTCAGATACATTTCTGCAAATCTTGTTTTTCTTGTATTTCGTTTATGTTTAGTTGTCCCGTAACTGTTGTTGACATTAACAAGAATGATAATACAACTGTCAAAGTCTGTAAATGTTTATAGAGTGCTGGGTAAAAAATTCTATTTATAGAGGAAAGAGTAATAATGAGGCTCTTCTTCTTATACTAACTAGTTTATTTCTAATTTATCCTATATTATTCAAAAAACAATTTCCCTTGAATAATCTCTAGTATCATTCTCTGTATAATGAATGTATTAACTAAAAATGGAATCATGGGATTATACTCACTATCCCAATACTGCCCTCAACAACCTCTATAATCATACAAATACCAAATATAGAATCAGAAACTTTAGATGAAAAAATTTAAAATGTTACTTTGAATAATGGAAATTATTAAGAAACTAAAAAAATATAAATTTAATTAAAATCGAATAAATATACAAAAATATAAATTGCTAAATGTAAATAAATTTTTAAAGAAACATTAAAAATAAATTAATAGATTATTGTTAGTAACTGATGTAAATAAAAATAATAATTTAGAATTGTAGCGAGAACCAATTAGTACCAATTAGTACTATCGAGATTTAAACGTCGTTATTTGGTCCCAAATAGGAAAAGTGAATGAGAAACAGGAATTACTATATTGCCGTAACCAGAATCAGCTTAAGGAATCAAAACTACCTACGCCGAGCAAGTTAATACCTGCTCGAAATAATGGCATTGGTGAATCAACTCACCTGTGCCGCAATTTCTATCGACAGTGAAACTCAAAGTATTGCTTTATTTACTAGGTGCCAGATGTGTAGCACACTAGTGATTTAATTGCAATCTAGAATTTGACTGTACAAATTTCTTACAAGCTACGGCTTAAATACTGTTTTTACAACGTTTAAAACTAGGACACACATTGACCATCCCTTAGTCATCATAAAACACAAATCATTTTCTAATGACCCCATACTAATCGATTTACATATGTTCACAGCAATGATTTGCATTCCTCATTGCCCATATGTAATTCGATATGAGGCACGGGTCATTTGTGCAAACTCAAATACTACGTACCGTGTATCGTTCTGAATGAATTGGGAACAGTGATGCAATTTGATCGCTTGTTTATGTTTGTTTATGATTCATTGTAAGAATGCTTTGTGAATTGCAATGAGTGCATGCAATTGTATCATTTGCTGATTCATTGTAGAAATGTAGTGTATCATTACAGTATGAACATTTATAATCAGATTCAGTAATTGCAAAATCAATATCAATGGAAGAATACGCACAAACTACATGTAAAAACTTCGGTTAATATTAACGCAAGAGCCGATTTAAAATATTTAAAATTATAATTATCAAATAAAACTAAAATATGCGCAGATGAAATATATTTAAAATTTGAAGAAGAAAAACCAATGAATAAAATGCAAAAATCAGCCATACATAACGTTATTAATGTCAACAATGATTGTTTCATCTTTAATGTATTATATTTAAAACATTGTAAAAATTGAACAACTATCGAAGTTTGCACCATTACCCCCCACTTATCTCGCACTCACCTTCTTTCACCTTCAGAAATCCACATTTCCTAAAAATGCACTTCTCACACATTCCATCACTTCTGTCATATTCCCCCGCGATCGTTTTTCGTCTATCTGCCTACTACTTCATTCATTTCTCTACTTCATTCTAACATAAGTGCAATCATTGTCAGTAGTTGTTCGAATTAATAAAGATATAGTCGATTCAACCCAAGTCTTTCATTTGGATAAGCGCAATAACTAGCGCCCAACGTAAACTAATTTTTTAGTGTTTTGAAATAGAAGCTTTAATTCAGTGTGGAGCCGAGAGCTTACTCAAAATAAATTGACAATTACAAATCAGTGTGGAGCTGTTACCCCAACCTGCGAATCAGGACAAATTAAATTGCCAATAAAGAAGCTCAACGCGGGAAACTACATCTTGAAAGCGAAAGCTATAGGAACACAAAGATCTCAGAAGTAAAGACTCTGCGAGTGATCTGCACCCGTGCCGCAGTAGGCGCAACCAATTTATCAACGGCCGCAGCCAAAAACGACCAACGCTGACAGTCCAAAGAAGCAGCATGCCTAAACTTATTTGGATCCTGTCAGCTTTCAGCAATCCAAATTTAAAATTGCTTTATACAAGAAAAAGTTTTTTGGTTTTCGAAAATTTTATAAAATCATTCAAAGCCCTTTAATATTCAATTTAAAAGGATTTCTGTAATAAAAATTAAATTTAGCGAAAAAAGATTTCAAACATTGCATTTAGCTTTCAGCTGATTTTCACATTTTTTTCTATATTTTATATTTTGTGATCAATTAATTGAATTTCGAATAAAGTGTAGTGAATTGTAAACTCAACTAGTGCAATCGCGATCGGTTCCGTTTATTGAAAAGTTACGTGTGTATTGTTCGGTTGAATAACCACCTCCCTTATCCTATTTTTGCTCAGTCCTGTATCGCCTTTTAACACTTTTTCGAAAATGGACTCTATCAAAGATGTGATCAAGCAACTGACCGGGGTGGTTAGTGCTCAGATTGAGCAAATAAAAAAAATCGAAGTGAGGTTAGGTCTTATCGAGCATAAAGCGCAAAGTAGTGCTCAAACTAGTACTTTGAGTCCTCGTGTGAATCTCTTTCGCCCTCAAACGGAAAAAGATCTCAACGAGATAAAAAACTACCCGATTGCGTAAAGGACCTTGAAATTTTCGAGCGCAACCCCGTGCAATACATATCCTGGGTACATAGCGTTGAGACCATTCTGCAGGACTACGAAATCGTTCGTCAAAAACCTATCTACATGGCTATTTTACAAGATATAAGGCGAAAAATAAGGATTCCAGCTGATGCGGCACTTTACAATATTTTCAATGATGACTGGGGTAGCATAAAGAAGTTTTTATCGCTGCATTATGCAGACAAACTCGACGTTAGAACCCTTAAGCATCAACTTCATACCATGTTCCAAAGAAACAATACTGTTGATGAATTTTACGCTTAGTGAATCATCAGCTTTCCCTGCTGGTCAATAAGATCAGGACGGAAGATTATAATCAAGAAACTATCATGGCTTTAACCGAAAATTATAGAAACAGGGCTCTGGACGTGTTTGTGCGTGGATAAAATGATGACCTTTCCAATATGTTAATCACACAGAAACCTCAGACATTGCCCGAAGCATATGCTTCCTGTCTGGAGTTTCAAAATCTAAATTTCAAGAACATTTCCAAACACCAAAATAGGTTTGATAATACGATAACGGCACCAACCAACCAAATATTTCACTCTCATCGTACGCCGAACGCGAATACATAATACACTCTTCGTCGACTAAGCTTCCCAAACAGAATAAGGCTTATAATATTCAACACAATACTTGACAGCAGCCATTTAATGCTAACCCTCGAGCAAAGCCAACTCAACCTAAACCACCTGTTCCAATGGAGCTAGATAGATAAATTCGTTCTCGGTACGTTAATTACGCAAATAAGCCATTCCAAAATCTTCTACCGTTTAAAATATTAAATGATTCCGCTCAATTTCATAGAAAATCAGAGCATCCAGTGGCGGCTCGTGCCCAGTCACTTAGGGTGGGCACGGAGAATTGGAGGACTTGGATTTTAAACAATAGCACAGCGTACATAAATAAAAATGTATGGGTGGATTTACTTATAGGAAGCGGGTAAAAATTTATCATTAATTAGATAGCAAGCAATTTGAAATCGATCGCTGCTTCGTGCTGGGATGTGGAGCGACGGCTCCGAAAATACGCGCTTGAAACTCTAATGCCTGATCCACACGCTTGGCGTTTGCCGCAAACTCCAAACTCAAACCGACAACCGTCGGATCAGCTAAGCCAAACGCTCTTTTCACACGTTTGGATTTGCGATGGCTTGTGGAGGTTTGGCAAGCGTGTGGATCGAGCATAACATTTCCAAATTTTACTTTGTTCGTCGCGCCGGGCTGGGCTAGCCCATTGCTTAACAGTGGCAAGGCGTTCATATAAGCCGATTCCCATCAGCTTCCCGTTCCAAATATGTTCCAAAAATGTCTAACACTTCAGTTTTATATGGGAATTAAGTGTTTATTTACTTGCATGCATCATTGTAAAAATGCACAATCGTTCCACTTGATCTCAGTGTTTATTCCATCATACTCCATTCTCTTCATTCTACACATCCTCATAGTTCCATAATAGCCAGCAAAGCGATCAACATCTGTAAGAGTTGCAGCAAAGCTTTCCGAGTCTCAAACTCATCAATAATTTAAAGTGCCGTGGGCATTTAACTCCCGTTTATTGGAATGGCAGCTCGGCTTACCTCAATAGGATATGAAAACAAATCAAAAAGCCGGTAGCGTTCCCGGCTTGCGAATCATCTGTGAAAATTGATGCTAGAAAATCATTGGCTTACCCACAGTAATTTTTCACCCCTCGCCACTGTAGCTTAAGCGACCGAAATGTGTGGAAATCGATTTTTACATCAGGAAATAAGCTTCAAATGCTGGATGATATATTTGGCCGCGGCTATCCCGAGCTGGGCCAGCGGCTATGCAGCCCACCCTGGGCTGGACCAACGCGAGCCGTAGCGAGCTACTTGCATAGAATTTGGGCTGTGGGTGAAAAGTCTGCATTGTACTCTAGCGATCGGGCGGGTCCACCTTGATCATTATGGATTATACATATTTGTGTTTGGAGATATCCATACACGCATATGTACATATAGAAGTAATATTTGCTGAAAAATTTTCGTTTTCATGGCTTTCAATTTGTATGGGGATATTGAAGGTATTCGATTAGATTAAGAATTCTAAATTGAGAATAGGAAGAATATTGAAATAATCATGTTGAATTTACAAGTTGGGCCCAGCCAACCCTGCCCACCCTGACGAGCCGCCACTGAGAGTATCTTTACAACAAAGAATCTTAGGACGAACCTATTGACAACGCTTACGATCCACCCATCGAAATTCCTCATGAAGAAGGTAATATCGAAGACTATCAGGACGACTTCGATCTAAATTTTATGGTGGACGTCTCTCCAGCGTTCGCTACCTAAATTATGTCACTGGGAGTGGCAAGGTATTAAAATTCTTGCTCGACACTGGAGCCAATAAAAATTTCACAGCTACTAAAATATCCCAGGAAGCTAAGCCTATTAAAACCTCATTTAAAATTCACTCAGCAGGAAGTGATGTCCTTATAACTCAGCAGGTCCACGGTTGATTTTAAAAAAGTTTGGAAATAATGCCATTATTGAATTTTTTGTACTACCGGATCTGCAATGTGTTTATGGAATTATTAGGTACAATAACAGAGCTAACTATGGAGTGGAACGACAACAAATTCTGTGGTATCACTTTCTGTTTGCAGTGGTGTCACTTTGAATGTGTAGTGACGATCATCTGCGGACTATATTAAAAATTTTAGAGCAGAAGTTTTTGGCGGGAAATTCAAACAGTAATGGAAATCGTAAGCCCAATTTAACAATATTGCAAAATCAAACTGAAATGAAAGATATTTCATTGAATGTAAAATCAAAGTTAAACGAGTAGTAAACCAATCCAGCTTGTACTTGTACTTGTAGAATTATTTTTAAGTGTATATAGGAAAAGGTGAATTACAAATTTATCACTATAATTTAAATGCCACCCTCTTCCTTTTACAACCGGGCTTGGGACCGGTTTTGGCGGAATAATGGCCCGAACAGCTCTTTATAGAGGGATGTAGAGTAGATCGCCTGCTCGCAGTGCATCCTGGATAACGTTAAATGATCTACCACGGCACGACTTAGAATGTTTTCTGGACAACTCTCTCGTCTTAACGACTACTTTTGATGCTTTGGGCTGGTAGCTGTGGTATTCTGTCACCTGAGTACGCAAGAGTGACATCTTGTGGAAATGGCTGTCAAGCTAATGCCACTGCTGCCTCCGTCCCGGTAAAACCCTGGCAGGCCTCGCGGTACGTTTGAAACTCGTCGCCACTATAAGGGAATGTGCCAACCTTCGCATGGCTTCCCTGCTTTGGCAAAGACAACCATGGGGTCTCAGGGAAACTGCACAACAAGTGGAGATAGCGGCTGCGAGGGGGGACCCAATTGCAATGAATTTCAACAATAATGAGAAAAAGGAAGATCCACTCAGCCCGGAAGGGAAGTGGACAAAGGTTACGCGTCCTTCTGGTGGGAAGAAGACCGTGACGTCCAATCGGACAACGACCAGCCTACCCCCTACTTCTTCGAGGGGTGCATGTTCCAAGGCAGCTATGCCAGGGACAAGCACCTCCTCAGGTAAGCCAATTGGCGCTAGCGGCAGCACCAAGGCAACGGCGAATAAGCCGGCCTGTACGGTTGTCGCTGCGCCCTCTAACACCGCTTCCACTTCAGGTGTTAAGAAGCAGCAAAACCCCTCAGTTGCGGCTTACAAGGACAGAAGGTCTGCCATCAAAGTCCTGAAAAGGCTGAAAGATTTACTCCCTGAGGGGCTTTCCCACAAGGACAAAATCTCGCTTGAATGGGCAACAGTAGAGACTCATAAAGCCTCTTTGGCAAAGCAAGGGGCTACTCACAAAAGATGTAGGTCTAGTGAGGCAGCCCTAAGTCAACCGAGTGCCCAACTGCAGGTCACCAAAAGACCAAGATTGGTCGCGCCCAATCCTGCCAAGGGCAGGAGTTTCAGCGAAGTGGCTAAAGGCAGCCTGGTATGGGCTGTCATCGACAGGAGCAGCAGCGATGGAACCATCCCAACGTCAAACTGGAAGATGGTAGAAATCGCTCTTCTTCGGGTGTACAAACCCATACTAGAGGCAAACCCAGGCCCTCCACCTAGTTGCCGTGATGCTGGTTGGTACCAGGGTCACGTTAAGCTGATAGCCTGCACAGATCAACGCTCAGCGGATCTAAATAATCAGGCTATTAGCAGGCTGGGAGATGTCTGGCCCGGAGCAAAGCTAGAAGCTGTCTCCAGGGAAGACATCCCGAATCGGCCTCGATCCAGGGCATGGATACCGGCGGAGCCATCCACACCGGAGGAAATTGTTGAGCTTATCAAGCTCAGCAATGCTGATCTTCCGGTGGACAACTGGAAAGTAGCCAAGGTAAGCGAGCCCAGCAATGGACAGACAGAGGCTCTCATTATCCTGAACGAGGAGGCACTAGCTCCGTTGGAGTCGAAGGGCGGGGTGATAAGCTACAGTTTCTCGGCTATCACCCTGCGAGTATATCGCAAGGACCGTACTGGGACGGCAGTACGGAAACCGAGTGAGGACAGTGGGAGTGAGGTGACTATAGAAGCAACAGTAGACCCGACCGTGAACCCCTCTGAGTCAGATCTTCTCTCCGACGACGGAAGAAGCACCACCTCCACCACGGAGTTGGCTGGGGACCTTCTCCAAACCCTCGACCTGGTCGAGGAGGAGGAGATGTCCTTATCTGACGAGGAGGCGAACAAAACATTGTGTCGTGATGCTGAGGTTTCTGCAAATAAACCTCCATCATTCTAAGGCGGCATCCGCCGCACTGCTCCTCCACCTGGCCCAAAAAGGAGAGGAGCTAATACTGGCCCAGGAACCTTGGGTTGTAGGAAACCGGGTTTGCGGGCTCAACATGAAGGGATACAATACAGTATCCCTCAGTACAGCAGGTAAACCGAGAGCTTGTATCATCATGAAGGAAGGCTTGAAGTTTCTAACCTTGTATAATTTCAGTGATCAAGACACCGTTGCCATAGCAGTTTTCCGCAGAAAACGGAATTTGTGCTGTTCACAAAAAGGTACAAAGTTCCACGATTTCTCCCACCCAAACTCGATGAGATAAGTTTCATACCGTCTCATCAAGTTAAGTATTTAAACCTAATTCTGGACTCCAAGCTCGCATGGAAAGCGAACATAGAAGAAAGAACGAAACGAATTGCACATGCCGCGAAAAGCGGCATGTGCAATCTACTGCTGCCCAAAATCGTATCATGGCTCTATACGGCGATAGTGGAACCAATTCTTCTGTATGGTGCAGTTGTTTGGTGGCCAGCTATTGCAAAAACATCCAATGCAAACCTGCTAAACAGGGTCAGAAGGATTGCAGCTATTGCAATCACCGGGGCCTTGCGCACTACCCCGACAAAGGCACTGTCTATGCTATTTAATTGGCTCCCGACGGAGCTCCTTACGAGACAGCAGGCCAAGTGCTCTGCGATTCGATTAAAAGCACTACATCTCTGGCAAGAGGGAAATGTTGGCCACTCCACCATACTTCGGAGGGATGGACCAACGCAGGGGAAGTAGACCTTGCGCCCCCGATTCCCTGCTTTCATCATAGTTTCAGGTCAGTCATCCTAAGCAGGGATGACTGGGCAATAGAAAGAGGTGGGATGCAGGAATCGGTCGACATCTACACTGATGGCTCCAAAATGGACGGAAAAGTTGGCTGTAGTGTTTTTCAGAACAGCTAGGCCTGAAACTATCCTTCTGGCTTCCAGATCACTGCAGTATTTTTCAGGCAGAGGTCATTGTGATATACAAGGCAGTAGACTGGCTAAAGAAATCAGAAAATTTCCATAAGAAACCTGAATATTTTCTTCGACAGTCAAGCTGCTATCCAAGCACTATCCAACGTGTACACCTCATCCATGATGATTATGGAATGCCGTACACAGCTGAACGTGATGTCACTTCACTGTGAAGTGACTCTACACTGGGTACCGGGACATAGTGATATACCGGGAAATTGCGAAGCGGATGCCTTAGCGAGAGCCGGCACTGTGCTCCAGGAGTATATACTCACGCCCCAAGTTGGTCAACCTCTAGCTTCTATAAAGCTAGAATTTAAGCAGCATTACATCAAGGCTGCAAATAGAGCTTGGTTGTTGGAGGAAACCTGCAGGACAACGAGGCAAACTTGGCGTGTACTGAGTTCCAGACGCACCAAGCAGCTCCTGAACACGAGTCGTGAAACCTTGAGTTCTATCGTGTCCATACTGACGGGGCACTGTCTGATTGGCAGGCACACAGAAAGGTTGGGCGTTCCCTTCAACGATTTCTGCCGGAGTTGCAGATCGGAAGAAGAGGAAGAGATAGTCCAACACTTTCTGTGTGAATGCCCGGCACTGTCCTGGAAACGCATGAAAACCTTAGGCTCACCATTCCTGGACAGCCTCACGGAAGTAGCTGATTTGAATATCGGCTGCATAGCCGGCTTCATACGAGAATCGAAATGGTTCTCGTCATCTCACAGGTTCTAGTGCCGCCCTCGTCTTTTTGTGGTATCACAATGGGCCTATCTTGGCCTAAGTGAGCCATCTTTTTGACAAAGAGGGCTGCCACTACAACCAACCAACCAACCAACCTGCTCTTTATTTGTTTTAAATTAAATAAAATGTATTCTGTTTAAAATTATTGAATGAGAGAATGAGAATTGTCTTTCTTTACATCCCCTTGAAATGAATGATTTTATTGAAACGCTGTCTCAAGGAAAGCTTTTCACTTTGTTTTTTTTTGCTATGAAATGAAAGCGAGTTTGCAGATATGCTTCGGTTATTGTTTTGATGAGAAGAGCGTAATGATGCGTATCGAGGAAATGTTCAAAAAATTCTTCAAATAGTTCTTTGGAAACGCAATGTGCCTGCACGATTGATGAGATCTTAAGAAACGTTTTTTGTTTGAGGATGTTGGCTTCATTACACTTGTCAAAACATCGAATTTCTTGCTCGGTTTCCGTGCAAATAAAACACAACACTTCTAGATGGCACTTTCAAATGTCCTCTGGTCTTAAGTGATATCAGGGATTTAGCAGTTTGGTTCTCCGTGAAGAGCAGAATCGCATATTCCGCATAAAAGAGCCTTGCTTAATTTGAACACAACAAACTCTGCGATGTATTCTACAACATGATGGTTGTAGTTGGACAGTCGAGCTGGATCCATCGCATATGAGTGCTTTTCTAGAAATTTGGTGTTCATCTCCGAAAAATTAATTGGCTGCTGTTCTTCCAGCGTTATCAGTGCGCTTGTGCTATTGTTGATGCTTTGCAAAGGAGTGGACTTGCTCGTATCCAAAATAAGAATTTGTTCCAACGGAATTCAATTGCCTATATCTTCATCACGGATTTGGCTTCAGAGCACTAGTTTTTTGTATCGAGCA